>JBBMJY010000022.1:13913845-13968675 GCA_037833715.1 Toxotes lorentzi | reverse complement strand
AGGAGGGTCCCCCATATGAGCCAGGTTCTGCTCAAGGTTTCTTCCTGTTAAAAGGGAGTTTTTCCTTGCCACTGTCGACCTAAGTGCTTGCTCTGGGGTCAGGCTCTGGGTCTCTGTGAAGCGCTTTGAGACAATTTTGATTGTTGAAGGCGCTATATAAATAAAATTGAATTAAATTGAATTGAAATTGAAAACAAAGCAAACGACAAATGCAACACATTTGTGGGAACTTCTGCAACAATGTTCGGATGAACTTTCAGAGCAAAATTTGATTTCTATAGAAGAAAGAATGCCACGAGTATGTTTGGTGGCTGGATGAGTCAAAAAAAAAAAAAGATTAAATTTAGTTCAGCAAGAAGATTCTGTGGTTCCTTGTTTTTTTGTCTAGTGGTTTACAAACATTCAATTATGTAAATTTTAAACAGCTGGATAAACTTTTTATTTCATTTTTATGTCATTATTACGATAATGTCTGAGTGAGAAAATAAATGATATAGAAACAAAGGTGTATACACTATACATATCTGGCTATACAATCATCTTCAATAACACTTATATGTGCTGTGTTTTACAGCAACCTCAATAGGAAACCTACAGCAGGGAACCAAATGCAGATAAAACCCCCCTTAATCTATCTGCTTAAGAGGGAAACTTCCAAAAAGAAAAGAGATAGACTGTTTGTACAACTTCCAATTACCTCAGCCTGTCTAATCTGTAATTATATCTTCACTCAACAAAGAGGTGTAGCAGCCAAAAACAGCGCCCATCTGTTTATGAAAAGCAGTCGCTTGAAGAGCACTGTTCCACCTGGCCGCTGTTTACAGTGCTGTCAACAACACTCTGCGCACATCGTCTCAATTTACCCTGACATCACTGCTGTTGCCCTCCAAATCCCCTCAACAGTCACACACACACACTCGGCTCTCATTACCGGCGATATACTACTGTAGGGACACTGTATTAGACATTGTGCTAACTGTATATCTGTGTATATTTGCAAAAGAATATCTTCCTTTTTGTGTCTGTGAGGTGACAGCAAGGCCAGAGCCTGTTTACATTTTCTGCAGAGGCAAAAGTCAAGCTACATGTGCCTTAAATGTGTTTTATTAATGAATAATATTGCAGAATGCACTTAATTGCATTTTTTGCTTTTCAGCCCAAGAAGTCAGTTAATTTATACAGAGATATTTTTTAAAAAATGCACTGACCTCCTTAACTACACAGACACTCAAAAAAAAAATATATATATATATTTCTGTCAGACAAATGGAATAAGATGAAACTTCCAACTTCAAAGCAAATAAGGGCAGCAGGAGAGGGGTAATAATAACCTGCAGTATACATGCATTGGGCTTCTAACTACTTGTGTCAAATTTACTGCAAAATCAGAAATGACAACTAGATTTGTTGAAGGGGTGTGTACATTTGAGGACATAAGCCCAAAAATGAGCCCAAAAATCTTAGTTTTGGACACAAATTAATTCTCAGAAGCCAAAAACAAGGACCTCTGTCTTATGGGAAGAAATCTCCCTTTGTGTAATATAATAATCAGAAACAGGAGAGTAAAAGAAGCACTAAGAAAACTGTCTTTGGCATATACAGTTAATCTGTAATGCTTTTGCTGTAGGTCTGTCTGTTCTTATGGCACCAATCATTTAGAGTTTTAAAGCCACGTCTGCTTTACACACACACAGCTGACCTTGTTGTGTGACCGTATAAAGTCTTAAAAAACGTACATTGTGAACCACATCATTTGTGCAGCTCATCTCTGGATGACTTCAGGTGCAATGGGTCACACCTTGAGTGAGCTGAACCACAGTCAGGCCAGTTTGGAGATAAGGCATCTATCCTTCAGATACACAGCGATGACTTTGTCTGCCTGTCTGATTGTTGCGCAGGGGGGCCACAGCTTTGATGGCTTTGGCTGGAGGGATAAGAAAAGGCCAAAGTGATGGAAATCTGGATTCTGTTTTTGCCAACACTGTCTCTGGGTATTGATTTTGTCTGGAAACCTTCAAAGAGGAAGCATTTATGTCTGAAGCACGAGACAGTAGAAAGGCGCAAAGAGGCTATTGAGACAGTTGGAGTGCAAGTAATGTAGATTTGGCTCAGTCAGAGGGCTTGCCATTGAAAGGAGTGGGTTGCCAGTTCAGGAAACACTTTTATGGACAGAGAGGTGATAAGCAGATTTATTGATCTGGCACACTAACATAATCTAGAGGCAGATACACTTGGTTTCATAGAGAAAGAAAGTTTACCTTTAAAAAAAAACAAAAAAAAAACAGTAGTCACAACTTAGCAACAAATATGCTCCTCGTAAAAATCTTTCTTTGGTTTTCTTGCTTATGAGAAAAAGCGCATTTATTGTGTGCGGGCCCTATTCTACAGTAATCATTCTTTACTACAACTTTAATGCCAAGGAAGCAATGTTCCTTCTATAGGCTACATATTGGTATTGTATATTTATTGGTACAACTTGAGTGCAGTTTAATATGCTGTATTTCACGCTTAACTTTATTATTACCTAAAAAAATAAACTATATTAATGTCTGTAGCTGTCTAGGCGGCAGATGAGATGCTTTTGCTACATGCAACACACACATTGCCACAATACCAGTGTGAGAAGGTTCACATCATCACAGGAAGAGTATCTGAGAATAAGCTTTTACTGCCAAATTGCCCAACATGATGAATATTTCTGACATGGTAAAACCCTCCCATCTGGTCCACCAAACTGGATTAAAAACAGAAAGCAACTAAGAATCATATGCACACTCTGCCGCTTATGCTTGTGCAATCAGTGTCAATCGCCTTTCAAAATGGCAGGCAGCAGTGACACCCCAGCTACAACAGGATCATGCTTTAAGATTTCATACAGATTCTGTGAGAAACGATGAAAGTCAGGGCCATTTATCATGTCTTTGAGTGGCTCTGTCTTTGCAGTGGACAGGAAATGTGTCCTGTGACATTTGGCCACATCATCTTGAATTATTAGCGCCTTCTGAGAGGACACAGGATTTATCACCGCTTCTGTCCCAACACCCTCTGATGCCACACCATGCAGGACTTGTGAGTCTCCTGCAGGCGAGCTGTGACAGGCAGCCTGTGTTAATAATTAACATTTTACCATGGGTTAGATGATGTTAAAATTCAACATTAATTATTAAACAGGTTTCCCCCAACATGCAATCAACGTTTAACTTCTATTTAGTTCCATAAGTTCTGTTTGCCTTAGAAGTTGTATATGTTCGGTTTGGAATAGATCGAAGTTTGGAAAGAAGAATTAAACCCTGGAAGAGAAGGTAAGTGTGTATGCAGATTACACCACCTGAGCTCTTCTCCATGTGTCCTGCGTGTATGTAATTATCAGACTACCATGGTAGTTTTAATGTGAAAGTGCTGGTAATGTTTGAGAAGTGTCTTGCTCAAGTGTATTATGACAGGATGGATAACTGGTGATAGAAACTGGGATCAAATGACGCCTTTATGTTTAGTCATATTGTGCCTGTGCTATCACCATATACTGTCAAACAAAAACTGTGCAAGCTATACCTATTACAAAGTAATGCGCTGCTTTTGTACCTCAATAACAGTGTTTACGAAGACTGTTTGTACCACATTGCTCTTTGTTGCTCTCAGACCTGTGCTGAACAGACCCTTTGCCATGCGGCCTCTGTAATCAAAGTCTCAGTCGCAGCTAAATCAACAAGGGAATCATAGCCAGCCTTTCAAACAGGGACCTCACTACCCTGGATGTAATCTGCTCAGATAAACCTGCAGAGGGCATTTTACAGTAACAGTCTGAGGAGAGATAATCCTACCTGGTGTCACATCAGAGGAGGAGAAGGCTGTCGAGGTTATCTGTGCAATAATGATTGCCCCTGGGACTCCTACACGTGAGACACTGAAGCCTGATAGCCTGGTCAACTATACCTTGGCACTGTGTGGCCAAACACTTGTTCTTTTCTCTCTCTCTTATTCAAGCCTTTGTGTGTAGCTTTGACTCTGACATGGCTGCTCACTCCCTGTTTTAATTGCTTCCCTGCAACTAATTCTTACTGCTCACCCTGTTTTAGGGTGAGTAGTAATATCCAATATTTTCTATGGATATTGGCAAACAAATATCATGTATGTACTGTGTACAGGCATGCAGGTACGTGTTCGTGTTGGATGGATGGGATGCAAGATGGATGACTCTGCGCCAAAAGGTCACAGATGACAAGAAACTCCACTCAGAGGCAGACACGCTTTTGATGTAGGAACAATGACATAGACTGGACCTTCACGGCTGTGGCCAAACAATCCCCATCCAAAAATCGGTGGCAGCCAAAAACATCAGATCTGTTTGGACCAATGAGATTGTAACCGTCCTTAAATTAATATGTGAAATAAACATAAATGCCATATGTGCATCGTGTCTCATCATCATGGCGTCCGACTTGATGCACTCAGTTTGTAGTGTTCACATAATAATAGTGGATGGAACTGCGCATAAATTACTAGAGACCTCTACCTTTTTGTGTACAAATGTGTTACATTTTTTTCTTTGTGAGAAAATCCACTATTGCCAAAGCACCAGTTTAAGCAAGCATACTTTACTACTGCTACCTGCCCCTGGTCTCCTGGGCTGCCGTCCTATTTCCTCTGCACTGTGGTGATGTGACACGTTGGGCCATGGTGCTGGGTGAAGCTGGGAGAAGTAATGATAACAAATGGTTGTCATTATGAGCACTTCACATTATATTGCACCGACTCCATAACAAAGCCTGACACACAGCTTTCATCATGGCCGACATGGCGTAGAGGGGAGACACTCCATCTTTGCTTCTACTTTTTCATATTACAAGACTGTGATGCTGTGACTTATGGTTCAACTGTTCCCAAAGGAAAATGTGTCTGATATGGTACTATATAGCTCAGTGGGTACAGCATTTGTAGTAACACTGCCAGACTTAGCAAGTTATTTCCCACTGGGCCCACTAAAGCTAAAAATGAATGTGGTCAGGTTAGTAGTGGTTCTCAGATAAAAGTTCTCATCAGATGTCAGTGGATATGTGAGTCAGTACTGATAACACTTCTTACTCCAGTTCCTTTTACCTTTGCAAGTTGCCATTTGTTGCAGTTGCTCAGTGTAGCTAGTGTGTAGCAGAGGTTTGTGACTGTAATTTACAGTAGTTTCCAACTGAATAGTTGGTGCAACACAGTGTTCACTATTTTAAAAGAGTTCCTGAACGTCATCAAAGTATATTTAAGGGCCTCTGGGAACCCTGTTTTCCCAAACTGAGATTTATGATTTAAAAACAAGATGAACCTGATCCTGAAATTGAAGGGTGGGAAATAAGGTTGGAGGTACTGTACTTAAACTCGGATTAGCATGATTCATAAATTACTTTTAGACATTTTGTGCAAAATTTTAACATAACAATGGCTAAAACCTTACCCAAAAAGTAACCAAACTCTTTATTTTTTGCCTAAATCTAAACTCAAAAGATATACTGTCTTTTCATGCAAACATTTTTTATGACAAACTGGTGAAAATGACATGTCCATTGCGAGCTGAAGTTCCACAATTTTTGTGGTGGTGAAATGAAATATTCATGATCTCAATATGATGTTTGCACAGAGTTTATACACCCTTATGAGACTGCAATGGCCTCTCCAGCCTCTAGGCCACCGATGCTGACCCTATGTGCTTGCTTGTATTGATTCACATATACAGTACAAAGATGTCTTGTATCTCAAGTATCATTTTTTTTTCCTCTGAGTGTTAACATCTTGAAGATGTGCAGTTGTTCTTCTCCTGGAGCTTGGCTGTCACATCCTACACAGAACAAGTCATACTTGTTCACCCTTTGATGTGGGAGTGCTGACTCATGTTCCACCTCCTCTTCCGCTGGTATATATCTGTAACATCAAGTTTTCACACATACTTTTGATTATACAGTGCACATCCTTACCCTCGTCTCACGCCCCACCTTGGACAAGAACTTGTCTTTGGGTTCATTAGAAGCCATCATTTTTTTTTTCCCCCCAACACAAACAGCAAGCAGATAAAGAGGGAGATCAAACTTAATTGGGGTGGTTTAGCTGGCAGTGACAGCAGAGTGTGTCTTGCACACAAGGAGGAGAAAGGCCAGATAACTCTCTGTCAACTTTGCTTAAGGACAACAATATTTAAATCCTGTCCTGCTTCCCAGGTGCTTTGTGAGCAGCACTGTTATGGCATGCAGCGCGCAAAAGTAAGAGAGGAGGATTATAACAAACACTAAGGTAAACTGCTCACTAATTAGGATGGATTGCCCACTCTCCTCCCTTTCTTACACACTCCCTGTCTCTTTTTTTTCTCTCTCACTTCCTGTCCTGCAGTGATACATGGGAGAATCTAATGGCTGTGCTTTCCTTTCATGTGGTTGCAGGAAGGAATATGGCGGTGTCTTTCCTTCCCTCGGGCAGAGGGGCTGACAGAGACTGACAGCACTGGGTGAATCTTGGGTACCCACATCCAGTAGCTTTATTTCAACGAATTGTGTGCACATGGTGAACTCAAGCTAAATTTAAACACGCATTCCCTGACAGCTCCTCACAGCAGTCACATTATCCATAATGCGCTGAGGCACCAGGGGAGGAACCAGAAGTGTTGTACCTTCAGTTTTCCTTGACTCCCCCCCTCATCCCTCCTCCCCTGCACCCACATGTACTACCTCATTTTGTTGTTTGCATTGACACACTCCTGGCTCTTCCACCTCTGCCCCAAAAATAGAAAGCTAAATCTGTTAGTGGTCCCCACCATTAACCTTGTTATTTCTCACCCTCTCCTTTATCTCTCTCTCTCTCTCTCTCTCTCTCACTCACTCTCACACACACACACACACACACACACACACACACACACACACACACACATATATATAGATGCCTTTTTACCAGCAAGCTGCTGGGGGAAATAAAAATGTTCGTCTGTATTGAGCTGTGGCTGTGTCGGATGTCTGAGGATGGAAATGTATGATAAGAGGAAGAAAGGCTCCACTGTGGAGGCTCTTGGGAGCACAAGCCGCTCTCACTTTCACAGGAAATGGCACTTTCAGATCTCCTCCGAGCTGCAGCGCTGGGCTGTTTGCCTGGAGAAAGTGACCCTGTTGTAACTGTTTGTACTCAATGTTACATCAAGGTGGGCAGTAATGTCACCATCAAATGATTTGAAGAGTCACAAACAAGCCAATGAATATGTACCACGCAGTCAGGCCACAGTGGCAAATCATAACTCACTACTTAGAAGTTTTACAAAACAGCTTAGCAACTACAGCAACTTGATCTGTTACTATAGCAGCAGAAAGTCATAAGATGGATTCCCTTCGCAAAGCTGAACAACATCAGTGTCTAATAGTCTGAGCAGCGAATGTTTGCTGCTTGTGCAGGAAGAGTGAACACATACTGAATGTTGCCCCAAGATCAAAAAAAAAAAAAAAAAAAAAAATCAATAATGAACATCATAAAACCAAAGAAGAAAAAATCCAAACACAATCCTTTTAGATCCCTGTTGAAAGAATAGTGTGTCTAATGGGCTAAACATGTTGTGGATAATATTCAGATGTATTTCTGCAGAGAAAGTGCTGCTTTTGATCATGGACACAGTGTCTCTTGAAGGCAGAGGCGCCATTAGTGAGGAGAAGGAAATGACTCGGGGGAGCGGCTTTATTGCAGGGAAATTACACTGAGACAAACTAATTAGACACGATGAATTCAAAATTACATACGTTTTAGGAATTGCTTTGTTGATGTTTGCAATTAATAATCTCCATGTGGTACTTCAAATATACTGTATACAATGTCTGGATGTAAGAAGGCAAGAATCTGCCTGAATAGATAGCTAGCTAAAAATAACAGAAAATTGCTACACGCATGAATGTGATCAAATCAGATGTACAAATTGTTTTAAGTCGACATCCAGAAATAACATCACTTAAATTCTGAACAATCAGGGAAAGCCAGGGGTTGGACCTCACTGTTGTCAATCAATATTTGAACGTGCTTCTGTTCTACTACTCCTCTTGAACTGAGGGTTCAACCTAATATTACCTGCTGGAGGATGTCACTATGGCTAACTCACAGGCTGTAGCAAGTTCCCGATTCCTCCATTAATTGAGACAGCATATAGGAGGAGCATACAGTGCATCCGGAAAGTATTCACAGCGCTTCACTTTTACCATATTTCGTTATGTTACAGCCTTATTCCAAAACGTCTCAGAAGTATTAAGGCCAGGACAAATCGCCTGAAGAACAGTTTTTTCCCCGTGGGCAATAAGAACCATTAATTCAGCTAACAAAAAATAGAAAATCAGGAACTGCCTTGCATCTATTCATGGGTTATATTTATTGTGTTTTTTGCTTTTTTTTTTTTTAGCTTATACAGTTATGTGTTTTAGATTATAATTTTATAGTCTTAACTCAGTTATTTATACTTTTTATATCATTTTAAATTATTTATGTCTTGAAGGGTTTGACTGGAATGATATACCAGATAGCACTTAAACAACAAGTTTAATTTTGTTGTACAATGACAATAAAGGGATTCTATCTATTCTATCTAAATGGATTCAATTAATTTCTTCCCTCAAAATTCTACACACACACACACACACACACACACACACACACACACAACACCCCATAATGACAATGTGAAAATGTTTTTTTTTTTTTTAAATGTTTGCAAATGTATTAAAAATCAAAAAAACAAGAAATCAATCATGTACATAAGTATTCACAGCCTTTGCTCAATACTTTGATGATGCACCTTTGGCAGAAATTACAACCTCAAGTCTTCTTGAATATGATGCCACAAGCTTGGCACACCTGTCTTTGGGCAGTTTCACCCATACCTCTTTGTAGAACCTCTCAAGCTCCATCAGGTTGGATGGGCAGCGTCAGTGCACAGCCATTTTCAGATCTCTCTAGAGATGTTCAATCGGATTCAAGTCTGGGCTCTGGCTGGTCGTTGTCCTGCTGAGAGATGAACCATCGCCCCAGTCTGAGGTCAAGAGTGCTCTGAAGCAGGTTTTCATCCAGGATGTCTCTGTACATTGCTGCATTCATGTTTCCCTTTATCCTGACTAGTCTCCCAGTTCCTGACGCTGAAAAACATCCCCACAGCATGATGCTGCCACTGCCATGCTTCACTGTAGGGATGGTATTGGCCAGGTGATAAGCGGTGCCTGGTTTCCTCCAAACATGATGCCTGGCATTCACTCCAAAGAGTTCAATCTTTGTCTCATCACACCAGAGAATTTTGTTTCTCTTGGTCTGAGAGTCCTTCAGGTGCCTTTTGGCAAACTCCAGGTGGACTGCCATGTGCCTTTTACTAAAGAGTGGCTTCCATCTGGCCACTCTACCACACAGGCCTGATTGGTGGATTGCTGCAGAGATGGTTGTCCTTCTGGAAGGTTCTTCTCTCTCCACAGAGGAACGCTGGAGCTCTGACAGAGTGACCATCGGGTTCTTGGTCACCTCACTGACTAAGGCCCTTCTCCCTCGATTGCTCAGTTTAGACGGCCGGCCAGCTCTAGGAAGAGTCCTGGTGGTTCCAAACTTCTTCCATTTACAGATGATGGAGGCCACTGTGCTCACTGAGACCTTCCAAACAGCAGAATTTTTCTGTACCCTTCCCCAGATTTGTGCCTCGAGACAATCCTGTCTCAAAGGTCTACAGACAACTCCTTTGACTTCATGCTTGGTTTGTGCTCTGACATGCACTGTCAGCTGTGGTACCTTATACCAGGTGTGTGCCATTCCAAATCATGTCCAGTCAACTGAATTTACCACAGGTGGACTCCAATTAAGCTGTAGGAACATCTCAAGGATGATCAGTGGAAACAGGATGCACCTGAGCTCAATTTTGAGCTTCATGGTAAAGGCTGTGAATACGTATGTACATGTGATTTCTTGACGTTTGATAAATTTGCAAAATTGTGTGTAGAATTTTGAGGGAAAAAATGAATTGAATCCATTTTGGAATAAGGCTGTAACATAACAAAATGTGGAAAAAATGAAGCGCTGTGAATACTTTCCGGATGCACTGCAGGTGAAGGGCTGGGTGGAGATAACAGAGCACAGAGAGGGAAGGGTGGGAGGAGTTGAGTGACTTGCCTTCAAATCTCTTGTTAGTCAAGAATGTGAAATTGTAGCTTTAAGTTCAGTGCTTGTGAACTCTATCTGAGCTGATCATACAGATGTACAACTCACAAAACAATTCAGGTTGAATAGTTGCAAGGTTAGTTGTCACATTTTAATTTACGACACACACATTACTTTAAACTTTACATGGAAAACTCTAAATATACACAGGCCTTTAATGTTGGTGCAGACTGGTGTAGCAATGCAAACTTAATGCAACTTAAATGTCAGAAAATTTCCGGGGTTTTTATCTAACCTGGGCTGGCCACAGGATGAGTGCACCTCTCACTTTTATAAATTTAGAGTCCTTTGGTACAGGAATATTGTTGTACAGATTCCTTATGGCTCCTGTGCAAATAACAAATACTATTCATAATAGTACAGGTGATGGAATATCACACAGGTCGTGGAATATCACTCACACAGTCAGATTTTGGTTTACAGACTTCTTTTTTGCTTTCTGTCACAAACCTACTTCCCTGATCTGCGCTTTGCCACCACCCAGCTGGAGAAATGAATTAATGTTGTTTACATTGTATCTGGGAGCCAATACCCTCCTGCTGCAATGAAGTAAAATAAAGCAAAGAAAGCAATTTCAGGTTGGTGAAGCTCCACCTGCAGAGGTCCATTACTTTACTGTCACAGCTGTGTGGTAGAAGGCAGGCATTTTGCAGCAGAGAAGACTATTTACCTTGCAAGGAAGGCTTGTTTTTCCTTGTGCAACCTGTACCCTAAAACCTGAACTCTCTTGCTTCTACATTACAAGACATGTCAAATTTTAGTGATAAAGTGCTTGTTGCAAAACGTTTCACCACTAGTGCCTTCCCCAGAACAAAGCACATAAATATAGATACAAACAGGAGATAAAAAAGAACAAAAGCATTACAAAGTACAAAGAGTGTGTATGTGTGTGTGTGTGTGTGAGTGGATTTGAGACCAAAGGGCAACAGCAGGACAGTTTGCATGAGGAGCACAATCAATAACAAGACTGCAGCGAAGGAGAATTAAAGAAGAATATTTCCTTTGTAAGTTGATAGTTAATGCTGCACTATTGAAATTCTTTTTATGTAATAATCCAGCTGTCTGTCTTAAATGGAAAGTTTCTCCTAAACAGTAAGCAAATATTTCATCTAAAGAAAAGTGAAATCCTTCTCAAACCACATTTGCCCCAGCCACAGAAAATAGCATTTAGTTTATTTACTATCCTGTTTCATAAAAGTCATCAGCTATAAAACCGTATATGTTCCATGTGCTCCTCTCAATGAAGAAGACAATTTATCCACACATTTGGTGTGTGGTAGATATTTACTCTTGTTGCCCTCTGATGTTGCCAGATGTTAGGATACATGTAGGATGTACCCTACATGTGGCTACACATGTAGGGTACATCCTACCTGTTGTCATTTCTGATGCAGTTTAACAACACGCTGTTGCATTTAGGAAGATCAATCCCAATCATTTGGGATTGATCAATTCCCCACAGAGCACTACTTGAAGTGCTATACCCATTCTCTCATTTATATCTTAACATCTGCCTGACTCCTACTGATATTCCCTCACACTGTCTAATAAAAAACCCACTTTGCACAGCTTTTCTTTTTGTTGTGATTACATCTCTCTAAAAGTGTTGCATGCATCACTCGGTTGCTGACAGCGCTGGTGTAGTTTGACATTTGACAGAAATGTTTTGGATCTTAGTTGATTGTGTTGTGATGCCCATGCAGTTTGTAGCTACTGACTGATTGCTCCCTTAATCAAAGCTCTTGCTCCCTCAGATCACTGTTGAGCTTTTGCTTCTCCTCTCTCCCCCTCTTATCTTTTACTGGCCGCCTTATTCCCTTCTTCCCCATCCTCCCTCCTCCTTTCTTGTCATCCACATCTTCACACCCTTCTGCCCCCCCCCTTTTTTTTCCTCTCCAGCTTTCTGTGATCGTTATTTCATGGGGATATCATCCAACCCCCTAAAGATCCAGTACTTTGTGTGTAGAAATAGATCAAGCACCCCAGAAAAGCAATTCCTCTCTAAACTCTGCCACTTGTAAACAGCAGTGTATCAACATGCTGCAAGTAACACAAATGAGAGTTAAACACGAGTTGGAACATGTCATTTGATCAGTTGTCATGAGGAATTGGGTGAATGTTAATGATCTCCTCAAAGACATGAATTTTACAATGTGCAACTATGTATAGACTAGCATTATAAAGGCCCTTAGAAAGAAAGGACTCACACAACAGTTTATCACACACCAATACTAGCAGATGACTTCAAAATGCTTAAAAGGTGCTGGATCCCAACACTCCAGAGACGTTAGTAAGCAAAGTGTGGTTTGACGTTCAACTACACTTCGGGCAAAAGGGAAATGAGGGCAATTGGCAGCTCAAACCCACGTCAATCACCATCAAAAGAGATGAAAACTGACTTCAGTATGCAGAGCTGGCCTTCAAGGAGCATACAAAGAATCACAATGACCCACAGGTAAAGAATAAAGAGACAAGGGGATTCATGTATGAACATCTTGACGGTCCTCTCTGCCCTGTTTCATCTAGGGAGAAATGTCTCTCTCACCTACCCTTGGACGCACTCGCCATCTACCTTCACTCAAAAAGAAAATAATCTACAGTGTTGACAGTGTTTGATAAGTAAGCCTTGTGCATATTCTTTTGGCTAAAATTAGGATACCATGGACCTATTAAAAACATCCTATATAAATATATGGAGGTTAGTCTATTGGCTATCCTGGCTGATAATGAGCTAAGCTATAGCCTAAATGTAAAACGTGTCATTTGCTGTGTGTTACAGGTACACTCGAGAGCCAGTGAGCATTAAACACATTGCGATAATATTGAGAAGACAAGAAAGACAGAAAATCTCCCTCACTGTAAAGTACTGGAATCTGAAAATGTTTACACGATAAAGAATATTGTCCTCTCTATGGGGAGGGATCAGGTGCTAATAATACAGTCTCTTCATTTGTTGTTACTACTTTATTTCAGCATAGTGGTGTGTCCCTCATTAATAGTGGTAACCACTTTCTAAACATTCTCTGACAGGCTTCTGCTGGCGCTTAGTCAGATCAGGGGGGCTGCTGTCAGCTCATTTAGTCAGGAATGGGTCCTCAGCAGATGTGACGTGGGCCTGGGTGGGAAGCAGCAGCTCCCTGTTCATGTGAAAATATTCGAATGGCAGGTCCTGATCGGGTGCCAGAATCTCCTGCCAGTCGATCGCCAAGCTTCTCTCACTCTCAGGATTGAAATGTGCCTGTCATTTTTTGGGTGGGAGGGGAGGGGGCGTTTGGGCTCGAACATGCTGTTCTTTTCTTCACTCGGTATTTGGATCCAAAGCCACTCAGAAACCAAAGGGAGTTTGCTTTTAACAATAAGCAAGGAGAAATTGACTTTTACATTTTAGGATAACACTTTATTGATCCCCAGGTGGGGAAATTTCCCTCCAAGCTTGTTTAGAGCAGTTTTGTCATATTTGTAAAGGGAATAAAATTATAACTGATGAGTGTAAAGAACCGTAAAATACGAGTTTTATGGGTATTAAGGGACTAGTACAGGTGTGAAGAAACACAACCTCTAGCTGCTTAGAAAGCCAAGCTTAACAAAATAAAAGGGAGGGCAAATATCACTCTGTACTGATGCTCATTATTAAGCAGTTTCAGCAATTTACAGTGTCTTTATGGGCATTCAAGGATGAATCTTGCAAACACACACCCAAACATTACTCTTATATCATGGAACAATAGTTTAAAAAATTGCTACCAAGACACACATTAAGAGAAGAGGAAATAGATATTATGGCCCTGTTTTCTTATGACAAAGAGGAAACGAGCTATTTTGTGTGCTTCACTGACCCCAGTCCAGTATTATGATATAACCCTGGTATGAAAATGATAAACAATTGAACAGGGATTCCACAAAAGAAAAAAAGAAAAAAAAATCTATGATGGGGATTCATCGTATGAATATAATTCAGATTACAACCACTCATTTTTAAAGGTTTATTCAAGGAACCCTCAGGTGAGGAATTTTTTGCCATTTGTCCATAATGTATGCAGAGTCCCAGTGAATGGCACTTTTACCCCTGCAGTTTTTTTTGTTTTTTTTTAATAAAGTAAGTTTTTTTTGCTTACCTCAAGTTCACTGCCTTAAACCAAACACATGAGCATGATCTCAACGGGTGCAGCCATTTTGAATGCAGATACTGAAAGTGGTGGTGCTTCATTTTGTATAATTTCTGCATTATTCACGAATATTTTCTTAGGAGGTTTCCTGTGAAAAACTGTGTTTGTACACTGCATAACACAATGTAACCGAGTCAGCTCACGGGTCACCTGATCATGTAAATATATAAAATTTGTCCACAGGTGTGCATCCAGTTCAACACGTGAGGAATTAAGTTTCCCGTGGTGAATGAACAAATATTTCCTTGGGTTTTAGTTCAGATTTTCCTTCAAGAAAATTTCAAATTGACCATTAATTACCAACTTTCAGGAAATGTCCATTAAAATTCTAAAGAAATTATTTGGACTATAAACTCATAAAATAAACATTACTAAAGCAATCAGTGTTGTTAATAAAGATGTAATAATATTAGAAATGGGGCTTGGGTTTTCTTTGGAAAAGACAGTAAATAACCATACAGACAAAAGAGAATACTAAAAGATACTGTTTAAAAACAAAAAATGAAAATAACTATTATTTTATGAAACTCGCCCACATGTACCACTGTCAGTATTTCCTGAATACAGATAATGATATCTTCAAAACCAAAATTTCTTTGTAAGAAAACGTCTTTGAATTACTAATAACTTCAGTCACAACTCATATTATCCTCTAATTTCAGACTAGCAGTGACTTTGTAACAAAAGACGTCTCTTTTGAATATCTCACTTTGGAAAAATGACACCGTTACTTCATGGCAACCTTCACTTTTCTGTGGCCTCCTGAAGTTGCATGAATGTGAGAATGCTATTTAACCCTCCTCAGCACTCTCGCTTTGACTCCAACAGTGAGGAGCCGTGTCAGTGTCGGTGAGACAGGGGCGACTGAGAATTCTATGTGATGATTAACGGTGTATTCAAGGGAGTATTCAGCCTGTCTTATCTCTGCCCCAAGCTAAATTGCTCTCTTTTTCCGGCCTGTGAATGCTTGAGTGCCACCGTTTCATATGAGATGTCCCCCTAACGGGTGAAGGAGCGTTCATTTATTCATGCAGGTACCCTTTTTATTCCTATTTGTGAGAGAAGGGAAGAAAAAGTAAGAGACAGTTGTTTGTTCCCTTGTTTCTTCTCTGTTTCCAGTTTTTTTTTCTTTTTTTTCACAGCCCACACAACTGCATAACAATGGAAAATATCATGAACTGCAAGAAATGTTTGGGTACACTGTGGCAGTCGTTAATGTTTAATGGGTAAAAGGTAGAGGGAAGAGAAGACAAGGTTAATCCTGTGTTTCCTCTTGAACAGACACTGTGCTAATTGCTCCTTTTTTATTCCCTCAAATACAGTTTGCTCACTGCTTTTTAAACCCTCATTTTTTTTTCCGAATCTAAAGTCCAGTAAAGTTTTTTTCCTGCTCCACACTCTTTTTCGTTGCAAACATTTACACCTACAGGCTGGTGAGTACAACCATAATCTCTTAGTGTTTGCTTGAATGGAGCCATTATAAATTATGTGCCTTTGTTCAGGGACACATTTCACCTTGAAGTTCTCAGTTTTCCTTCACATCGCCAGGTTTCTAGTCATTTTAAGATTTAAACCTGCAGCTGTAAAGCCAAGAGTAAAATCTATCTTTCCACAGCACTTCAGAGAGTATCCTGTGAAAGGTTCCCTGTGCTTCATACTTTTTTTTGAAACCAATGCACCTTAAATTTGGGTGCAAGTTTTCTGTTTCTTCGAAAACTCACATATTAAAGCATCAAGAGCTCACTCAACGAACATGCTAGCCATGCATTTAACAGCCAGGTTCACATACAGTCACTCATTCATCACAGTTATGCATGTACCCGTATAGCTGCACATCCACCACATACTGTATGCACATATATCTGCATGTCTAAATCAATATCCGGTTGTACTCCTTACTTTGCTCTGACAGCTTGAGTGTCTGGAGCGTCTTTGCCCTTCGGCTCTCGCTCCCACTGAGGTGGTGTGTAGCTTTCCTGTACTCCACTGCGCCGTACTTCTGCACTCCACCAGGGGGGGAATGGCAGAGAGGCAGGGGAGAGAGGCTTGACTGATAGCATATTTTTCTAAGAGCTGCCCCTCTGCTCCCTTCTTTTCCTCCTCTCTCCCCATCATTTTCTCTCTGTTCTATCCTCACTAACTCTGCTCTTGTGCTGTCTTGAGAGTGAACCTCAGCACATATGACGAAACTCAGATGTGATTGCACCATTACGGATGCCACAATTACTCACATGAAAGTGAGGGCAAATTTGTATAATTAAAAGGCCACTACATAACTATTTGGCACTGGGCCTTTTAAGCACATTCTACCAGAAAAGAGCAACTTGAAATGCATTATTCAGTCGTAGAACTTATGGTTTACAGAAAAAAGTATGCTCACACATGCAAGAATGTTACTAACCTCTCCATCCTGTGGATGGAGCGGTTAGTACCAGTGACCTTACTATTCACTTGCCCTATTTTCCCTTTTCTTTTTCAGTGAGAATCCATTTATTGAGAGGGTGTCTCTTCACTGTCTCAAAAGAAATAAAAGACTGCTAATAGAAATTACAGTTAAGTCCAACCCATCCTTAAATCCCCAGCATTAAGCAGCAGAAATTATTCTGAACACAGTTGTTGACAAATGGTAATTAAAAGATTTGTTAATGTCGAGTGATTAAAAACACTGCAGGCATTTCACAGAGAAATTCAGCATGCAAATTGCTTTCTCTGCAACTGCTGGTGCCGCTCGGTTTGTTGAATGTAAAGCCTTTTTTTCCCCACTGTTATCATAATATTAAAGAGCTGTCACTTCTGCTGCAATGGAATGCACAATGTGAAGAATTAACATTTTTCAACAGCTATCTTGTTTGTGCCAGGATGAGCAATTATGGGCAAGATACTTTTTTTCCCTCAGAATGGTAAGATAATTCTCTTTCCTCCATAGAAAATGTGGTCAGTCACAGCCTGAGAGTGGTTTCTTCTAGTGTGTGTATGTATCTGTGTATATGCATGTTATTTTTCCATCTGTTTGTTAGATTTGCATGGGATATAAGTATGCACTGTGATTCCTATGACAGGCTTTAAACATTGATTCTTTCCATCCTCCCATCAAAGGCTGCAGCACAACGTTCACCAGGCAGGTGAGAAGAATAACCATGAATGTGAAGCTGCATGTCCAAATCAAACACTATAGGATTAATCATGCTGGGGTAAAGCATCTGTGTGATGGAGTATTACGCACCTAAATCCTCATTGGTGTTGTCTTCACTGAGCATTTCAGGATTAATTTACTACTCAATACAGGTTAATACCATGAGTGTGCCGTGTTATCAAATGCTGATATTCAAAAAAAAAAAAAAAAAAAAGACTCTCCTTAATAACTACATTACAAGCACTCTGTTGACTTTGATGGATTAACATAAAACTGTGTCATTATTAAAGACATTTTTCAACTCGGGATTGTTTTTACAAAAGGGCAACACTTTTGAAAATCTTCATACTCACGTAACTTTTCATTGTGTTTACATCCTGAGCACAGAACAGTAAAATGTTCTTTTAATATGATCATAATTGTAAGTTTATTTTAAGAAATATTCTGGTCGGACAAAGGCATTGTGATTAATTGAAGAGGATTTCAGGTGAATAGCTATCATAATGTCCCTGCTGAAAGCAGCTTCCCTGTCCAATAACAAGGCTATCTCAAACTGGGCACGGCAAACACAACTCCCCGTGGGAAGATGGTGAATGAAGCCAACCCAGATCTCTGTTGTTCAGTGTTATTTGTAGACGTAATGACTACATACTAGAAATGACCAGTCTAAAACAGACAGACGTTTTAAGACCATGAGTAAACTTAAGATTAAAAACCGTATGGATGGGATGGTGGGCGATGTATTTCAGATGGTAATAAAACAGTGGCTAAGCAGGAAATGGTAGTTAGATAAATTATGAAATGTAATATCAATACACCATCCTATCATTGAAAAATGTGTGTATTTTTGGTGCCTGTGAAGGCTAGGAATGATCAGCTCATCTCCAGAGAGTGTTTCCTCAATTAACTGAGATCCCCTGTTATATTTTATGGGTGTGGCGGTTATTATACAGCAGTACTATCCTATAATACTAATAGGATAACAATTTATAATACCTATAATATATTGCAATGGCAAGTGATGTAAATGGGGTGAGATAAACTTAATTAAATGGGCAAGGTGGCCTAGCAGATGGTGACGCTGTCCAGTAACTGAGAGGCCATGAGATCAAATCCCTCTAATAGCTGATGTATCCATCCACTGCCATGTTTCTTGTCCATGTGTCCTTGAGCAGGACAACAAGTCTCCCTTCACTTTCTAAAAATCTTGAGTGCTGGCTTAACATTCACTAAGCAATGGGCAGTGACTGGACTGGCTTGTCATTGTTGAGATTTTTTTTCCTCTGTGTGTGTGTGTGTCTGTATTAAAAGTCTGGCTGTGATGTTGAACATTTCCAATGCATTTAAGAGTATCATTTGACATCTTTCTCGCAAATTAGTGTGACCTGGTGTGCACTATTGGACAGGGACATGCAATCAAACCTGACAAGTCAATGAAGGGAAATAATCATATCTGGAAAAGTAGTTTTTAAGCATAGGTTTAAGGCAGTCATGCAGGTGTTTAGATTTTAGTTTTTGTTCAATACAACACACTCCAGAGATCCAGAAAAAAGAAAAAGAATCTCTCCGGTCTGGCAACAGCTGAGTCACTTATACTGAATGATATCCTATCCCTCTGGAGATGCACAGAGTTGATTGCAGGGCCTCTTGAAAAGGCTTTTGAAATACAGCCACTTGCCTTGATAGCAAAATCTTGCTCCATTATTATATTAATTTATTTCTTCTACTGATTTAAGTGGAAACATGGTGAGTTGAGCAGCAATGTCCTGCATCTTTCCTCCCTTCCGCCTGCATTGTTAACTTTGGGGAAAAAAAAAAAGTCTGTCTGCTGAACCAAGATGCTCAGAATGGAACCATCAGTCCCATATGGTGCTGAATGTTCAAAGGACACTGATCGCAGGAAATAGAAAGAGCCAGCTTGCCTGCAGTGCTGTTCTGTCCCATATGCAGGCTGTGGTATTTGCAGGCTTTCCGACAGACAGATGCCATCTTGATACGTTTAAGTGGGTTGTCATCCACTGAAGTGATATTCATCTTGTCTTATTTTTGGTGAGTGAAAAAGAATTAGGCTCCCTACCTAGAGAGAAAGAGATGGGGCGCCATGTTAAGGTAAAGGAAAGGAGTGTGGTGATATACTGTGTATATATATTGTTCAATGTTTTACTCAGTATTTGTCTTTTTATTTGGATATGCTGCCTACAAATAATCAGATAACTACAAGCCAAATATTCATTCATTCATCTTATCGAGCCAAACACTCCCTCTACATACTGCAACTCCGCAGTGTGAAGACTTCTCATTAAGAACACTGACACTTATTTAATTTCAAGCACTGGGCTTAAGTACTGGGAAGTTTCATCTTGCATTCAGATATGTGAAAATACTATATTTTCCACTGTCTCTACTTGTGCAAAGTGAAGTCTACTCACTTTCACACACAATTAAAACTTGAAAGTGAGATATTTGCAATACAACATTACATGCCATAAGGTTAATTCACACAAACATCATGTGGATCTAACTAGAGAGAGCAATCCATTTTTCTTGTGAAATGAGAAAAACATATTTATGATTAATAAAAGAAATCTAAAAGAAAGCATGGCAGTTATTCAGTTCAAAATAATTCAAGCCCATTGAACAATAACCATTTGTTTACACTTTATGCAGCAAGAAAATTGTTGACCTTTTGTTGTTGACTGTTGTTTTTGACTATTAAATCTCTTCCTTCCATATTAAAAGGGACAGTAGAAGTTTGCAGTTGGGAAGCCAGTGAGGGATCGTATACTCACACTGGTTGGGTGGGATATAGTGCGATAGCATGAAATTCTGTGTGATATGCTCTCCCTATTTTCTGCAAGGAAGCAGCTGATGTCTCCATGTGTATCTGAGGAGACATAAGCTGTCTAGATCCTCTTTAATGCAATGCAAGGAGTAAGCAATGAAAGAGATTTCAATAATATGGTGTCATGGCCGCTCCAAAAAAATCAAGGAAAATGGGGAAAAATGGAAGACAGGCTTCATTGAAGCCATGACTTACAGAGTCATGGGATGAGGAAATTTAAGTTAAATTAAGGTGTGTATAGCATTCTAGTAGATTAAAGTTATGAGTTTTTTTTTCCTAGCCATAAACCATGCCTGTTAAAACTGTCTATCAAATAATTGTCAACAAAATGGAGAAAGAGACTTCATTGTGGATCTTTAATGTGTATAATATATGTTGTTGATTTTTTCATAAAACACACCAGCATACGATGGTGCAAATGCAGAGTCTGTTTTTTTTTTCCTTGTTAAATTCTCTAAACAACAAAAGCTCTAAATATTATTGTGGGCATAATGTCAGTTGGAATTGAATGACATGTCAGTTTTAGTTTCAATGAGGCATTGAGGGGGAAATGAAAAGGAGCAAAACACGCCATATGACAGGACAGCTGTCAGGGAAGATGCTCTCTTCTCTTGCTCTTTGTTTCCTTTTAAGTGTAGCAGGAGGCCTCTAGGAATTTGGCAACAGTGAGCTGAGGCAAAGAAGTTAGTATTTGGCCTAGAAAGTCAATTAAATTCATTCACGTGTGGATAATTATGACGACAAACTGATGGTAGAACAAAATAGTAAATCTGCCTCACGATGTTGCCATTGTCACTTTTTGGCCTCTTGTCAAGACTCTGACTTCAGAATGATGAAGAAGTAGTTTGTTGATCTGCCAACTGAAAAACCAGGGTGTTTCTGTCCACTCTGCCTTGCACCTCTTATTACAGAATATGCCAGCAAAAAGTCATACCCACTAAAGCTACTATAAGTTTTTTTTTCTTCTTTGGTCACAATTACAGCTGCCAGCACTCTCTGTCCTGTTATACCCTGCCTCCAAATCTCCTACCTCTCGCCAAAGAAGGCCTGCTAGGATGTGCTGGCAGCTGTGAGACTTCATACCTTTTGGACACAACTAGGACAAT
This sequence comes from Toxotes lorentzi, assembly GCA_037833715.1. NCBI lineage: Eukaryota > Metazoa > Chordata > Actinopteri > Toxotidae > Toxotes > Toxotes lorentzi. Next base: position 13,947,237 of record JBBMJY010000022.1, on the reverse strand, counting down.
TCAAAAAAGTCACACTGAAGTGTCATGTAGGAGGGAGTCTTGCACCTTGTCAAGAGGAACTGAAAGTGATACCTGGACCTTTCACATGCAGGGAAGGATAACAGATGCTTTTTTTGCACTGCTAAGGCCAGAAAGTCACATTGAAAAATTAACATGTCAATTTTCAGTGAAATATTTGGTTCTAGAAGCTTGGCGACACACTCACCATGCAAACTGTTGAACTGCTGTAGCTGGAGATCCAACTGCTAACGCCAAAGCCAGTAGGAAACATGCTAGGGCTCGTCACAGTTCTGTAATCTTCTTTCTATTTTATCTCTATGGATTTGTTTACTCCCCCCTTGGCATTTTGTTCTTGGGTTGTACAGAATTTAATTAAATGGCAGGTTTTATTGAAGAGGGGAAAAAAGCTCTCAGAGTTAACAAGCGTAACTGCTTGGTAACTGTCATTTAGTCAGCTTGTTAGCTGTTTTGCTAATGTGACAGTACATTTAAACATTTTATTCAAAAGACATATTTGTACCATGGACATCTGTCTTGTCACTGTCTGCAAAGCATGTGGAACACAGCTAACTAGTAATAATATAGTTTGTAATACAGAAATTCCAACTTAGTCTAGCTCTTAAATGTTTTGTAACTGTAGATAAAGTTAGTTGGAGCATTTTTAAACAAGCTGAACTAAGCAGACATCATTTTAATTAATAGTAAATGTTCTTACACTCATTTTTTAAAATATTTTTTCTGAAAAGGTCTAAATTTTCACCTGCAAATGAAACTGAAACGAAGGAGTAAAGAAAATCAGAAATCGTCTCTGACCTTTGTCAGCCTATTAATTGTTGCTTTTGGTCATTTCCAAGCCAGCTGAAAACAATTAATGGCAATTGGTTCGGTTCAGAGAGGTTTGAAGTGGCACTCTGGGGCCATGTTAGCCAGGGCAATCTCCGATTAAGAGATTTACAATCTTATTACTTCCTGGGCTATGGCAGTAGGGTAGGTAGGAGAGATGCTCTGGTAGACAGATAAAATGAATGGAGAAAGGAGTGCTGCTCATCCAACTGAGGATTAAAGCTCAACTTCTTTTTGCAACTTTTTTCTCCTTTCTGCTCTTCAGCCTTTGCTTAGGTTCCCCAGTCTGTAGGCTCGGTTACACTGACTTTTACACATCTTACTTCTGTTAAACTTGCACAGCTGCTCTAAGCACACAAAAACTAGACCAGCCTACTTTATGCTACCTGTCCAGAGCCAAATGGCAAAGTTTAGTAAATTAGAGCATGATTCAAAGAGTTACATATCTAGTCGCTCTCTGGCTACAGGAGAGCGGCACAACATGAAGGAGAAGTACTAATACCTGAGGGCTTAAACAATGATAAACAAGACACTTAAGACATCATATCTTTGTTATAGATTGGTTTCACTACACTAGCTTGAGACTTGAAGACGTTTCAGTTCTCAGCCAAGAGCCTTCTTCAGTTCACCCTTGATTCAGTTCTTCTTGGATGCAGAAGTTAGATCTTCAGAATTAGCTACAAGTATTTGAAATTCTTATGATTTAGGCCACTGGACAAGCAGAAACACCCTATACTCTGCTGTTGTTTATTCAAAAGGAAAGAAAGAATGATGATAAAACTGTGTCAGGACCAGGAATATGTTGAGAATTTCAAGAACAATTTAAGTTGTCAAAGAATAAAAGGGGTGTCATGTTTGCCACAACAAACATGAATTCTGTTAAATATTCTGGCATCTGTGGCGATCAGATACAACAGGGAACAGGTGAGATGAAATCTGACTGCTGTTAAGGAAACTAGATGAACTATTTACATTTTTTTTTCTATTTTACCCATTGGTTTTTCATTACAAAATGTGCTCGGGTGCTGAATTTTAAATATGCACATTCATACATATTTTCACACAAAATTCTTTGGGAGAGAAACTGGCATAAAAATGGTAAGACAATACTTTTTACACAACATTATGGCTGCAGCAGTAATCTTCACATATAAACTACGCCCTTGTATGTCAGACCCAAGACACCTGTAGTTCTCCAGTTGTCAGCTCATATCTAGCATTCACCTTCCTCTTGATACCATAGTTTGAACCATCATCTTTTCCAGTTTTGATCATGCTGTCTACCTCCGAATCATCAAATAAATACAATGGGATGCTCAGTTTGGTAAAGGTCATCAGGGTGACAGGTATCGTTTCACATACATGTCAATGTCACTTTGCTAAATTTTTAATGTTGGAGCATATTTAGCTGGACAAAACCAAACAACTTTCTCTCAAGAAGGGAGGGAAAACACTTCTGTAAGGGTGTGTAAAGGTAAGTGAATGCTGTCTTCTTAAAAGAGCAGTGAAATCATCCATTATGATAATGGTTGAAAGTGGGTGGGGATGATCGTTTAATGGCTTTACTGACCATATGCTCTGACCTTTTTAGAGCCTTGTCTGATGGGGTCACAAGGATCCTCAAGCACGACATGCACATTCATCCAACTGTCGGTAGAAGCCTCCACCATCTGTCACACTTTTCTGTGGTGATGCAGCAGCACCCTGTAGCTGCTGCTGTGAGAAAGTCATCCACCAGTGCAGTCACACCTACTGTACAGTTAGATTTCTTTGGTCATTTTGCTGCATTTAGTTTAACATCCATTCTGCTTAACTGAAGGTAAACAAGTACAAGTTATCACATTTTAGTGACTTCTTATCCCACCACACTACAGATGCCAGTACCAGTCTGGGCAGTGTTAAGAACAAGTATTTCCTTTGCAAAATGAGAAGATTACTCAGTCAGGTCTTAGGGAAATCTTCCAATAACTTGAAAATGTGTTTTCATACCATTCTATCCTGTGCACATTGTTTTTTTTAATTCCTGACTTTAAATTTTACTTTTCATTTTAATTTCTTCAACCCCCTTCTCTGGACATGTTTTTCTGTTTGGAGGTGACAGTGACTCAAGCATTATTATAATTATTGTCTCCCCAATGCCATGAGTCTGCAGGCAGCAGACAGTCCTGTAATTGTCTTTCTGTTTTGTTTGGCCTCACTGTTTCTTGGAGCTTTTGTTAATTACAGCATCTCCCTGGTTTAATTTCAGGTTGCTTCGTCTCCCCAGCAGGATATGTGAAGACAGGCAAATGGTTTTGTGTTACCTGGTCAGCTTGTTTACTGTTGGATGAATCTGAACCACAGAACATTTTCAAAACTCCTGTCTCTCACTTTTATAAGTTACATTGTGTTAAAATGCTCAGAGTAAAATGTCTACCCTCACTTAAATGTAAAGAAATAGAAAATCTTTGCTCATGTCGCTAACTCCTGAGCTCTATGTAAATTAAACCTACTACATGCAGCAGGACAGCATGTAGTGGGTATAGTCTAGTTTACCATCACTAGCGAAGACTGTAAAGTTCAAACACCATGCTGACATTTCTGTGAAAGGAGAGCAGAACATCAGAACCTGAAATCAGACGTTTCTCTATTGATGAGAGCAAAATGGAATCATAGGAAACATTTCTAGAAAAACCTGCACACAACTCAGCTGACCTTATCGCCACATGCATATTGTCACTACACCGATAAGCCACAACATTAAAACTAGTTACCGGTTTTAATGTTTTGGCTGACTGGTGCATCTCTAAGATAATAATCATCTCTGTTAACTGAATTGTAAATAGTTTTCTGCTGGAGTCCAATTAGATTTGATGTTTGAGGGGAATATAGAGGGCACTGAGGACTTTGTATGATGTATTATTGAATGGAAATTAATGGCAGCTTGTTTTGTCAGCTGTTACTGGCTATCTCTCCCACCATCTGTTGAGTTTTACAGAAAGAAGAAGGACCCCTCTTTCTCTCCTCTCTCTCTCTCTCTCTCTGTTTCTCTCAATCTGTCAAAAGAACAGATTGAGATTGAGACTCTTTGTTCAAGGCTCATGGATTCACTTCTTTTAAAAAAAAATGCTTCATGTGCAAGAACCATACTGTCTTGTGAAATTTCATCAGAAGTATCAGAAGGCGGTATTTTAACATAGTAACCCACAGCTTTTTCTTTCCAAGAAAAGGTCTGTCTTGTTATTCTTCGGCAATAGAGATTCAAATGATAAACAGGAAGTGATGGACTCCCTTTCAGCAAGTAAGCTGAAAGGGAGTCCATCACTTCCTGGAAAACTCCTCTGTGGTACAGGCAGATACTCGTTATACAATTACAGAGTTCAGAAATGTATCTTTTGACGAGAACAAACTAGATACATATGAAACACTTCTAGAAAAACCTGAACACATCACAACTTGCTTCATTTCTGTAATAAATATAATGACTTTGAAGAAATACAACAAGCCACGGACTACAAAGAGTGCCTTTTATTCATCCATTTCTCTAAAGAATTATATTTACTCTCACCAAGCATTTTATCAGGAACACTATACTAATACCAGGTAGGGCCTCTCTTTGCTTACATTCATGGCATGAATTCCACAAGATGTTGGGTTCCTCTGAGATTCTGGTTCATGTTGACATGACTACATCACTACATCACATAATTTCTGCCGATTTGTCAGCTGCACATTCATGCTGCCAATCTCCCTTTTTACCACAAAGTTGTTCTATTGAATTCAGATCTGGAGACTGACGAAGCCACTATAGTACAAGAAGAAACAGAAGTACATGGTCGTCAACAGTACTGAGATAGGCTGTGGAATTCACCAATCAATTCGTGATTGATTGGTATTAAGGATCCCAAAGTGTGCCAAAAAAAAAACAAAAAAAAAAACACATTCACCTACACCAATACACCACCACCAGCCTGGACTGTTGACCCAAGGCAGGTTGAGTCCATGGATTTGTGCTGTTGATGCCATATTCTGACTCCACTATGTGCAGCCTCAGCAGAAATCAAGATTCAGACGGGGCTACATTTGTCTAGTCCTCAACTGTCCAGTTATGGATGAACCTATGCCCACTGCAGACTTCTGTTCTCGACTGACAGGACATAGTTTTCTGCTCACATGTTGTGCATTCTGATATGCTTTTTTATTCTCACTGCAGTTGTAAAGAGTGGTTATCTGAGTTACTGTAGCCTTTCAGGCCATTCTACCCTGACCTCTTTCCTCATTGAGATGTTTCCATCCACAGACCTGCCTTTAACTGGATTTTTTTCATTCTTTGCACCATTCTTGAAAATCCCAGGAGATCAGCGGAGTTTAAAGACTCAAACCAATGTCATTGGTACACCTATGCCTTTGCTGCTGTGACAAGTCAAAATATCTTATGTGAAAAATACTTATAAATGTCTCACTCTAGTGTAATTTGGCTTTTTCCAGCTTTGATTCCTGGCACTTTGCCCACATCTACAATTAATTCAATGAGTAGAATCGGTCTGATGTTTTGCTCATTGACAGCTGTCCACATGGTTGAAGAAACAATCAACCAATTAGGTCTTTGTAGGAAGGATTAAGAATGGGAACGTTATCTGGCTAGATAACTAGCAAATGACCAAACAAAATCCAGGTGAAAAAGCACCAGGACAATGGCAGCAGAAAACCCGACTTAGAGAAATACAAATTCTTAAATCTCCATTTTTTTTCAGTCATCATGAAAGACATTAGTTGCTCCAAGCAACTGGTATTGTAGCTTTGTGACAACTGAAAATGACTGTGGCAGGACTGATGATCTAACCCCACCCCAGTCTGAACACGATGCCATTGCTCCTTGAGCTTCAATATAGGTAACCTTGATCTTCCTTTCATGATTTCTTTAAACCCTCAAATGTCACCTTTCTCATCTACTTACGTTGACAAAAACAGTACTCACAATAACTAAATTGTAAAAATTCACTACAGCAATCTATGAAAGTTACCCCAAACCATAGACCACGGTGAAGGGATTGATTTTTCACCGGTCCCTAGTCATGGCAGTCATGGCATTGTTCCACAAAAAAAAAAAAAACAGGGCCTGCTGGGAATTAGAGAGAGGCAAAGAGCAGAGAGAAAATACCATGGATCTGAATACTTGATAATCAAATTAAGTTTCCCAGAGTGCATGGAACACCTGCACAGTGCTGATAAGATAAAGAACAGAGGGGGAATAGGGGACAGAATAATCACAAGAGAAAGGAAACCCATAAAAGCCTAAACAAGGTGGGGGATAAGCAATGAATAATGTAATGAACTTGTAACAGCCAGAACTGATCTCATTCTCATTTAGTCTCATATTTTGTCCATCTCCCTTTCTTCTCTTTTCTGTTCTCAATCTTTCTTTAAAAATCTCCCCCCTGAACTCATATGCAGCATCACAGGAGACCAGTCTTCAAGAGGATTTAACACCGAACTAAATTAATGCCACTTCCTCACTACCCAGCCACTACCAGGTCACTGAGTAGGAGTGAAACCTGTGATTGGCAAACTGAACTTCACTTTTAAGTATTTCCTGACAAAGCCACTGTTCATAATTGCAACCCATAAGAATTTGTCCCTGTCTGCAGTTCCTAAAACACCAAACTGTTTCTCTCATCCCTGCACCAATGGGGTGATAGTACTTTAATTGTCAGAAAGCAATTTCCTTGATCCTATCAAGCTTCTTTAAAATGAAAATTGTGAGATGAAAGTGACAACTGGTTCTACTCTCACATGCCTCTGAAATCTTTATCAGGGCAACGGAAGAATAACTGTTAGAGGAGTTAGCCTGTGACCAAATGGCTGCTGCTTGCACTGTGCCAGTGAGCAAGACACTTTTTTGATAGAAAGATTGTTGAAAATCTCAGTGTACAAGGATAACACTTTGTACATTTGTATTACTTGCCAATAAAAATAAAAAAAAAAAATATATATATATATATATATATATATACATATATATGGGATTGCGCCTCCCTTTCTTCACGTTTTCAGGGAATGGGCAACAAGCTCATTTAATATGATTGCAGAACTGCCTACTGGGAAACCTATGGCAGACAAGTGACTCAGAGGAAGGCTAGATAAAGTAAAACGCAGTTTATTACAAAAGATAATAATGTTCTTGATGTTAGAACGGGGCAGGCCTGACAAAACTGTAGATAGTGGGTGACTGGTGAGCTGGTAGAGCTGGTGTCCAGAGAGCATGTGAGAGTGAGCATGAGGAACTAGCAACACAAGGAATAAACTCATGAATGGTTCGGCCGCAAATTACCACCACAGTGAACTGATGATGCAGGACTGGTGTGTATATATACTGCTGGTTTCAGGTGTGGTTGATGAGAGGATTGCCAACAGGTGTGCAGGGGATTTGGCAGGAAGCAGAAACTAGACCACGTTTATGCCTAGACACACACACACATACACACACACACAGACAGGAGAACAGACAAACAGGGGACGAAAAAGAATCAAGGGAGGGGAAACAACAGAAACACAAGAGATGAGGGGGAGACTGTCTGCCCTTAATGACAGTTTCTTTTATTGCACAATTCTGTAACATGACAATGTTTGTGTAAACAAAAGTAGTCAGGTTTCCAAACCTAATGCAGTGCAAATTTTAAACAATATTTCAGAAAAAAACATTCAAAAGAAAAATAAAAATTAATTCATTCATTCATTAGTGTTTTTCATCCACTACTTTTAAACAAGTGTCAGGAAATGAGTGCATAAAGTTAAACAGTTGGTGGTGCTAATTCTCAAGTCAAGTGAAACCACACCGTTGCAATAAAAGAAGGTGATGCAGTTAAAAAGAGCACTAGTCAAACATGATGGAGATCTCCCCAGTGGTCCACACTGTGGTCCACACTTTTTTTTACCTATCCTAATGCCATTTGAAAGCATATTTACAACAGAAAAAAATTACATTGATTTAATTTATCGGGGGTTGGGAAGGAAACCATCAAGACCCTTGTGTTGTATTGATTACCTATCACCGTTTGGGTTCAAAATAGGAATATCAAATAAGTCTATGCAAGCACAAACCCGTTCAGGAGGTTACACAACAATATATGCCAACAATTTCCATCACAGCCTTCAAAACTGACATGATTATACTGAAAAAGCCTGTATGGCCACTGCCCAGATCTTAAAGACCGGATGCTGCTTCCTCCACAGATACCAACTCCAAATAATCTTTAAACCAGCTATTTGTATTGAAACAATTGGACTTCCAGTTGGCTAACTGGAAATTTCAATTGGAAAGGCTAAGCCAAGTATTGTAATTCTTTTAAGGTTACTTCGCCTGTCACATGTCCCTGTAAACCCTTTGTTGTACATGACGGGAAATTTATATCCAATATTTAGCATAAAAAAATCTCTCACATTTACCCAAAATCATCTTACTTCTGGGCAGTGCATTGTGTACTTGATGCATAAAAGTGCTAGCCACCCCGCAGCCATCCCAGCACATATTTGAAACATTTTAGCACATTTTCATCAGTTTGTGTGGGGTGATATATGACCCAAACAAAATCTTTACACCTCACAAAGTTTGAATGACTTAGTGTAACTTCCCACTTATCTTTTGTGATGTTATTGTCAAGCAGTTCTCGCGTTCATTCCCAGTGTTTCTCCTGCCCCCCCACGTGTTTCTTGCTTGTCCCCTGTTTGTCTCCCTCCCTGTTTGTGTGTATGTGTGAGTGGTCCAGCCTGGGTGTGGTGGCCTAGTTTGGCCTCCCTCCAGTCCACCTGAACACCTGGTCTCAATCATCTCATCAACGCCACCTTAAGACTACTACATAAATACCCCGGTTCAACATTTGGCTGATTTCTTAGTGACAGAAAGTTTTCTTTGTTTTGTTCTTCTTCAGGATGACCTCTGTTTAGCTGTGTCTCAGGTTCACTACTCCCTGGTTCCCAAATCAAGTCACCACACTCAGTGCCTTGTCTGATTTCAACCTGCCATTACATGAAAGCTCTGCTTAGCCAGCTTCCCTCCACATTCAGCAGTGGCTCAAGAACAAGTTTTCTTCAGCTCTCTCCTTGGTTCTTCCTGCCCCACTCCTCTGAAAAAACATTCACTTTTAACTTCACAATAAACAAACAGCTTTTGAGCTTTTATTCAGTCTCTGACTTTGAGTCTTACTGTTGGGTCCAGAATTATTGGTCTAACCTTAACACGTGAGAGATACACTCTACAGTGTGGATTAATTAATAACCTATACAGTTTGGAGACAGTTCTTCTGCCAGTGGCTGCATCTCTAATTTGAACATCAGTAGTTTAATCATTACCAAGAGTAAAAAGTTTGTAATTGTGCAGAATAGGTTTCAGCAATAAGATTTTTAAGAACTAAAGGGTTTTTGACATGCTTATCACATTTAAGGAGATACAAGAAGGAAGCTAGGGGAAACATGTCTTCTATTTTCAGAGACAATCTTCTGCTTCATTCATCTCAGTCTACCTGCATTTGTCTTGTAGGCCCAGGATACTGAATATACACCATTGTAACCCAAGTAATATAAATGCACTCCTGAAATCCCTAACTGACCTTTGTCCCTGGGATTGGCTCATTTTTGTCTTTTGTTCTTTTCATAAACAGACTGAAAATAGTTTGCAAATTTTGTTTAACAATTTCTAGGAATTTTTGTGGGATTGCAGAGAAAAATGAGGATTAATCTGGGGAGCACATTAATTTTAAATACTTCTGCACTCCCCCCACGTAAACATGTACATCTCTTTAAATCTTGTAACAGTAACTGGTGAGGCTGAGCATCACAGTCTGGTATATTTAAGCCATTAGTTTTGATACGTGCAGCAGGGTTATGAGAGACTTAATCCACTGTATGCATATTGGACCAAAATCAAACTTTGGTAACAAGTTATACAGACAAAACCACTCTATCCTCAAATGCTTTTTCAGCATTGACTGAGACTGCAACAGCTGGGTGTAGGAGAGATTCATTATAAGTCTCATATTATGAGCAGCACGGTTTCCAGTAACAAAACCCACTTGATCTAAATGAACTAATGAATAAATAACTTTCTCAAGATGCATCACGAGAATCTTAGCGAAGACTCTATAATCACTGTTGAACAAGCTGAGAGAATGGAAATTGCCCATTTGTGATTGGTCTTTACCTGGTTTTGGTAACAGGGGAAATAACAGCTGTGCTCATACACCTCAGCATGGACTGAGTGGCTATATTATGGTTTTATAATAAGGTCAGAATTGGAGACAGGATGTCCAGGAAACATTTATAAAATTCTGTACTGTAACCATCCTGTCCTGGTGCTTTAATTGCTGCCTTAACTCTGATTTCCTGAACTTCTGTCTTCAAGTAAACTTTATCATTGTCTGTCAGCCATGGGATCAACTGTGATCATGTAGGGCTGATATCTCCATTTGTTTCAGTTCAATATTAATTATATAGCGAAACATAACAGAAATTATCTCAAGCACTTTCCATATAGATATTTCATGATGACATCAGGATTAAAAGTAATCAGTCTAATACTGGGATATTATAAATCTCTAAATTGATCACATTCTCAATCAGTGAATTTGACAATAACAGTCTATCCTGGAACAGGAGTTATGCACTTTAAAGTAAGTGTATTTAGAAGATAGTGAATTAACAAATTGCCACACATCAGTTGATCCCAACATCTAGAGTTCTTCGAGGGCAGCAGAGAGAGCATTATCTGCTAGAAGGGGTCGACTGGAATGATCTTACAAAGGGTCATTTATCAGATTAAAATCCCCACCAAGCATTACAGGATCGCCCATAAACCTTGATAACAGAACTGTTAAATTTGATATGAGCTCAGCTTGCCCAGGGGTGGGGGCATAAATGTTCATTACTGTAACTTTTCTTTGTTGAAGTCAAGATGCTAAGATGTACCTTCATCTTTATCAGTTTAAGTCTTTATTAAGTCTGTAATACCTGAGCCTACCCATCTTTGCTGTAATTTTAATGATTCAGTTTCATCTAGGTGGGCCTTCTGCAACATGGCTTTATTACAGGCAAGAAACTTTAAGAGTGCTATTATTTATAAAGTTTGACTTTATCTGAGACTGCATTTACATTTCAACTTACCACCTTTATTGTATTAGAACTCATCCAACTGCTTTGTATTACCAATATTTAAATATGCACATACACAAAACGTGCATCAAAAAAGAAAAACGTTTTATAATTTTCACTTCACTAAAATTTCCGCACATGGTACAGGAGAGGAAAATGTTGTAGTTGTGGTCAATAAAAAGGAAAATGTTTAACTGTAGGTCTGTGATGAAATGCAAACTCTGGTCTCCCTCATCAAAGTCAGATGAGTGACATGACCATCCACCACCCTGACCTCCACATCCTTACAATTTTTCTTGCTGTGTAAAGGGCTTACTACCGCCTGCGCTGGTACGAGTTGTTAGTGGACATAAAATGTGATATATAGAATAATCTTAAAGGGACGTAATTCCAAGGGATATTGGGATACTAGTGGTTATAAAACCACCCTATAAGTTAAAGATCACAGGCTCATTGCAATAATAAAAACTCAAAATGTACCCTGCGCACAATTATTGTTACCCTTCTCTAATATTTGGATACAGAACTTTTCACAAAAATGTCAACTTTCTAAACGCTTCTGGTAGCTACCTAGCAATCCATTCAATCTCTTAAATTTCAGGAGTTCTTTATGCAATTGCAGATTTAAGTTCTCTCCAAAGGCTTTCAATGGGATTTAGGTCAGTACTCATTGCTTGCCAGTTTTAAAATAGTCCATCTTTTCCTTTCCAAACCATTCTTTTGTGCTTTTGGATATGTGATTTGGGTTGGTGTCCTGCTGAAATACACAAGACCTTTGCCTCAGACCTAGTGTTCTGACACTGGGTAACACATTTCGCTCTAAAATACCTTGGTAATCCTCTGATTTCATCATTCCTTTGATGCATCCACTGCCTCCAGTACCAGAGGCAGCAAAGCAGCCCCACAGCATGACAGAAGCTCCATCAAGCTTTACTGCAAGTAGTGTGTTCTTTTCCTTGTGGGCTTTATTTCGTTGCCTATAAACAAACTGATGCACTGCATCCCCAAAGAGTTGTACTTTGGTTTCATCTGTCCATAGAACATTATCCCTGAAAGGCTGTGTCTTGTATATGAAAGTTTTTGCAAACATTAGTCTTGCTTTTTTGTAACATACCACTACTCCAGGTTGCTCTAGGTCAGCCTGAAGCTCTTCAGATGTCTTGTGTGGTGTTTTTTTTTTTTTTTTTTTTTTTTTTTACAACATTAAAATAACATTACGGATGCCCGTTGAAACAGGGATCTTTGGCAATTGCCTTGCAGCCTTCTGAATTATTAACAGCATTTCTGATGCTCTCAGACAGTTTTCTTGTCTTCACCACTGTGAAATAGAAATTGGAAACAATCAGTCTGTTATGCAGTAGAATCATCATTCATCAGTTAACTCAGGTCATGTGAACACTCAATATCAACCACAGGGGAGTCTTATTTATTTTTTGTCTAATTTAAATACATCAATACGGGGCAATTAGTTGTGTCCACCGTACATCTGAATGGCTGAGTGAAAGCCAAAGCATCATCCTAAATGATGCTTCGCTGTGTATCATCATCATCACCACTTCTCCCTTGAACCCTCTCCTGTGGTATTGAGCCACAGCACTGCAGGCACTACAGCTTCAGCCATCTGGTCAGCCTGTCTGCTCCTCTCCTCTGCTGTCACTCACTCCTGCCCCCTCAAGTGTCACTCAGCAGCCTGGTGGGTGCTGTGGTTGTGAAGCAGCAAGAGAACATTAACATCATAAACTCTAATTACTGAGGTTAATAGTTGACAGTGCAAATACTTCAAGTGTTCTCTGTTAAGCCTTTATTCAGCAAGGTAGTCTCACTGAATGTAAAACTTCACAGGGAAACGGCGCACACAGGCAGTGTCTCGTAGGAGAGAGAAGTTCTTAAGAATGAACGTCACATTTCAGAAGTTATAAAATCTCACACCTCAGTGTGTCTGTCACGAAAGGGTTGATGGAGACAAAATTTGGACCTCACATTTTTGCTAAATGTATTCAGTTTGCTATTTACAAAAACCACACACTTTTTTCCTTTCTTAGTTTTTTTTTTTTTTTAATAAACCTTTTGATATTAAAAATAAACTTTGATCAAGATTTTAAGATCTTTATTTGCCATTTGTACACAAACACTGTCTGGGCACATAGGAATTCTTGTGCGTTTCTCAGGAGTCAGAACCTCAATAAATTCTGTAGAAAATGTAGAAAATAGAAAAAATACACACTACAAAAAAAACAAAAAAAGTGATGCCGGTACTTATTGCACATAGGTTACGTATTGCACACGGATAGATACTTTAGATTATTGCACATGAACCACACGGTTCTTCAAATTACTGTACACGAGGCTGCATATTTCACATGGGGGAAAACAGAGAAAACTCGGTGAAGGAGTTGGTGTGAACAGTCCTTACCATTCCTAAAAATTTGCCATCAGACTGACTGTGGCAGGAAAGAAGCTGCGGTGGAATCTTCTTGTGTGAGTTGTGATGCTGTCTGCTTTGAAGTGTCTCAGGTTGTATGGTGTGTGTGTTTGTGTTTGAAGATGTGTGCTGGGTGGTTTGTTTCCTTGTATATGTTCAGTGTCTTCTTTCTGCAGTGTGTTGTGTAAACGGTGTCCATGGATGGACGATCAGTTCTGATGATCTTCTCTGCTGTTTTAACTATTCTCTGGAGAGCTTTCCTCTCTGCCTGGGTGGTGTTCCCGTACCAGACAGTGAAACCTGTAGTGAGAATGCTCCCCACGAGCCCTCTGTAGGCTTGTGTGAGGGGGCGCCAGCTCACCCCAGCCCTCCTGACAGTCGGATGAAATACAGTCTTTTCTGAGCCTTTTTCACTGTGGCAACAGTGTTTGATGACCAGCTCAGCTTGGATGTGACGTGGAGGCCCAGGAACTTGTGGCTGTCAGTCCTCTCTACCTCAGTCCCCCAAATGATGAGGGGTTGCAGAGGGGGAGCTTTCTTCCTGAAGTCTGTAATGAGCTCCCTCGTCTTCTCCACATTGAGGATGAGGTCGTTCTTTTCCCCATAGTGAAGGATGTTACTGACTGAGGCCCTGTACCCTGACTCGTCCCCCTCCCTTGATGAGGCCCAGGATGGTCGTGTCATCAGTGTATTTTATGATGATGGTATTTTCCTGGGAGGAGACGCAGTCATGGGTGTACAGGGTGAAGAGATGATTAAGATGAGGTTATGGGCAAACAAGAATTTTTATCATAATGGAAAAGGGTTTTTTTTTTTTTAAAAAAAGGAAAAAAACCTCACTGTCGCTGTATAGACTGGAGGTATCCATGCATGCTTTCAGGCCATTCATTTGATTGTATCAGACATAGTGAAAGGGGGTGTAATACTATACTACCATAAAAATGGGGGGGGGGGTGAAGGCGCTAAAGTAAATAACCTCTACACATAGCTGTTTTACTTTTGCTGGACTATCCAATTAAATCTCTACTTTGTCAACTCTTTAATTTCTGAAAATATCAAGAATTGTTGAAAAGCTGTAACATTTCCACATAAGCGTCACTGCTGTGCAACCTTGATTACTTGACAGAGGTCATTTTAAAAAGGGGGCGAAAGAGAAAATGAAGCCAACAGTTCTGTTTTCAGTGGCCTTCGACAGAGGGTGTGGGGACACCGGTCACACCAGCTTGGGAGCCCTTAAATATGACTGCTACCTCCGAAAGGCAGCTGTTCAGTGCTCCCTGCAGAGCTCCTAATGAGAATGAAATCCATCCACTAACAACATGAGTGTGACTGTTTACACACTGAACTTGTTAAGACACCCTTATTTCACACCATCTTGCTCTCGTACATATATACACCACTTCAACAATTGCAAGCACAGGTCTGTGTTTCCAGTCACATGTACACAATCTTTGCACATGCCCAAATACTCAGAGTTACTGGAAACCATCTGTATTGTATACGTACTCGCACACATACAGACCCTCACAAAGATATGGGTACATAAACTCCATACATAACCATCTTACTTATCTGTCCTCTTTATCTGCTGATTTCTCACCTCTCGATTTTTCTCCCTGATTTCATCTCTCCACCATCTCCACCACCCCTTTGTCTCCTCTATCTCCTCTGTCTCAGTGGTTTCACATCCTCGCCCACCTTTCTTTATCTACTCTGCCTTTTCAGTTTCACGGGTAACTTATACAGAAAGCAAGAGAGAGAGTGAGATCTATAGTCAGAGCTTTGTTTACACTAATGATTGTGATTTTCCTTGGTGCACTCTGGCTGAGGTATACATGGTGAAAGGAAGGAAAGGAGATGAAGGGGACAGTGTGAAAGACAGAGGGGTGTGTGTCCTCTGTGTGAAAGCATGCTCATGTATTTGTGTGTGTTTGTGTGCACCCATTTGCATGCAATTCTTTGTGTGTGTGTGTGTGTGTGTGTGTGTGTGTGTGTGTGTGTGTGTGTGTGTGTGTGTGTGTGTCCCGTTTCTACTTCCCCCATCTGTCCCTCCTGCCTTGACGTCCAAACACTCTTCTAATGTGCTGTCCAATAAGCCAATGATTATCATATCGGTGCAATATTAGCTTCTATCACCGCCTGGCTGAGGATCAGTAATTGCTGTCCGTGCAGAGGAAATGGGAAAGGAAATTACATCTGCCTATACAAAGAGATCGTTTCCTTGTTAGTCCTAAGGGACTGTGATGGCCCCCCAAGTGTGTGTGTGTTTGCATGCACTTGTGTGAACTTGAAAGTGTGCATGTTTGTATGTGTATTTGCAAGCCCGTGTGTTTGTGTTTGCATTTATAAAAGACCCTCTCAGTATGCAGATGAATCTGAGACTCATTTCAGAGTTGTATCACAGAGGAGATTAGGACAAGGGTAACGCTGATGTATACGTGTCACCTGCTGTCTGTGAGTGAGGTCTTTCGTTTCCATAAAGAAAGAGTAGCTTAGTGTTGTTCAATAAAAACAGGTCCCTGGCCAGGCAAAGAAATGTTTGTATGGATTCAAGTACATCTGTAATCATTTACTATTAGCTCAAAAATGAGGGAGTTTATTCTAATACACTTTCTTTGTGTATGACTTTTTTAATCTCTATTTTACCGGTGGCTTTAATGTAGCTACTGGTGGTTTGTTGGCATCATCCACATTCTCCTTTTTCGTTTGTTACTTGTCTGTCAGTGTGACTGTAAAGCTCTTTTGTGTCCATAACTCTCTCTGGTCTGCATGTATAGCATTAAATCTGAGGATGTAAAGGTCCTGTTAGCAAAATTACAAGAGTACAAACATTTGTATATTATTACACATATTCAATTATTTTGTCAGTCTTGTCAGGAAAAAAAAAAGAAGCATCACAATTAATGGAACATTGTACACTGTATGTGTGTACCTTGCCAGCACTATTCTTAATATAAAGCATAGGCGAATATAAAGTATGCTGTTGAGAAAGGGGAAAAAAAAAAAAAAACTTTTATTTTTCTTTCAAGAGTACAAACTCTGCCACAGTAGAAGTGTAGCTTAATTTTTTTCTACCAGTGCAGTTTCATTTGACTCAAGACAGTTTTTGGAATGAGTTACTACAACTTCAAACAAGGGAAAGGGGCATTTTTATTCAGTTATACAGTGCTGTTATGAAGCTAATGACTCGTGATTTAAGTGAAAGAAACAAGCTGAAACTAACTGGTCTGAACTGGAACCGCTCACATGAAGAAAATACGGCTCGGAACCATATTAAATAACTTCTTTCCACTTAGAAGCATTTCTAACAGTAAGAAGCACCTTTGCAGTTCAAGGACACAACACGTTGCATCATTTTGAGATATTTACACTGTACCTAATGCAAAATGGACAAATGTATGGTGTAGGTAGAGATAAATGTAGGCAGGCAAGAAGATGGATGGATGGATGATTGGATTAAATTAAAGCACGCTTTGGGGTATTATTGCCACCATAAAAGTATGTGGGTGTTATACTGACACTGATCACACTTGAGTAGGATGAGAAAGAATGCTGACTGGACGGCTCCATTAGGGAAACATTCCAGCTCCTTCACTGCTTCTCCATATCTAAGTGTATACAAGACCAGGCCTTCAACTCCCACTGTATAAAAAGAAGCTCCATGTACATCTTTTTTTTTTTTTTTTTTTTTTTTTTTTTTTTTATGATGGCACTCTTCATTTACCCTATGTTCCTCTTAAATTGTATGTTATGCTTGTATTTGCCTGGAAGGTGATCCTGTTCAAACATGATTCCAGCCTCTCTTTCTTGTTTTTATTCATTAGGCAAATTTTATTTTTTATTTTATTCCTTAGTCTTCTTTTTTTAATCAAACCATTTTTATTCATCTGTTGTTAAGACACTAGGGCCGTGACCTTTAAGTTCATCCTGAAGGCATCAATATGTCTCAAAGTTTGCTGTGCCCTTACCTTTGCCTTGTTTTACTTCTGTAAATGACATAAGTTGCCAGTGCCAAAATGCAATCTCTAGTGTATCACCAGTCTCACAAGTCTTACGTAACAATAACTTTTCTTAAGCATTGAGAATTTCTGCTCTCTTGCTTCTGCAAATCACATACCCAATACCCATGTATAGGTACTGATAATGTCATCTGTGGCACAGAAGTTCACTTGTGTTACACCAAATAGCTTTTTCAGTCTTCCTCAAATACTTTTTCTTAGTTTCCTTCTGCTTGTCAGTGCCGGCTTTTTAACTTATCATTGCTTCGGTAATTACAGTAATTACTCTCTTCCTCCATCGTGTTGCACAGCTGATGTTTAATGGATTTTTTTTCCAATGTAATTCTGATAACTTTAAGAAGGAGCAAATAAATGCTTGAGATATTCATGTTGGACAACATAATCCAAAACTAACATTTTTAATAATTATAAAACTACAGGCAGTTTATTGAGGCAAACGATAAAATGTATTTTTACATTTCAAGTTTTCTTCCGTTTTACATGCACAACTACAGTGATTGTGTGATCTACACTCTTGTGCCTGAGTGTATCCTGTGCAGACACAAAAGCTGCATTAAAACTGGGAAGGTGGCTTAAATTCTCACAGTGTGAATACCAATGCTACAACCTTCACTAATCAATCGGAATATGGCATGAAATTAGACTGTATATACTGACCGACATGATATTAAACACACACAGTTTTTGAATATACATTAACACTGACGTACAAACCGAAATAATCACAAAATTGGCCGTTTTTTCACAGATGATGACATACAGTCTGACAAATGTATCCAACATTTTCTTATATTCATCTCACTCAGTGTGAAATTGTTTCTCTGACCTATTAGATCACAGTCACACTGGAGGACGGGGTCAGTGTGGAATTTCTTCAGTATATTATCATAATACTAGCAGCTAGCTATA
This sequence comes from Toxotes lorentzi, assembly GCA_037833715.1. NCBI lineage: Eukaryota > Metazoa > Chordata > Actinopteri > Toxotidae > Toxotes > Toxotes lorentzi. The sequence continues at coordinate 13,928,922 of JBBMJY010000022.1, read as the reverse complement.
AAGCTTGTTGTTTTATTTCACCTTTTACATTGTACCCACCCCCTCAGATGTCAGCACTGGTAAGTCCTACTGGCCTGTGATTTTTGCATACCAAAGTAAACTTGACTCATGAGAATTTACTTGACCTTCATGATTGCAACAGCTCCTTTTAATGGAAATGGATTGGTGCAAAATTTTGCTGTCACACTGTAAATGCTGGTGTGACCTTTGCGCTCATCTGTGTCCCCACTCCTCCCACCTTCCTTTACTTCTCAGTGAGGAAGTCTAACAGCACGGTGCCAGCTTGTATGACCTGAGGGAGCAGAGAAGCTGGGGGAAGAGGAGATTGAGCCATGGTTCTCCTACTAACAGGTAAACATAGAGTGTATCCACAGTATCACCCTCTGTTTTCCATTCCTCCTGTGTCCCCTTTTTCTGCCTCTGTCTTTTGTCTTTTGCTTCGATTCCCCCTCCCCTGCTATTTGCACCACAGACAGTTTTTGGGTCACTGCAGATACCACATTGTGTCACGACACCAAAACGCTCAAATCAAATCGTTCTCACTTTCTGGGATAACACACACACACACACACACACACAGTAGTGCTTTGCCATTCCCTTTCCACTCTTCCTTCCTCCTTCCCTCTGTCCTTCAACAGTTACACACAATTCCACATGAGGTACACAGACCTCAGCCCATCTGTCGCCAGCAAAGCCAAACAGAGAGAGGAAAAAGCTGTATCCGTAGGTCCTAGTACAGTGTGTATTTGTGCTTCTATCTTTGTGAGGACCTTTTTGAGTTAAGGAGTGAGAACATTTTGGGAACATGAGGACATTATAGCCAGTCAAACGATGCAAGGATACAAATTCTCACGTTTCTAAAATGGGTCAGAAATGTTCCTAGGAACTGATGATCCAGTTTATGCAGAATAGGAAAAACATGGGCTAAATTTAAGTTAGTTAGGGAACAAGGTCTGTAAAGTCCTTGTTGAAGTGGGAAGAGTGAACTTCAGGTGAGCTGCACTGAAAGTACACAAACTGATTATTAATCACTTCTAATTCACAGCACACCACACTGTTTTGTGACTTACTTGCTGTTTTTAGGCAATATTTCCAATATCATTTCTCCTGCTATGTGATGTTGACTGATGAGATCCTGGTCATAAAAATCAAACAAATTGAAAATAATCCTAGGAACATTTGCTTTGGTCTTGTCAGTCCGGATGTCAAACCAAAACTATAATACTATAATACATAACTTACATGTGCAACACCCACCTTTTAAGATTAAATCGCCATAATAAAATGTATTTCTGTGGGACTGACTGGATGGTGAGCAACACCACTGACTCAGTTGCCTTGGCCAGCTGCTGATTTTATTTATTTATTTATTTATGTTTCTCCTCTCCACCCCATACTTTTTTGTGCTGTATGTTTTTTGTGTGTCACTATCAGTGGGACTGAGACTTGACCCACCCATTTGAACAAAATGAACAGGGCAATGTTCATTTTGTTCAGTTCGGCCTGTTACTCTGAAATCCCTGATTCACTTACCCCTGAGTGGCTGGGTGGCTACAGGCACTGTTTTGGTGAGGTAGAAGCACTTTAGAAATCCTGGTACAGTAAGACAGCACATACTAAATACAATCAAATGGAAAAAAAATACTGTCTTAAATGGTAATGGCTTTAGAATAAAGAAAGAATAAATAATTTGCTACTTGTGGTGTACTTGCTTATTCTTTTATTCCTTCTTATTCTCAATATCGTGCTGCATCCAACATTCAACTGAATGTAAAAAATGTAAATGTCATTTACTGGCATTTTAAATGCCAGTAAATCATTTTATGGTGTCCTTTTGCTAATGGAAATGTGGTGTACCCTTCATGACATCTTGACTCCTTTGACTTTCCATGCCCTTTTATATACCTGAGGATCCTTTTTTCCAGCCTTTACCCATCACACACACACACACACACTCCCTGACATCCCTTCCTCTTGCCCTACAAATACCACTTACTGTCACTCCCTCAGAGAACGCCTTTGAACCACTATTGACTGCTGCTGGGGCTAATCGAAGGCCCCAGTGGCCTTCTTGTTGTGTTGGTTAATGGTGACCTACCTACCCTTCTCTCCCAGTTGAGGCTGCCGCCATCCTTCCTGTTCTATCTCTTCATCTCACCCCTCCCTTCCTCTCATGCTTTGGGTTGATTCAATGGCATTGATCACCTCCACCTCTTGACCTCCTCCTAGAAGATTTACTGATGCAGATGTCCCACTTTGAACACATGCCGGCTCCTGCTAGCTACATTTCTGCCACAAAGAATTGTTAACTTAAAATTGCCTTGACTTAACAGAACTCCTGCATTATAGGATTGTGTATGTCCCACTGAACTTGCACCTGGTGCCTGCTTAGACAAAGGAATCGCTTAAAAAGGTTTAAGTGTCAGTGTAGAAGAATAAATTGCCCCAGACGTGCTGGTAGTTAAGATGTTCTGCAGTATTTTAAATGTAAAATGCAAAGTAGTTATTCCACATACAGGAGTTGATTATAAAATTAAAGAGATTCAGTACTGTCCGAGGCTATAGTTTCAGGCAATGTGTTTCTGTCCATAACTACACTGTACAAATTAGATTTTCTTTTTAACATTCAAGAAAGAGTGCCTGCTCAACAAAAACAAGATAGTTGTAAATGCATGAAGAAAGGTTTGCACTCAGCTGCACTGTCTGAACAAGATTACCAGTGTATTCAGGAGTTAAAGGTTAAAATGTTTTACAATGGTCTGAAGATGTAATGAAAGAAAATAAGCTAGTTTGTTACTAGTAATATCAAAATAATATAACCCCTGACAAGAAAAGGACACTTTTTTCTTTTCTTTTCTTTTAAAACCTGAAACCCGACAGAAAAATGTTAGCAAATACAATCAGTAATGCAAAGTTAGGTAGTACATGCTTGCATGAAGGGGAGTTTCTACCAGCACATTCAATTAATTAATTACCCTGAAAAGAAATTTGAGCATTAAAAAGGAGCTGTTGATGATTTGATGGGTTTTCAGCAAACCCTGAGATTTCCAAAACATAAACGTGGGACAAGAGAAGGCAAACAATCGAGTCAATTCAAGTTGATTTTATGCATTTATAGGGAGATCGCAAAATGCAAATATGTGTCAAGGGGCTTTACAAGCTGTACAGTAAACAACTTTCTCTAAACTCAGACCCTTGGTGCAGGCAAGGAACCCCCCCACCACAATAAAAACTAACAGAGAAGAACAATGGAAAACAAAACAAGAAAAACTTCCAGGTTGGACAAACATGCAACAAATGCTGTGTGTACAAAATAGACTAAAGTAGTTGGTTATAGTAATTACAATATAGTAAATCAGGATAAGAAGCTTAACTGATGAAGGTCAGGACAAAGTTATTCTTTAAGAAGTGGGAAAATTTTCTCACACCAGGGTTTCGGAATCCTCACTTGCTGACCACTCAACATGATTTGGCCCATCGCTTCTTTCCTGCATATACCTTCAAATTTGCTAAAAGAACATGGCCAAGCATTGGTACAACAGTAGAGTGTGTCTCAAGTATATTTGATGTTCATTTATTCAGCGTCAGGCTTAGAAACAAACCAACAGAGGAGACTGTAAAAGACCATTTGTTCATCAATTCATAGTACATGTCGTTTTCCGAACCCTATTTATGTCATTCCTTGGATGAAACTACCATTTTTTCCTTCCAAGCCTTGGAACAATTGCATGAGCTGGGAGCCAAGCAATCTGTTGGTGTTCTTCAGTTATGGATGGCTGCATAACGACACCCTTCATGCAACCGAAACAACTTTTTAATCAAGTTAACGTCTGCACCAAATCATCTTTTTCTTTTGCTAAGCTGTTTTTTCCCTCTGTTCTCCTCTTTCTTCAGTCTTCTTCTCCTCAGTTGCAACACACACACCAGCTCTCCTCTTCCTTTTTTGGTATATTACTCAGTCCTCGCTAGAATGGCTCAATTGTTTTAGCTGAAGACAGGGCCCATAAAATGCCATTAAAGATGTATCACCACAGCAGCTAATGTTTTCTTATCCATTGTCGAAGCACCTCCAGGAGTAGGAGACTAACAGATTCTTTTCCAGCCCATTTGCAGTCCTCCCTCTAACCTCTTTCCACCCCCCTCGCCTCCCTGTACGGCACTGCCTTTCTTTCCTCTATCCTCTTCTGCCTCGTAGGCCTATTGGTTCTGTCTTTTCTTCACGATAAGTTACAGATCATCACCACTCTGCATCACTGATGAAGGACACAGGAACTCCACAAATCCAGTGGGATTCCTTTTAGCAGGATTAGCAGCCATATTCTTCAATCATTTATGATGTTTTCCAAAACATGTTCTTTGCTGTGCTGTGTGTGTGATGTCTCTAGACTTAATGAACAACTGTCATTTAATTTAGTCTTGTTGTGGAGAGAGGATGAAAAAGAGAGAACAAGAAAGGGGGGGGGGGCATTCATGAGGTGGTAGGATGGTTACAATTCGGTAAACTCACCCTCCCTTCAGAAAATTGCAGATACTGCCATAGTGCTTTGTCTGCAGGACACACATGACTGATGCACTGAATCATTTCTCATCCTATCTTGTCCGCTTCAATGAGGTCTGCAGTTTGCATGCTGCACACTTCACCTTCAATTATATTTAACAGCTCAAAATGAAATCAGGGACTAAAGACAGAACGCAGCTAGCAAAGTTCGCTGCTTACCTACAGTATGTTGTAATCATTCTACCAGAGCAGTTAATGGGTTTTTTTTTTTTTTTAAAAAAAAAGGTGCAGTGAGGATAACTCTAGAAAGTATACTTTTAGAAACTGTTTAAACTGTAGTTTAAATTCAATACAAATTCAGGGTCCTGCCATCACTTCCAGTCCGTTTTTTGTCATTTATGTACATGTTAACAGGTTGATAAATTCAAATGTGTGTTTTTATAGAGACATCTGAATTCCATTTGAACCACATTTATCCACTGCAAATGTATTAATCTGAAACTATTATTTTTTCATTGGGAAACTAATAGCAACTGAACATTAAAGGTCTGGAATAGGAATGTCCATGTGTATTCTGTAATCATCATCATCAGACCAAAAGGAACTAGTAGTGATTAACTGTGCAGTGATTTACTTTTGATCGAAGTTCTAAGTTCATCATATAATAGTAATACTAGCAGTAGTATGTGACTCACTGTGAATGACTCATTTTTTGTCACCTTCATTGAAACTGAGAAAATTGGATAAATGTGAATGTTCTTTTTAGCACACTGAAACAAATGCATACACGGGTAACATGCATAATAGGCCCCCCTAAGCAAAATCCCTTCTCACTGATATGTGGATTTCTCAAATCTCTCATCAAACACATTTACTGTATGCTTTTATATAAGAGAGTAACTTTTGATTAAAGAAACAGCATGATCTTCCTCATATAAATGAAAAGATGAATGTGTAATGAACCTACTCATGTTTAATTATCTGGGTTTCTACAGGCTTTCTTGGCTATACAAGAGCAGTGGCTAACATCAGCTAACATTAGCTATATGCTGCTTACAGAAGTCAGTTTACACAGGTTTCATAATGTCACTGATACAAATTACCGTGCTCTATCGCAAATAAACCAAACATTCCCATGTCTTTGTATTTGGAGTGAAATAATTCAGCACGTCTGGATTGAAAGCGTGCACATCGCAGAGCATTACACAACCAGGAAACCTTATGAGTACACAGTGAGACTAATAAAACCAAATCATTACAATCAAACAAAAAAACAAATAGTGCCGTAGCACTTCATGACACATCTGAGCCAATGAGCTCTTCGATCTGTAGACAGCCAGGCATATTCCATCACGAGCTGAGGCCTCGCTACTGGTGGAGAGCAACTCTGGTGTCTGGCTCTGAAAACTGCAGCTGCCTTGAGTTTTTGTGGGGATCTTTGCTGATGCCAGCATGACACAACAGCAAGTCGGGGGCAAGCTGAACAGAAATCAAACCATCAAGCGCTGTGTGTTGATCACCAGTGATCAATTCTGCACAGACCTGGCTTGTCTCAGACAAGTGTAATATTTCAGTGGCTGAAAAAGTTATATAGTCTTGCTTTTAACAAGCCTTTAGCCACCAGCAGCACACATCAGTGAGAAAGCCCCAGTCTTCTGTGATAAAAGCAGGGCTTTAGAAAACATGACTCTTGTGTTTTGTGTTGTTGAGCTGATAGTCTTTTCAAGTATAGTCTTCAACAGTGCCACTAGGTTTTGGGACTTTAGCAGGGAAGACGCTTGAACCTTTCCAGCTGAAGGGGATCTCTCCAGTCACACACAGCTATGCTTGAATACAATATGAACAGAAAACATAGCTCTAGATGCGGAGAGGTCAAGTGAGGGCAAACAACAAGACCACAAATATGATCCATCAAGATTCTACCCGTTCACTGGCTATACACCATACTGCCTGACAGCATAATTTTAATAAAACAGAGATGGTGTTCATTAGTGTGCATTTAGATGTAATCCTCCCATGAGAATTGTCTGTTTGTCCCCACGGGCTCCACCTCAAGCCCACTGTAATGGCTTTGTTCCCCACCAAATTGGAGTTAAGTTATAACGGCTTGGCGAACAAAACCCTGACAAGATGCTGAGATCCAGTCCAATCAACACCCTGATCCAGTCACCTCAAGTGATATGTGATGTGTGACACCATTGTGAACCCGCTGAGAATTTTTGTCTTCCAGGCATAGAAGTGTGGTTTGCACAAGGAGGAGCAACCAAGGTCTCTCAGGACTCTTTTCTTGGTGTCATGTCTATCCAAGCCCTGTCTATCTGTTGCTGTTATTTTCTACAGTAAATACTTCTGCTTTCACTTTTCACCATCTTTTCTGTTGTCTTGTTGTGACTTTTCTACTCTTCAGCTCTTGGCCTCTTTCTCTGCCATCTGACAAGGTGGCAAAATTGCATTTTTTTCTAACCATGCGCATGTTATTTCTGCTTCCATCACATCTGACATACCTGAAAGGTTTAGACCTAGTTTAGGAATACAATATTTATTATCTCCTGACAACAAATACATCTGTTCTACTGAATTTCCACAAGGGCTTCCTCTTATCACTCTGTCACCCATTTTCTCTCCATCAGCCCCATCATCTCATACATACAGACAAATATGGCACCAAAATGTCTGCGTCAAAATTCCCATCATTCTACAACCCCAGGAACGCAAGCCAGTGTACAGAGTATCACATTTCAGACATCTGAGACATACTCTGTAATCTTGACAGAGAGGCAAGGCATAGTTTGGTGTGGTTAATGGGTCAGTGGTCATCTGTACAAACAAGCCAACAGATAAACAAGCCGTGAGGACAGGATAAAGGAGGGGAGAGATGAAAGCCGGGGGAAAGTCAAGAGAGAGGGGTCGAGGGGCGGTGGGGCGGTGGGGCTGTGAGACGGGAGATGATGAACCACTACAAAGGCAAAGAGAAATCAAAATGGAAATGAGGCGCCACCAAAGAGCACTCCGGTCTCCCACTAGACGAGTTTGAAAGCCAGGCATGAGTGAAAGAAGGGAGAGAAGGGGAGGAGTGAGAAAGAGGGCTGAGTTTAGGGATAAGGTTTTCAACTACATTTACTGAAGATGAATATGACTATTTATGGCAATTGTGTGTGTGTGTGTGTGTGTGTGTGTGTGTATATATATATGAAAAATAAATCCTAATTAAGATCCAGTTGCGATAACCTGCATCTTTTAATCCTGCTGCAGGTATTTTACAGTAAAAATACACAAAAGGATGAGTTTCTTCATTTCACATTTCTCTAGGAACCTTACTTACTGCACACCCTTACTGGTGTTTCCAGATTAGCTGATTAGATTTCTTCCTTAGTTTGATTGGGCCTTACATGTTGCTGTGGAGGTCACCAAGCTCAAAATACTCAAAAGCTTTCAAAATGGTGTAAGCTGTCCTGCCCGGCTACAAACAAAAACTAACAAGAGAGTTAGTTAGATGTCAAACAGAAATTATCTGTAAATACCCATTTAAAACTAATAAGAGGTCTAATTACTCACAGTAACTGAAAACATTTGTATGGGTTACCATGGTTGTGTTTTATTATTCCTATATATAAAGTGCTATAAAGTTATAAATCACCTCATAAATGTGGAGGAGAGATGTACTGTATATAAGAGAGAGACTGTATATTAGATTTGTGGTGTAAAAGTGTGTATGACTGAAGGTTCAATAGAAGCAAGTTAAATGTTTAACTATGTAATATAGACTGAAATGATGGCAGTGTTAAAGGTATCTCTGTTGTCAGTCAAGCATTATTCTGCCGTTACATGAGGCACTGGAATTTGTTTAAATTGTGTGCACCATCATTTTTCAAGAGGCATAGTTAGAATAAAGTTTTCAAATGCAAGAGATAGACTACAAGTTAGAGACTGTGAAAGAGTCACATAAACACTTAGAAAGCAACCAAGAGAGAGACAGCACATGATGAAATGTGGTTCTGAAGTAGGGAAGAGTAGGAAATGTAAAGGAGGGAAGAGACTGGAAGCAGATACAGAAAGAGAGTTTTAGGTCTGACTATAGCAATCAAAGAACTTGAAATTGGGGCAAGAGGGAGGAAGGTGAGGGGGATAATAAATGAGAAATGCGTAGAGAAACAGGATGGAGGGGTTAGCAGCGAAACAGCGAGAGATAAAACAAAAAGAGACAAAGGAAATAACAAAGGAGAATGTAGGAAGATGATAGTGCGGAGGAGAGAGAGAGGAAATGAGACACAGACGGGGACAGGCAGAAGAGAGAGCTGTTGGGAGACACAGAGGCAGGATGCCAATATGATGTCTTCATCTTTCTCTTAACGTCATGTCAGGGGGCAGGTGAGACGCCTCACACAGGGAGTATCAATCTCCCCATCTGCCCCCTCTTTCACTTCTTTAACACTCACTTGCTCTTTTCACCTTACTCATTCTGCACCTGTTCTTCTTTTTGTCTTTTTTCCCCTCTTTCTTCACTTTGACTGTCTGCTTCTGACTTACATGCACTTCGACAATAGTTATGTTTTCCATTTGCTTTTTAGCATTTCTGCCATATTAACAGTTAACAATGCAGCAAGGTCCCATGTCAGACTTCAGTCCAGAATATTATGTATCAGCTGAGTTCAGAGGGACAACAGTCATCACTAAAATTAAGTTCTATTCCTATATTTATTACGCATTAAAATTTTCAAACTTTGAAAAAAGTAATTTGTTTTTGCTCTGGCTTCTTCAAGTGCTTAATTAAAGAAGCACTCCACTGATTTTACACTCACAGGTGAGTAAGTCTAAAATCGTCTACTCTAGAGGGAACTCTTCAAGGTCTGAGAAAAATCACTTGACAATGTCACAGTGATAGTGACTTGGGCTTGAGAGAATTTTTCGACAAAAAGCGTGTGTTACAAACTAGGAGTAGGAAGTTTGAAAGGGAAGGTGTAATGAAAGGTGCTTTTTTATTTTATATATATATATATATATATATATATATATATATATATATATATATATATATATTAGGTGGAGAAAGTATGTGTTAGATTTGCTCACAATATTTTTTTATTTAGTTATTTTTGCATCTTGTTTTATTTGAATGCTGCAAAGCTGTAATTTTTCAATATTACATTGTGATATCTTTAAAACATAATAAGTAGCTTTATGATCAGATGTCATCATATCCTCTAGCATTTTATAAAGAAGTGCAATATAATTTAGGTTGCATTTCTAAGTGTTCCTAGAGCAGCAAATGATAGAGATTGACTGCCCCTGAACTTAAATGAGGGTGTGTGTGCTCAATTCTGACAATGTGTGAAGCACCAGTGCGCCAAAGAACCTTATAGTTGCTTTTGTGTGTGTGTGTGTGTGTGTGTGTGTGTGCGTGTGTGTGCGCATGAGGCACCATAAATTTTTTTCTTTCCTCTTGACAAATACAACACCTGAGGGTAACACAGAGGATGGATGGAGGAACAGCGGGTGGGGGTGGGAGTGTGGAATGGGGGGTGGGGGTGGGGGGGGTCGAAAGCTCATTAACCAAAGACTATAATGAGGCAGTTTCATTTTTGCGCACTTGTGGCTATTATCTCTCAACTCATTAGACACTGGGACATGGAAATGGAGATACCCCATCCAAAAGTTAAGCAGAGAGTTATCAGATTTGGACTGAGCCAGCTGGGGTCGTCTGAGGTTGCTCTAACAACCGACAGTACGAAATCAAAGTGCCAAGCACGTGTGAAATGTGAGGATACAGAGTGCATATGAAATAGGCAGGGTATTAAGTGCAATGAATGCGTTGAGAATTTGTCTTGGTGACACTTGTGCAAAGACATATTGAGAAGCGGTTGTAGGTACATTCTAGCGTATGTGGAGGAAAGCAGTCACAAAGTCTCTGACCCAAGTGTAAAGTTGCACGTTTGGTTCAGTCCTGTGTTCAGCATGGGAGGTGTGCTATTCCAATGATTTTGAGCAGAAACGTGTGGATGAATGAGAATTATTGTGTCATAGTGCAGCACAGTCTAATCTAACAATTGACTGCAAGCTACCATGTCAACGTCTAACATTTAGTTGACCCATCCTTCCACTTACGTCTCCTTCTTCCATGGAGGGTATGGCTCTAACAACATCACACTGCTTCCTCCTTTGCTCCCAATGGCCACGAATCATACTATAATTCCTACTGCTGTCATTTTTCTTGGGAAGTCATTTTTCTTGGGAAGACAACATCTTTATGTACTCAGAGGCCTGGGTCTAATTTTAGTTCTCGTGTCATTATACCTGGCCACCAACAGTCCCTACTCCCACGGTATGCATTTTCTGTCATTCTAGACTGCTGCAACTTGTGGACAAAATTCATTCTGAGTGCAAGCAAGCACTGATTGGTGATAATACTAATCTTAGGACTACATTTCTTTTCACCTCTTTGATATTTGAAAGACAGTTATGCAGCTGACTTCTTGACAAAAAAAGCCCTGAGGGAGAGCTGGATAAACTAATGATGGATAAACTTCTGCACCACCTCAAGACATTTATCTCCAAGGAGAGTGCAATTTACTGACAGGTCAGCCACACACCCTGAGCGACGATTAAGTATTTTGTCAGATAGTCAGCCCAGGGGACCTCAAGGGCAGCTGACCATACATGAACAACTAAAACTGCATGAGCTGTAGGACTGAAAATAAGAGAAACAGGCTTGCTTCAGTAGGTTAACACAGAAGGTGTTCTGAGTACTCAAATTTTCTCTCAGCTCAACAATCAAGTTCCTTAAGCACAGCATTAAAGTTGCTGATATTTTTATGTTAACAATGGATCAAATGACTATATGCATGTGAAAATAGTTGCTCATAATAATGAGGAGACAAATAATTATCGGTCAACTCTGTAGTTCCCTCAGCTCTATGCAAGTTTATAGCATGATTTAGCACATAGTTTTAGTTTTATGGCCTGTAACTTTACTGTTGTGGTCCTGTGGTCCAATCTCTCTCTCTTTCTCTCTCTCTCTCTCTCTCTCTCTCTCTGTGTGTGTGTGTGTGTGTGTGTGTGTGTGTGTGTGTGTGTGTGTGTACAATGAAGATTGCTTCACATCTATGAGCTGACAGCAATTAGTGCATCCCACTATATGTGCTGATGTGATCACGTGCCCCTCAAAGTCTCGTACAACATAGTGTCCATGTATGCCAGTGGCATGAAGTGACTTTTGCAAATAGGCAAGCAGAGCCGAAGCACCAACTTCCCTCCCCCACTTCACTCCAGGAGAATATTCTGAACTGCAGTTAATGCGAAGACTTTCAACACATCTTCATGTTAGAAGCAGATTTCCCCTGTGTCTTTCGGGTGTAAGAATCAGCGCCCTTAGTGCAATATTCAGCCAACATTTATACCCTCTAAAAAGAAAAGAGCTAAAAGTAAACACTGAGTAAAAAAAGATAAAAAGTAAGTTATTCTCTGTTCTCATGCAGGTAGACCTTTGAACACCAATACACTCATCCCCCACATGCTGTACCACAACTGCCAATCAAGATCTTCTACAGCCCTACAAGAAAAATAGTCCTGATGTCGTCGAGTCTAGACTTTGGCATTACCAAACCAGTTTCTCCTGAAAAGCCTCTCTACCGGAGCCCCCCCGGTTCCTGTTCATTAGTTGCACATGGATAGATTCAGTTCACCAGAAACATGAGCAATGTATACCATATTGTACCTGATCTCAGAAAAGTGAAAGCTGAGTCAAGAAAAACTAGAAAAGCTTAACTGGTAAAGCACTGCTTGCCTTGCTTGTCTTGATGGCATGCTGCTCATGTATACAGTACACGCTGAGAAATGGGAGATATTTACTATACCAGTTCTAATATTAGCATGCTGGCTGAGCAATGCAGATGCCCTAAAGGAAGTGTTACTTCTCACTCTCCAAGGCTCGTCGACAAAAAGATGGCAAGGATATGAACGCTTCGCTCAACACATTTGCATAGTTATCCTAATAATCTGATTCCTCTGGCTGCTATTGTGTTCCCTTTTATAAAAGTGGTTATAAAAACCAAACGTTTATTCCAGCAGTCCCTTGGGCCAGGTTTAGTCTTTTCAGGATTCTAACAGACTCACTTGAACCTATAGCTTCTGTTTTTTTTTTTTCCTTCCAGAAGCTCTTTCTAATAGTAGGGAGATGGAGGCAAGTTTTACAGAATTATAGATTCACCTAGATTCTCTCTCAGCTGTTTTCCCAATTTCTCACAATAAGGAAAAAAAGAGTGTCAACTCTGTTTCAATGTATTATTGGGCAGTACTGCCTATATCTGCTCTTACTAAGACAGCGTTAATTGAATAAGCTGTAACAGTTGGAGATATGATAAATCTGGTATGAATATAATTTCACTTTAGTGGTTTTACTTTGAGTAGCGTTGCAAGATGAATTAAATGATGATGGTGTAAGTGACAGTAATATGTGATGTGTTATGGTAACCACTGGCAACCAGACTGTAGAGAGCTCTGCTTTGAAGTGGGTGGCTATAGTAACAAGGTGGATGGAGATATCAAAGAAAAATGCACACATACACACACGCACTGTCCTTACATGCACACACACAAACATACTTAAACTTTTCTCTGTTACACACAGATAAAAACACAGACGCAGCCACACACAAACCCACATAGGCTAAAGTTCTATTCAGATGAAAAACAAATAACCCAAGCGCACTGCCATGCCTAAAAGCATATACTCTTCCTTTTCTTACTTTCACACACAGTTTACTGCCCAAAAATGTACATCTGGATGTTTTTTCTGTACTAGAAGTTTTGTTCCTGTGAGTCTGCAGTGAGAAATCATATGGAGCTAAAATATATCAGTAAAATTTCACCAAATGTTAATCAATTTGTGAAATATTCTTTAAGCTTCCACAACGATATATGCATCTTGTTTTTTTTTTTGTAACATTTTTGAGGCACCTAATTTCTTCTGTCACACACATGCATATACACAAATCCTCTTAACTGCAAATTTCAAACACGTCAAGGCCACCCATTTGGCCGTGTCTCAGCACTGTGGCACTTCCGTTCCATTCACATCAGGATTGACTTACTATGTGCACATCCAGCTGTGAGCATGCACATGTTCTGTTATCCCAAATGTAGAATCTAAAGCTGAAAGCACACACTGGGGTAGTCTCACATTACCCAGGTTTCCCCCACTTGCCTATTAGGTTTCAGGTTAAGGCAGGGAAAGTGCTCAATTAAGAAGGCCACGTCATCGATTAGGAAGGGAAGGCTAAACCGTTTTTGTTTTTCACAGGCACCCTTTTTATTTTTGAGAGGATGAATTTTATGGATTCCCATTTGTTTACATCCATTCCTACAATACTATAGTAATAGTAATGACCACCTTTCTGAATGAGAAGCAGCAGTAGCTCTGTCACTGAGTCATATGCCCAGGTCTTGGGAGAGCAAATGACACAAAAAAACTTCACTATCCTCACCAGGGGCTGGGGTAGTGGGTTACAAACAAATTGTTGTTGTATTGTAGTGACTGACCTGTCTTACACACCAGCAGCACTATGCTCAATGTTGTGGCACATGAAAGCACTGTTGGTGTAAGCAGACTGTGGTGACAAAGCCTGGGCAGACAGGGAAGAATTATGCATGATCCTCTAAACAAGAACAGTGGATGAGGAATGCTGTGGATTCTGCCTGCCTTTTGTATGAAGGTATTCTGCTGCAAATTGATAAAGCTGATCTTGGTTGGCTTTATATGTACATGTAATTTAATTTTTTTGGGGAGCGATAATCAATTGTTATCCGCTCCTCAGCAGAGGTACACCGAAAACACAAAATGTCTGAGCAGGAGATACTGTAAAATGTCAAACATCAGGTGAGGTAAATATGATAGGAATGTTCTGAATTCTGGAAATAAGTGGCATTGGTTGTCAAAATCCAAATCTGGGGAATGGGTAGGATGCGACTAAGGGTGAAGAGGACTAAAGCAGTAACTAAGCTCATACACCTGTCATACACATAAGTCAAGGCCACTTTTTATCCTACATCTCCTTATTTGGATAGTAACTTTCAAAAACACTGCAAGGCAAACATTAAAACATTACAAGTTAGCTGTTAGTATTTCTTCAGACAACTTTTTTTTCTTCAATACAGTTATCTAGGAGACAGCTTCTGTCAGGCATTACATGAACTGCATCTTCACGCACTTCAACACTCAGCCATGGTCATTACCTCCTGTTTCTAAAACACATTAAAGACAGCAAGTGAGTTTTAAAAATTAGCAATCTCAGCACCTGCAAAAACCACTGATTAGGGATAATGTGGTTATTTTGTGCCACTGAGCATAACAAACACATTTATTGGTCTTCTAAATCTATATATACATAAAAAAAAAAAACTGCAGTCAAAAAGCCTGAGAATATATTAGTTTCCTATTTCTGTACATTTGAAGCTCTTCAGGGGTATTCATAGTGTGTGTGAGTGCATAAAGCTTTGCTAAGACATACACACACACACACACACACACACACACACACACACACACACACACATACACACACACACACACAGAGATCGGAAGAGC
>JBBMJY010000022.1:13826782-13913745 GCA_037833715.1 Toxotes lorentzi | reverse complement strand
CACACACACACCACATATGTTCTTACACTCACACATGCACACACATGCTCACACACTCACATACATTGAATCATATGCATGACACCACCTCCAAGCTGTGTGTGTGTATGTGTGTGTGTGTGTTTTGTGAGCGTGTCATGGTTGTGTAGCGCCATTCTTCTGAACAACACATATGCCAGTGTGTCCAGTCCAGTGGTCGGAGTGGCAGCTCCGAGGTTTGGGCTGAGCAGCGGGCATCGTGCCCTTCATGGTCATGACAGATGGAGCCAGTAGAGAGGCTAGGCTATTACAGAAGACAGGGAGGCTTGGGAGAATGGAGGGAGTAGAAACGAGTTAGGGAGAGGGAGAAACGACTATGAGGAAAAGTGGAAAAAGAGTATGATTGAAAAGGAGATAGAAAGATTGAGACGATGGTGAGGGCAAATTAGTGTAAGATTGAGAGGGAGAGGAAGAACAAAAGAAGGAGGCAAGAAGCCGAAACAATCAGACAGACTAGAAACCAAGGATAAAGAAATAATGAGAAGGGAAATAGTCAAGTAAAAAGAAGCAGAAGCCGGCGAGGGAGTAAGAGAACTGGTGAACAAAAGGGGATTTTAAAGATGGCTTTTAAAATGACCCACTGGGACTCGGCCTCATGAGATGCATTTTGTATTGGCAAGTTGAATCCAGGACATTCACACACACTTTTGTTTGTAGCACCGGCCACCTCTGCTGTGCTGATTAGTCTGTAGAAGTGCTTTGCCTCCAGTCTGCCTCCCACTGCCAAGTGAATGGAATGACTGAGAAATAATTACTTTCTGCTTACTCTAATAAGCAAAAAAGGAATACAGATGGAGGCAGAGGGCGAGGCAGGTAATGTGGGCCTCAAGTCAAGGGCACAGACAGGCACCGAGGCCAATAAATCTGGATCTGAGCACGTTCAGACCAGTCAAATCCTATTATGAACAATAGCCAGTTGGGCCCATTACCAAGATGGCATATCATTATGACGGCTGCCCATTAAGAACAAATTGGAAGGTTTGCCAACTCACTGTCACTGACGAAACTGCAGCAGTACAACAGGTAAAGAAAACCACAGCTCAGACAAGAACATTCCAGAAAGTAGCACCAGCTTTAAAACATGAGCTCTCCCTAAACTTAACCAGGTAGTTTTTGTGCCTAAACCTAACCAAACCATGAACATTCCAGAAGTTTAACCACGTGGTAACCAGTTGTTGTGACCATGACAACGTAGGCATGTGTGGTATGCCTACTGCTGTTGGGATACTATAGGTCATAAAAGAGGGTAGCAATAAACAACCTTTATGGTCATTGGTGTTACAGTTAGTTGTTTCAATATTTTTAATTGTTTTTATTTTCAGTAGAAAGTACCAGGATGACCAGTTGTTTTTTTTTTTTTAGATAAATTAATAGGTCATGTTGGCACATTGGCAGCTCTTGAATCATTTTTACTGTGTTATACTAACAATATAATTTGTGTATTGTGATATGATATTTTGGCCATATTGACCAACCGTAACATTCACAAATTAAGATAATAATTCACCACAGCAGTATGAGTGAAGAGGCACTGAAGGCAGCACTGGTGCATGGACAGTACTGTCAGTGAGAATCAGTGCACAAACACACACATTCTTGCAAAGACATCAGGGAGCCTTTGGATATCTCCAGTGTTCTTTTTCTGCCCTTGTTTGCTCACCAAACCCCCGAGCTTTCCTTCTTGTGTGGCCTTTGTCCTCCCTTTGCAAATCCAGCATGCACAACCTCGTTCTCTCCCCTCACAGATTCAGACCGGATCGCTGTTTCCATGCCATGACCTATTTATCCACAATGCCTAACAGCTCACCTACCCAGAGTGGAACGTCAGCAAGAATGGCCAAAATTTCCAAACCAGTATAACAGAATAGTATAGCAGATGGTGGTGATTATCAATTTTAAAACCTTACTTTTCAGAAACATCCATCATGCTGTTGGTCCTGTGACACCTGTGTGTCTCTTTTCTAAAAAGTCCACTCAGTTCGCCTGACTCTTCCAGTGCAGGGCTTATTATGCACCAGCAGCAGCAAGACTTTTCATGACATTTTGTCTCAGATACAATCAATTATGTTTCATGTTTACAGGGTCACATGTTGCACTGTGGAGAGCCTTTTAACCTTGTGCTATTCAGGCTACTGACCCAGAGATCCCATTAAAGAGAGAAAGAATGGGCAATTGAGGAAAGAATACATTATAGAAGCAGTAAGGTAGAGAGCTTTTGTGAATTTGTCATGAAATATTCTTTCTCATTTACAGTTTTTGTCATGGAACATGAATTTAACGAACATTTTATCTTATCTTACCTCTATTCGTGAATGTTTTGGATAGAAGAGTGAACTTGCAAATTCAGGAGGGTAGCCGCTTTAAAGTTTGTTGCAGGAAAAACACTCAAAATACAAACTCAGTAATGTCAGGCAGTTGTAAGGTAAGAAATAATATGATTTTCTCTGTCAGCCAGAGTGCTACTTCCAAGTCAATGCCAGATAGACCAAATTAAATCAAAGGTTCAGCCTCACCCACTGGCTGGAATGTCTTCACTTCAGTGTGCATATAAATAAGACTACAGTGTTAATTAGTATTGTTGTGATACAGCTTCACCTGTGGCAACACTACATTTGAGGTTATAGAGCAGCTTTTCAGTTGTAAGTGAGGATGAGATGCTTTTTTTGAATAGTTTTTATAGACTTTAATGTAACTTTACATTTGCATGACTTTATTTCTGCCTTATAAGTCAGTACAATGTTGCTTTGCATTCAGTGAGTTTGATTTTCAACATTTAACAACAATCAACAGCAATGGTTTTTATCAATACCCCCCAGCCATCCAGAATTCAACTATATTTGTTCTTAACTTAATAACATCAAATGACAATTTCAGTGTAGGCATAGTGTATGTAGCCAGCCATACTGCTGGGAATGATGATTCCAAAACCCACATGAAATAAATAGATGTATCATTTTGCTGATAATGAAAGAATCCTTTTTTTTTTTTTTTCCTCAAGAATGACCTTCCAAAAGGCCCCATTACGTTCAACTGCTGGGGCATTTCCATATCCTATCTGGGTCTGTCAACATGTCAGCCACAGTGCAAGGCTTCCTGTCAGCATAATGACTCTTTTATCTGTTCATCTTTTCATTTATTTATGATGATGACAGTGTACTGGCACATGCTCAGCATGCTCGGAAATCGTAAGGGGACTAATTAGTTTGCGTTTTCGTAAGGGGTTGAGACCATTACACAGCCTCCAGTTTGGTTTAAATTCAGGTAATGACTAGCCGGGTGTGTGTGTGGCACTGGTCAGGGCTGAGTGCTGCCACCCAGCACTGCTGTGACGGGGGCATGTTTAAAACCTGGCAAACCAGCCTCGTCACCTGGCTCCCTGGTCCCTCACCAGCCTCAAGGTCATCAAGCTTGGCATGCTGCGCTGAAAAGCTGGAGGGTAGAGTGTGAGAGGCATCCCTGAACAGTCGTGATAGGCTGCCATGTTGTAGCAGGGGTCCCTCTTTGCCTGCAGTGATCTAAATCCTGCCATTTATACATACACATGGGTTCAACATCCTCCTTGAACAGGATGACGTCACACCCTTTCAGAGAATTAAAGATAGCCATTCAAATAAGAGGTGTGATATGATTTGATGTACACGGACTATGAATCTCCCTATTGATGCTGTTATCAAATTCTACTGTTATCAAACAGCGCCATTTAGAGAAGATTGGAAAAAGGCCATATATTGGTTCAGATTTAAAGCTGGGTCTATTCCTTCCAGAATTGTCGTAATGCACTCTATTCACCACAGATTTACATTGGGTTACTGAAGTGGATGCATGCACGATCCACCCCTCGCCACACACATCACCACCACCACTTATCTACCACCTCCATCTCAAATTTCCCTCTCACATCTCTCATCATCTCCTCATTTAAGTCTCCATTCGCCACTTTTCTTTTCTTGTGTGGGGTTTCGCGATAATTGTGTGCATGAGTTCGAGGAGTCCCGAGGGCTCGTTCAGCTCTGACTTAACCTCCGACAATAGATCTAAGATTGTTTTGACATGCGAGTGCATTCATGTATCTGAGGTTGTAGAGAAAAAAAAAAAGCTTAGAATAGGCTGCTGTGAGCCTGGATGCCATTCATGTCTAAAATCTTATATTATTCTGATCATTAAGGGGTCTTTGAAAGCTGCACTCGGTGACAGAAAGAGGCCTGTATTGTGATGGTTCGTCATTAACTGCTGCAATTTAAAGACACGCAGTTGACAGTCTTGAAGATGGCAGAATTATAATGATTTGCTACATGGTGATATTCTCTGATCATCTTCTTGAAGGTATGAAGGACTTCAACCTAATGTGATATTTCACTTTTTATAGATTATTTTCATTTTCACCACATAGGCTTCCATTAGCGGTCAAGATTAATCAGTCCATTACCAACTTATAAGTTAGGCTGCTGTGCTGTTATGTTAAGTCTAAACAAGAATAGCTAGGATGTTACAATACCACAAAAATATAATTCTAATGTGCTTATAATGTACATTTGCATTCAGTGGTGATAACATACATAAACATGTTACATAATACATTTTCTTAAAATTAAAAATTTTAATTTTTTGTAATATGTTAAAAAAATGTGCATATGAGAACTTGAGGTTTTTTGTTTTTATTTTTTGTTGTATTTTTTTTAAATGTTCATCAACTACTTGCTAACTTTTGGTGCTGGGGAGGCAGCATGCAGATGGTTTATCTGAGCTTTTTTGCTGAAAAACAGCTGGCTGCTGCTGCAGGTTGAAGAGACTGATGAGGGTGAACCAGAGTACTGATTAGTGCAGTTTTAACATCTTAAAAAAAAAGATTTTTTTTTTTCGTTTTTTGATTAAATAAACGTACCACTGAATCCTAAACAGAAATAAAATTAAAAACTCTCACGACTGCTTCTAGCAAATAATTGTACAGAACCACAAGGATGCTGTAAACTGTCCGTGGGTTGTACTTACAGTCTGACACATGCAATACATGGCAATACAGGACCTTACAGTGACCACAATCTAACAAGAAACACAATATATTAAACAAGACAGAAATAACAGACATGGTTCCTGGGGATGCATTGATAAAGATTTTTTTTTTTTTTTTTTTTGTATTGAGTGAGAATGTCAACTGTCTTTGAAGACTTCAGATTGTTTTGATTGGAAGGGGTTAATTTGCTTGTTGGATCAACAAGGAATTAGATGTTAATGCCAGCTGAAAGAATAAAACTGGATGATTTTTGTAGAAGGAAATTTTCTTTTTCTAGAGCTGATCCTTTGAAATAACAATTTGTTCCTCATATATCTGAGCTGTATGCTTCTGTGTTTTGTTTAACCACTGCCTTGTGTCTCTTGTCTAATGGAAATTTTATTTTCCTCTCATTTTCCACGTCAGAAGATTAAAAACGTAATGGTTATGTCGTTGTCTGCTGGAAGATGTCCAGAAACCCAAAGTGTGTGAAATTAAAAAAGCAAAACAGAAAAAAAAACACAAACAAACAAACAAACAAACAAAAAAGATTACTAAGAAATTGTAATAAACAATAATTTTGCCCTCCTGTTTATCCTTTTTTTCTTTTCTCTTCAAAAGCAATCTTCATGTTTACTGGGTTGGAATTAAATCCATCCTCGAAATTGCAATAGATGTTATGTTTGCACGATTCTTTAATTTATTGTTTTCCTGGTGATGGAGACTTGAATGATTAAATGTCTGAAGGGGCCTAGATTCCTAAACACAGAGCTAGTGAGGTAGAAAAGAGAATAATAAAAGATGGTTAAATTATTGATTGGGACATGACAGGACTACTGCCCCTCTGGGCACACTTCGTCAATATTTTCCATACAATTTAACCCAGTGCTGCCAGGACGTGCCTATACATAAGCACTCTCTGAATGATGTTCTGCACTCTGTCATTCACACATGCACGTGCACTGACACATGCAGCCCACCCCCCACACTGCAGTGCATTATTGAAGAGTGGGCGTCATTGTGTTCCTTCCAGTTAAGCATGCTTGTATTTTCTGTCACCACTCCTGCCACTGTAAAAATACTGTTGCCCCTTTCACAATGCAAATGCTGCAGAGCTGGGATAAATTACCTGGACCTGGATGAAACAAAAGTCTGTTCTAAGTAAAGCACAAGCTGAACTGATACCTCCTTCGCTGCTAGCGAGTTTAAAGGCGAAGGGACAAAGCAGTTTTGTCAGGTCCAAGGAGGCTGTCAGTGAGTCTTCCAGCTTGTCTGCATGTATTCCCTCCATTAGCTGCACTGCCAGCTGAACCAGAATAAGAAGGCAAATCCCAACACTAATCAGTCAACAACAAAGGGGATGCTATATTGTTTGGAGTTGTGTGATGCTTGGGCCTCTGTGCAAGCTATGTGGATTGTGAGTATAAGGTTGTCCCCCCAGGTGCCTTCTCCAGCCAGGTTTTGCCTCGTGCTCGCTGGCTGAAATATTGGACAGGCTCCTGGATTTTTTTTATGTCTCCACAGGCATATATGCAGAGCTTAGCACCATGTAATGTTTTTCAATCCATCAAAGGCAGGAAGGGGGTCTTTTTGCACATGCTCATTGTTTGTTTTACAACAGTAGCCATTGTAAAAATCCCTCTCTCCTGCATTAGTAGCGCAACACCCACTGTGATGTTCTCAGTGCTTTACAGCAGAGGCTATTCATTAGACTACTACAAATAAAAGCCCTGCTTTATAATGATGGTTGCCATAACATGCCTGATGCCAGATAAAAAGACAAATAATTCCTATGTCTAAATCAATTTCTTTTTTTAAAATAAAGTATATATTAAAATATGCTTCACAGCGGCGAGACCACAAGCATGATGCGGTTTTGTGTGCATGTTGTCACCATTATGACATTGTTAAACCCTTGATGACCATGGACCGTTACATTTTGGAGTCAACTATCTGGAGTCAACTTATTTGAGGGGTAGTGCTGTGTGAAAAGCACTGTTGAAAACAAGTATAGTGTCTGTAAAAACACATTGTATTTTACCATGTTTTACAGCTATGGTTTCAATGGGTAACGTGTCATTTTCTGTACCAAACTTCAGAAACATGCCATCAGTATTAATGTGTTTTGGGAGCTGTTAAAGAGGGTTGGGTCTACCGGACCCCAAAGAGAACAGCAGGGTTAATCTAGTGGCTAAGCAGTATAGAATGTATGCCATGTGGCCATTCACCAGCTTATTTCTGGCCAGGGATCTTTGTTGTGTGGTGTTGCTGTTCTTTCTCTCCCCATGTTAGCTGTCACTCTTAACTGTCAACTGTCAAGTCAGGACAAAGTAATGTTGGAAAAATGTCTATTTTTCTTCTCTCAGAGATTACTTGAGGCTGAACTGAGCATCCTCAGATTTCAATTTTGCTTCGGATGACGCAAATGCACACTGATGGTGCCATGAAATAATGATGGGCTACATTAGCACACTTGATAATGCACAAAGCTAATATTGGTAAAATGTGGTGCTTGTGTTATGTTTTCCCTGAGGGTAGAATATTTAACAGAACCCGACCAGACAGTTACCTCGAGGGGTGCGGTGACCTCGATACTCCGCTTGTACACAGTTACAGTGCCATCTATGGATTTTAACAATTTAACATCTAGAAACATGCAGTATGGCACACTTCAGTTGGACAAAAGGCTCAGACACAATGCACATCACAGGTTATTTCAGTTCAGTCTGAATTTCGTGTCCATCAAAGATCATGTTCTGTAAATGTCCTTGAGCATTAAACGCCTACTTGCTAGTGGTAAAATACAATCAGATGTCTCACTCCATTAAAACACACAGTTGTACACAGACATGACAGAAATTGCTTAAGTCTTTATTTACCTTTCTGTACTCATTCCCTGCCATGAACCAGAGCTGGTAACCCACCACCCGTGTTACAATGATGGCTGCTTCAAGGTTGCTTAGCTGATAAATTACTCTGTGCTGCATGTTTAGCACAGTGATCATTATACCCACTGTCTGCTGCTGCTCCTGCTGACTGCAATGTGTTTTATACTTCCAAAAAGAAAGCACACATCCAATTTAGTACCCAGCTGTACTAGAGACTGCACCTTAAAATAAGGTGCAGTGTCTGAGTGTATTGTGAGCTACAATATGTGTTTATATATTTATATCCACCTGACTCACACCAGTGACCTCAGTCTTCAGTCACTGCATATACTGTATACATTGGTGTACGCCAATATTCTTACGTAATCACATTTTAGATTATTCGTGAAAAAAAAAAGAAAAGAAAAAAAAACACCTTAACAGCGTATGGAGACTAACAGGTGTTAATACTTCAAGGTTCATCCACATCTCTCTGTTTGTTCCATTGGATGCGCGTTTACAAAAGGATATGAATATTTTAGACAGATATTTTCTTTTTGAGGAAATATTCAACCTTCCAGTGTCTATGAAATTGTTTCAACACTATCTGACTCTTTAATCAACTTCAAATTTAGTAGAACTGATAGAATTTTAGAAGAGGCTCCTCTACCCTGACGCACCCACTGTGGGTTCCAATTAAGTAGCACAACCACCAGATGTGTACGATGCAATCGATGTGACACTGTTATACAAAATGTTCGGTTAAAAAATTTCAAAAGTACATAAGGGGTTCAAGAGGCTAAAGATGTGTTAAGTGATCTAAAGTTTCAAATGAAAGTGGGTTTTACAAACAGAAATCTCAGCACCTTGCAGAGTAATTGTTGTTTACTGGACAGCTTTGGTCCTGTTGGTCCTGAGATAATGATGATATCCTTGTCAGCAACCTTGAAGCTGAGCTGGTGGGAAATTTGCTGAAGAGCTTTACCAGCACATGAAACAGAACCAAACAAAACAAACTGCACAAGTGTAGTGAAGTATGCAGTAGGGGAAAAAAAGCATTTGGTCACAACAGTAGCGCTCTCGTAACCACACCGTGTGTGTGGCTCCGTCAAGTTGACGTTAATTAGGGAGAGCGGTTGGTAACTGAGGACATGGCTGTCATACACTTCCTCTGCCTTTCCTTTCTCTTTATCAGTAGTTCTGGCTTATAACTGCATAATTATAGGGTTTCATAGGAGACGTTAATCAGATCTTATTTATTTTCTAACATCTTACACTATGGGATTTTTTTTTTTATGGAGGAAGAGGTTACTCTGCTTTGATCAAGGGATGTTTACATGCTTGAGGGAAGTTAGAATGGGTAAGGAGAGTGTGCAATACTCATCCCCTATTTTAGTGCCACCCCAGGTCCAGATTGTACCCTGGGGGACAACTATGATGTCATGATCGGGATGACTGCTTCCTATCTGTGCCTTAGGAAGCTTGATATGAAATCATGCTTTCAAATATATAAATATAATACATTTTTTCAAATATACATAGATCAGCCACAACATTAGAACCATTAACTGGTTTCAATGTTGTGGCTGAATGGTGTATATATACCATATACACAATATTAAAACCAGTAAATGGTTTTCATGTTGTTTCATGTTGTGGCTGATCAGTGTATATTGTAAATTTGTAAACCCTCTGCCATGTATCCTGAGTAAATATTGCCATAGTTAAGCCTGATTAAGTATGTTTTGTTTTTTGTTTTTTTTGTTGCTGTTTTTTTGTGTTTTTGAAGATAATATTTTAGGGTAGGTGTGTTCCTTTTATATGCTAATGAAATCAAGAGGGCCAAGTAAATAATGCGAATGATCTCAAGACATCACACAAAAAACAAATGCACATGGCTGTCGTTGCTAAGCGACAGTGGCTGGTATTAAACTGTATGCTGTAGGCCCGAAGCCCTCAGTACATGACGTGTAGATTTTGTTTACTCACGAGTGGTGACACTGATGGAGCATGAATGCACATTAGAAATGGAACCAGCTTTACATTAGAATGTACTAAATCGATTCAATGCAACAACGTCTCAAAGAATAGAATGACTAGGTTTGAATTTGGTGGTTTTTTGCAGGCATGTCTGTGTGTTTGAGGCAGAGGGTGAGGGAGGCGGACAAGATACTTCACCGTGTTAGCAGTGCCCACAGCAGTTTAATGTCTCATGTCTACCTAAAGCTACACCTTCAGCTGTAACAGTAAAGCATTACAGCTAGTTAACAGCCTACATCCTATATATACATTGTATCTGAAACTCAGAGGAAGAAAATATCTCACCCATCTCCTGCTCAGAACCACAGCGCTGATGGCAAGTCAATATTTTCTCAGCTCGCTTATTAATGAACTTGTCAATCAAACATCAAAACGGAGGAGCGGTATATTTCAAAACTTTCCCCGTCTGTCATATTATGTTTCATGAATGTTGAGATTTTGAATTAAAGATAGGGAGCCATGGACACGTAATGTTTTGTACAAAGTCAGAAACAGCTGTCACTGTGGGACACACACACACACCAAAGAAACATGTACAGTGTTATTGATCTTTTCCCCGTGACAGCTACATCATATTCTATTTTATTTTACTTTATTTTACAAAGTTATTTCCATGAAGAAAACATACCCGCGTTACTGGTGTGGATGTTTCACGGCAACAACAACACATGCAAACAGGACAAATCTTTCACAGTTTGGTTTAAGTGTCCATGAATGTCCAAGTACAATTAAAGCAGAGCAGAATATTTGATTATGTTTTCAAACAAATAAGTGAGTTGATCCCTGTGACAAGAAATGCTCTAAAAGGTAGTGACCCTTGCCTTTTACACTGGGCCTCATTTAACCATTATTTATTCTGTTTGTTTTTTTGTTTTTTTTCTGTCTCAAGAGCCTCCCTGCCTCTGAGAAATGTGTATGCAATAAAAACTCCAATCTGCATTGCAGACAGACAACATGAACCTCCTCTTCCAGTCAATAGCCACAGCTAAGTTGTCACTGAGGTTGAATGGAGTCAAGGTTAGATGTGTAGCATTCATATTTTATGTGTTTGGTGTTTTTATCCAGCATGCCTTATTAGAGAGTAATTAGAGGTTCAGTGTTTTGCTCTTTGACACTATGTCAGAATGTTTGTCCAATGAAGGGACTTTTTTTTTGTCCATTTACAGGGAGTGTTTCAGAAACCATTAGTGTATCTTATTTTAATTAATTTTGGATTTTATCCATCACCACAGGATGTTATTAAGGACAATGTTGAAGAAGATTTTCTAAATTTCATCTGAGTGAGAAGAACAGTTTTTCTTCTCTCCATGCTGTTGTATCCATTCTTCAGTCCTGTCCCACTGTGCAAGCTGCATTTCTGAGGAGGTTATTTTGAAAGCCTAGTTTTACAGTCTACCAGCTATTTCACTTTGGAAGAGGTTCAACTGCAGCAACGCTACTGTCAGGAGGAATACAGTTTGTAAAAAATACATGTACATTATCAAACGTAAATCCCACAACAGTAAAATGTTTCACTGATTACTCTTTATAGGAGAGATCTGATGCATTTGAGACAGTGCATATAGGAATATTCGCTGTAACAATGACAAGCCAGCAGCTGCCTGCAAGAAATTAGAATCTGGTCCAAATAACCCCAGGTGGGATTGGTATGACAATAAGTGCGAGGAATGTTAACTCCAATTTGTATGTGATGCCATCACTGTTAGATTTTCAGTTAGAAAGCAAATGAGTTCTCAGGGAGGTTGGAAGACATACAGTAAGTGGCTGTTTCTGTGGCAGCCAAAAATCAAATGGCTTATCCCTCAACTTGTGCGTAGACGCTCCTCTTGCCAAATGCAGTTTAAAATGGGGTTGGATTAAGAAAAAATATATTATTAACTAGTGTCATTGGTCTGGCTTCAATCATGTTTGCCTATTTTCTATACCTCTGAGGCTCCAGTCAGTAATAGGTTTTATATTAGTATTTATATCAAATCAGATTTTTCAATAGTGCTGCCGATCTCACTGAGAACACTTAGCTTTGTGCAGGTTTTAGCAGCTTTCAAGGATGGTTATGATTCATAGCAATACAGTAAAAATATAACTGGGAAATTCTGTCCTGTAAAGTAAAGAACGTGTGTTTGACTGAAAAGTTATGAGTCCAAGTATGAATCCTTAGAGAAACTGATTGCAAACCACTGGACTCAATTTTCATGGACCCTGAGATGCTCCAATCCCATTCTTCCCTTTCATCCTTCACGAAGAGATGAGCTAAAGGAGTCTTTTTGCTGCAGATACACTGGCTTCCCACTCACAGCCTCCACTGTAATTACTGAGGCTTTTACCAGAGCTGCTTTTGAAAGTCATGCGCCAACACCGTATGATCACACCTCACCAAGCTAACTCCCTGGGATATAAGATTGTGGTCACAGCGGCCGCCAGCCTAGTGCCTGTTGATGCCTGTTGTGTTACTTCCTTGGCATGATGTTCCTGTGCATCAGGAGATACAGGCACTGACCGTGTAAATACAGCATGACTAAACAGCGAGTAATGAAAGCCCTGTCTGGTGTCTGTACAAACAGCTTATCCCTTAACCTGGGCTTACACTGTAACATGTTGACGGCCTCACTTTCCCTCCCTCACACTCTTTCTACATGTGCCAGAGTGATAGGAATCTCCCCAGGCTCCTTCATCCCCGTCGCAATCCAGGATTCACGTTGTCTGCTTTTGTCTGCCATTCTCTCCAGATATTTAGGTATTCGTTGCTCCTATTCGTGACTCCGTTGGGCCCTGTAGCTGAGGGCTGCCTCCAGACAGCACCCCAGAGAAGAGACAGAAGAGAAGAAAGGGAGGGTTAGAGAAACGAGCCACAGACGGTACAGGGCTTATCGGCTCTGAACACCCGAGTGTCGGCAGCTCCCCAAATGCTATGAATATCTGTGCTTCTATGTGTGTTTATGAAGCAGCAGGAAATGCTTTTTTTGCAAAGAAGGCAAAGGGAACTGTGTGTGTGTGTGTGTAGGTGTGTGTATGTGTATTTGTGTGATGCCACGCTGTGTACACTTCATTTCAGCACAGATGCAGTTTTTCCTCTGCAATACAAGAAAAATATTAACGTTGTACTGGTGTCACGGAAAGGCTACAGAGCCAGGCTGCCTCAGATGAAAAGAGAAGGATATCTGTTATTAAAGAGAGCCAACACTGAAGGGAGAGCGCATTGTTGATAGACTGCGTGTAATGAAGGATTTATATTTGGCCATTATCGCTGAAGCACCTCCTATATTCAAAGTATCAAATGATTACCAGGCAATGAAAAGTAACTGGCTTCTTGGTAATGGCTCTTAAGTTTTCACTCTGTCAACAAAACAACTCATATCTACCCCATAACAGATAGTGCTTTCATGTGGCCGCGAAGCATGATAGGAGATTAAACTCACAAATAAGAGATAATTGATATTAGGAGAATCAAAGCCCAAAACAATTTCCTTTCTGTTTGCTAATGTGATATTGTAATGTCATTGCTCTGACAGTCACGTAAAATGGAAGACAAAACTGATCATTTGGAGCTGCCTCCTGGAGCCACAAAGCTTACAAGCAAGTAAATGCAGTATCTACTCAAATATTCATGTTTCTGAGTCTAACAAAACAGTGGTTACTCCCCTATTCTGAATGCAGGACGTCTACCACAGGGGCCACAGTCACGAATGGAAATGAGATAGGGAGTCAATGACATGTTTCTGGAGATAAATTATGCAGCAGCATTGGTCTACATTTTTCAGTCCAGGGTCCAGAGTCACTGGAGTTAAAATCCGTCATCTGAATTCATGCAGGTGGGTGGTTTTCTTGGGTAAATGTACCTAGCGCCATCTGTGTGTCATTGAGTGTGCTTGCATGTCGTA
Organism: Toxotes lorentzi; assembly: GCA_037833715.1. Lineage (NCBI taxonomy): Eukaryota > Metazoa > Chordata > Actinopteri > Toxotidae > Toxotes > Toxotes lorentzi. The sequence continues at coordinate 13,899,931 of JBBMJY010000022.1, read as the reverse complement.
CCACACAGAACTGTATCTGGGTGCCGAGCGGCTGCCAACTTGTATTGCTCTGTCTGAGGATTTTCAGAGTAGAATCTGGCAGGGAGCTGTCGTAGGGAAAAAAAAAATAACTTGGATGTGATGTTTCTGAGATAAACAAGAAGGATGCCACAGTGCAGCTTCAAACCACATTGGATGTTTAAGGGAGCTTTTAATTGCAGTGAGTATCGAGACAGTAGTCATCGGCTTAAATTAGACTGGAATTCAAAGGAGAATTTTTTTAATGGTTTAAAAGGCAGTCAGTTATTCTATTCCAGTGGTTCATACCAAGTCATTTAAAAAAATGTGGGTTATTTAGCAATGCATAATATGTTTACTTAATAAGAAAGGTGTGAAGTAAAAGGAGTGAAAAGAAAAAAAAAACATTCTCCAATATTTCACTTTTAGAATATTATAGCATGCAAAATCCCCAGCAGTTAAAAATAAGAATAAAAAACAAAGAACTTAAACCCCAAGTATAAATATTAGTAATCACAATACTCAGGTGTGAGGTGCGCAGAAGTTAGTTAGCACATACTTCATGAAGGGAGTTTGAGCAATGCTAAAAAGAAGTCTGATGAGGTGAGAAAAGGGAGCTGTCAGATGATCTGACAGCTTTCAAAGACACCCAGAGGTTGCCCAGAATTATTTGAAAAAGGAAAGGAAGGTAAAAGACAATTAAAGTCAATTTATATATATATATATATAGTACATATATTCCAAATCTCAGAAATTAAGTATTAAATAAGATCAAAGTTATTATATAATAAATTGGAATTAACCTTTTCAAAGTAGCTTGTTAAGAGGATGACAAAGCAGGTTATTTTTTGTACCATGACTAAACTCAGCATCTCCATCACTGATAAGTGTAGGTGGGTGTGTTCATAATTATGAACCATTGTACCTGTAACCACACAACAGATACTGACGAGCGTGCACTTAAGTTGTCCTTAGTAACACATACTCCATTGTTGCCCCAAGCCCAAGTAATGATCTCCACTGTCTCTGTCTGTTCAAGCTTTCTATTGATCATATTCACCAAACACCCACACAGCAATTAAGCCTTTTCCCCCATTACAGCTGTAATGACAACACACCAAATCATTGTTCCTCAGAATCTCATCATGGCTCTTCTGTAAATGTGAATTAATGGCAGCAAGCATGAGAAAAGCCAGTCTCAGCAGGTGCGAACATGGTATGTAAATCTCCTTTGTCTGTAAAAATCAAGAGGGGAGATGAGGAGACAGCCAGGCCACTTTGCCTGGTGATTTACGTTGACATCCACTTGTGTCATTATTCCTGCAAACGATCTTGACTCATCCCTCCTATCTGGCATCCATAACTTGTAGCTGGAAATCTCCTCAATCAATCTGTTGGATTCCTGCATTGTGCAGTAGTGAGAAAGACAAATAACACACAGTGAGATTCTATCACGTGCATGTGTTTTTAAATTGGCTCCTATGAGATTCATCCCCTTCTAAAATTCTAATGACACCTTGCCTTTGACTACACCTGAGCTGGTTCTGCTTATGAATTACACACTAGCCTCTAATGCAGATTGAATTATACAAGGTACCTTCGGGATATTGCTCCGTGTCTCTTGGTCTTTTTATATTACTAAGCAGGTTTGTTAATATAATTCATAAAAGCCTTTGTCACAGGCACTGCAGTGTGATTGCACTGACACATGTGCACAGGGATTTTTCATAAAGAGATATTGTTTTTTTTTCTGCCTGTTTAGTTTGAAGCATTATGGGTTTATGGATGGAGAGAGATGCAGAGGCGGGCAGCAGGAGAGCAAGGAGGAGTTTGTTTGGATGAGATCCAGGATGGCGATATCTTATTATGTACGCTGTCACTTTGGGTAACCCTGGGAGCGTGACAGCCGAAAGCATCCGACACGCTATGTGCTTTTACAGCAACAATAAGATTCTGTATCATTTCTGAGCAAGGGTCAGTAGGTGAATAAACATGTTCATTCAGGTTCATTTTACTCCCTGTCCATGACATGTTTTGTTGATGCATGATTTGACTCCAATTTCCACTTGGTATGTTACCCATATTGTTGAGATGCAGGTTTTACTTTGACCAAGCAAATAAAAATTGGTATGCCTTAAAACTTTCAAATAGAGTTAAAATCTGTCAAATAGAACTTTGTCAAATAAAAAAAAGGGTAGAGCACACAATTGAGCAAGGGACCAAACCCTGTGGTGCTCCAGTGGGCCCTCTCAGTACAAGTGTACCACACACCACACACATCCAATGTTTGAATTTCCAACACTGGAATGACAGGGCTGAAAAATATTCTTCGACAGATTAAAACCTGCATGAACTGTCTTTTCTTTTCATTCTACTGCGAAACATTGTTCAAAACATGTTAAAGCTCAGTGGTAATGTGATGCCCCATGTTGGTTAAGCAAAGATTAATGGGGCCCTTTAATGAACACATTTCTTATTGTTAAACTCTTTAAAATATGTAGTTGCGGGAGAACAAAAAAATACTGTGCCACTGTGCCTTTGTATCTAAACTGATCAAGATGCTTTTTTATCTCCGTTCTTTCTGGCATCACATACCTTTGATCCCTCGAAGCGCAGACTAGACAGACCATTCTTTCTAATCACAGTGTTTGAAGGAGATGCCATTGCTGCGAGCGCTGTTAACTCCAAGTGGATTATCTTCACTAATGACTAAAAGGCCTGCCTCTTAAGCCATTCCACCTGTAACTCTGTGACTCAGCTCCTCTCTTTCTGCCCTGTCACCTCCTGTCTCTCATTATTGGAGGACAAGAAATCTTATGTCATCCTCTGGAACTCGACCAAAAGAATAAAACTGCCTTGCCTCACTTTAGACGACTCCTGCTGCACACCCAAATCTGGAGCCAAGAGGATAAAGAGGTAATGCTTAGCATTTTCAGACCAGAGCGCAGTGAACAGATAAATAGTGCTCCCTGCCTGATCTGGCCTGCTCAAAAATGACCTGTGGTTGGACCACAGCCACAGAGATGTGCTTGGTATTTACACTGCAATCAGACCGTGTACAGCATGTCTGTCTCTTGCTGAAGGGAAAAGGGTACATTGCCAGAATGTGGTATGTTGCCTTTGCCACTGAAGAAACCTGTAACACTTAAAGTAAAATATGGTATTTAGGGCAAACCTGTGGCGTTTATGCTGACAGATGGCAACACCATTAAAATATTACATCCTTCAATGAATATAATAGTTGCTATATTGTGGCATCTTTTACAGACAAAATGTAATATTGTTGTGTTGGGTTTTGTCTTTCGAAATTTTCTTGTGGCCATTAACATACAAGAAGTGCACCTTATAGAAGACTGGAATAGATACTCCGAACAAAATTAAAACCAACTGAGAAAAGATGTAAAAGGACAAGAGGAAGAAAAAAAATTCAGCTGTCTGGTTGCGGCTCTTCCACATCCTAACCTTAAACTGCTGACGATTGTGTCTGTTTGAAGCTGCTATAGCCAGCCAGTGAGCAACCTCCACTCCATTAGCAGAGAGGATCAGGCGCAGGCCTCTGGGTTCACCACTGTGTACTCATTAGAGTACAGAAATTTCTGATCTGCCCCCCCCCCCCACACACACGCACACACGTATACACATATAAACATGCACATGCACGTCCACCTCCCTCCATCATCTTTCTCTTCCTGCTCTTTTTTCTCCATTTCCCCTCCTACACTCTCTCATCTCTCCTTTGCAATTTCCATCTGTTCAAATGAAATATATTTGGCATCCGGAGAATGCCCCTCAGCAATGAGGGACAATATATCTTACAAATATCAGCCGTCCAGCCTCGGTTCATGTAATATTTATAAAGGGAATGTGGCAGTGGGTGATGTCAACAGTGTTTACCGAGAACAGGTTGAGCGTCCCTCCAAAGTGCACCAGCACCTGCCAACTTTTTGACAGGCTAGGTGCTCGGCCAATCCCAGAGACTCATTTACATGTTACCCAGCAATCACAGCTGACCTGATCACATCTGGCATGCTTGTCCAATTAATTAACCATGTGTAAGTGAGGCCAACCTCAAGCTTTGATTACGGCTGCCATATTGTTTTAAAGAGAAGTTGTGTGTGTGTGGTTGGAGGCTGGCAGACAAGTGGCCAGATGGACAGTGAGGATTTTTGAGGAAGCTGACCTTCAAGTTCCATCTAACATGGGTGTTAGTGAGAGGATTACCCACAATGTTGAAAAAGATCATTTTTTATTTCATAATAAGATTTATACTTTTTTTTAGTTTAGGGTCAATGACCATGTGTCTGAGATATATTTGAATTCCACTAGTTTCACAGGTATTTGGTCATGAACCATCGTTAACAGTGTGTATGGAACAACCCATGGTAACATGGTTCTTCTGAAGCTCATAGTTTTTCAATTCAAGCTACAAAGATCTTCATGATGTAAATGTTATTTTTTACTCAAATCTTTAGGCCAAATATATGGACAAGACTACAATGTGTGTAGATGGGCATGGTACACCAGTGCCCTTCCTCCAGCGAGAGCACTGGGTATCTACAGTTTGTGACAGCCGTTTTCTTTTAACACGTTCTTCTTCTGAGGACTGAAAAAATGTGAAGCCAACAAAATTATATACGCTTTACACAGCAAAGTACTGAATGATGAACACAAAATAATGATTTTTTCCCAAACAGAGTGAACTCTTCATATTGGCAGCTTGCACTGAGGAAATACTAAAAGCAAGGGGCTAATCTTCCACCGTGTGTGCCTCAAGCTATCTTGAGATTTGTCAATAAGTCTGCATGGAGTCAATACTAGAATAAGAGTAACTTCTCTGTAAGTGGCTTAAGGTGCCACAGAAAAAATCTGAAGAAATTAGTGTTTAGTAATATGACGACCTGAAATTGAAAAAGAAGTGACCCAAACGCTAATTTAATTTCATAAAGGTAAATTTAGAATAAGTGATTATCCCAACATGAGGAACTTCTCTTACCACAAGTTAACATCAGCCGTTTTAGGGGTGCTTTCATCCACAAGATTTACAGTAGATATGTATTTACACATTGCATACATTCTAACCCTGACAGTGTTATCGCCATGCTTAAATCACTGAGATATGGCACTGCTTCCAAGGATATGCTTTGGACTCTAATACTCACACTTGACACTGTGTTCTTTTTAGTCATTTGTGACAGGGGCAGTCAAAACATGTCTCCAGTGAGCCCAGAGATGCACTAGATGTCCACTGTGTTTTGTAAGGTCAGCTGTGTTTACAAGCAAAGCATAAAGGCTTGTGAAGAGGCAGGAGGTATGAGCCGGGGCTTCAGTCTAGAGTCCCTGTCCTTCTTCAAGGCAGTCACTTGACCCTCCAAGTGTGGATGTGCCTGTCTTTCTGTCTGTCACTGTTGTCTGTCTGTGCCTTTGTGCACTTTGTGCACAGAAGGCTTCTGTATAATCTTGTGGCTTACAACAATAAAGGACAGTCCCACACTCCTGTAATCATCACTCTCCCCCCTGTATTCCTTTTTCTGTAGAATCTTCCCACCAATAGTTTTCATAGGGCTTTATTCACATTGCAGCAGGATTTGACTGTTTTTTTTTTGTTTGTTTTTTTGTTTGTTTTTGGAGGTTTTATTGTTTTGTTTTAGTATTTTTAGTAAGTATTTTCTCCGAGTTTGGACCACATTGATATGTGATATAAAATCAGATCAGATCTTGAGGTGCATTACTGACATTTGGTTCATGTTTGAATACGTCCCAACAGAATTTATCAGCTTTACCATGACAATGTGTAAATCTTTTACCTAAAACAGCTCTCTTAACTGTTGGTACCATGGCATCTTGAATACATCTTTATCAGCATGAATGACAGCACGGTGAAGAAACTTACATTTTTTCTTTGGCTTTTAGGTGATATTTGAACAAATTCCTTAATTTATTGAAAACACACAAGCAAATTATTTTACAAAACTTAGCATAGATCCCGAAAACATGCCACATTTACACTAAGGGTTTGGCACTGAATTATGTCATGTATCCTTAAACAGATGTTTGTGGGTAAAGTTGTAATGCTCTTAAACTTTACTTTTTTGCACTTCAGCTGTTTTTTTTTTTTTTTTTAGCTATGAACTAGATTACTTAGCCTATTTTGCTCCAGTGTGCAGGTTTCTGTACCACATACATAGCCTGTTTCCCCTGACATCCCTCTGTCCATCACTCCACATGTGTCTTTGTGCTTTTGAATCAGGTATCAGTGAGTAGAGAGGCAGAGAGATGAAAGAAGGAAGGGATTGGATAGGGAAGTGCTGGGTGGTGTGTGTGTGTGTGTGTGTGTGTGTGTGTGTGTGTGTGTGTGTGTGTGTGTGTGTTTGGTGGTGGGGTGGGGGGTTGGAGTGTATGCACCTCAGGGAGCTGCCTGTCACAGCCCTGTCATGTTGATAGACATGTCAATCGTGACTGAACGGAAAGTGGATTTCTAGAAAGGTAGGAAAATTAGAGATGAGAGAAGTGAAATTAAGAAAAACAAAAACAAAAGACAGTGAATTGTGACCACTGGCTCTTAATGCACTCATTTACAGGTAAATTGGAGGATCTTGGGTCTTGGGCAACAGTGGCTGTGCTTTTAATAACATCTAACTGTGTATTAGTCGACTAGTTTCTTGCCTAAAGTGAATTAGTCTACGTGTCTAGTCTAAACACCTCTCCACATCCAAATAACAGCCAGTCTGAAAGTTTAGGAGTGTACTCAAGGTCCATAATGCATTTTCCAAAATACCACTTAAAACTGAGTGCAGGGACCGCTGTCCATGGTGCTAGAGAGAATGATGAATTCATTTCAAGCCTTTACTTGTATAACTACTTCTTAGCCATGTGTTGTTGTGAAATACAAAGCTTGAATAGTGTAAACTGACAACCCTGTGCATTCATCAGCAAATGAAGAACAGAAGTCTCTTGTGAGACTGTTCTTAGGTGCAGAAGTGCTTTGAGCTAAAAACAAACGTCAGTTTGCTAACATGCTCACAATGTTCACCATCTAAGCATGCTAACATTTACAAATCATAATTATATAGAATCATTTCACTGAAATACAAAAAGGTGAACCACATAGTGGTGAAAATTCAGGGGATCACCAAAATCAGTACAATATATCCTCCAGGGGCTATGAATGTCTGTACCAAATTTTGTGCCAATCTGTTAAGTAAACATTGAAATATTTCACAGAAATATTTAACGTTGACCTACTGGTGGCCTTGAAGGAAAAGTCAGGGGATCGACAAAGTCATTAGGATTCATTCTCTGTGAATCATGAAAGTCTGTAGAAGCAGTTTCATGGAAATCCATCCAATAACTGTTGAGACATTTCAGTGAGGATTGAAGAGGTGGACTGAATGACAGACTGACAATGCCATCCCTAAAGAGGCATGTCCCTAGCATGGCTAAAAAAAAAAAAAAAATAAAAAAAAAATAAAAAAAAAATCTGCATACACACATTGATCTGTGACTGTAGTCCTGTTCTTCAAAGTAAAACATGCATATCATTTATTTTACACTCAGCCTTATCTGACCTGTCTTCTTCTGCATCTATAGATTTAGCGGCAAACCTTTTTCCCTTGTGATAGAAGCACCACCACTACTTCTTACACTCACATGCTGAAAATCCAAAATGAAGAGGTCTGACCAAGATTTATTGAAAATTGTGCCTCCTCAGCAATGATCACAAGTCCACCATTGGATTTTTTTTATTTATTTATTTTTTAAATTTCTTTAGGAAAATCTAATTTTAGGAGCCACTATTAGTTTTCTCTTTAAAGTGGATATTTTTTGCAGTGCAGCACACAGTCACGCAACAATGTCCTGTGTCTGTGGCACATCTGTCACTGGTCGCCACTGCTGCAGCTTCCTGGAGAGTGAGCATGAATTTAAAAGCTCTTTCTCCTGCAGGCGATAAAACAGCACTATTTGTCTGTGGTGCATTACACCCTGCAACGAAGGCATTTCGTCTACTCCGCGCCCCATCCTTCTCCCTCTCGTCTCTTGCCATTCCTTCTCCTCCCACTATATTATACTTAAATACATTTCTGCATTTGACACTGGGCGTTATGATATCAAGTGGGTGCCGCTCTCTCTCTCTAACATGCCTGTCATGGTCTTCTTAACATATGGATTCAGATTACACGGGGAAGTAATGTGCTAAGGGTGTGGCAACTCTCTGTGCAAAAAAATCAAACGTTTCTTCTCTATTCTTGCTATATCATTCATTTTCTTTTCAGAATAATGGTATTTGACTGCTTTGTGTGTTTGTGCTTGACTTAGTTTGGTCTCAGTTAAAAGTGTCCCTATTTACCCTTCTCAATTTCCTTGGTCATTAGATGCACTAAATCAATGCGTTGCATGCCTCCTGTCTGTAATTTGTGTACATATTGTAATTTCAGCAGCCTAAAAACAAGGGCTCCAGGCATCTCTCTCCCTTCTCTGCTTTTGATTCTTTTTATCTTTCTCTCTCTCACACACTCTCTCTCTCTCCTTTCGTCCACCAGTCTGTCTTTTATACCCCCTCCCCCTCTCCTGTATTCACCAAGTGTTGAAGATTAAAGGAAGAAGCTGCAAAGCTCCCAGGCCTAAATTAGATTCATGCTTCCTTGAAAGAACAGAGAAATTGGTAGGATGAAATCCGAAGGTCAGATTCTGCAGTCTTCTCCGTCTCTGGACAAAAATAAATTAATAATTAAAACACACACACACACACACACACACACACACACACACACACACACACACACACACACACACACACACACACACACAAGTAGCTTGTATCAACTAGCTCTTGGATACCCCCCATCACCCTCTACCCTCTATCATTCTCTTCTCTTTCGCCACCTCTTGGTCTTTTTCTCCCATCCTTCTGCACATCTTCAACTTTCTGTCTCCATCTCGCTTTCTTCACTCTTCTTCCTCTGTTTCATCCCAGTTCTCTTCTTCTGTCTCTCTCTGGTGTGTCTTGTGGACTCACTGATTCATTAGGGGCTACACTCATTATATTAACTGCTCAGCATTAAATAGCCTTCAGTAGCATTAGCCTCTCGCATGACATGCTGTCACAACTAAGTAACCTAAATGCACAGCTAAACTTATCTGATATACAACTTTAATAGTAATTCAAATAACATGATTGGACATTTTAACAGGTCATTTCCTCTGTTCATCCTTTTTTTTTTTAGTTTAGTAGGTCCCTCCTTGTGTAATGTAAAAAGTCACTATGTGCTGACAAAATCAAAGAAGCCTTGTTTGGCTGTGTGATGCAGGGCGATCCCTCACACTCCAACACTTTGGATTTTTTGATCATCAGATTACACACTTGTTCTGAGCGATGATTAAACTCCTCTTATGGTCTGAAAAATGAGTATTTCTCTAATGTGCTTTCAATTCACAAGACTTTTATTGACTCAACTGAGATGCACATGCATGATTGATGCTTGTGGATATAATTCAGTCAGAAGAAAAGGCTTTTGACTGTTAATGACAGAATAATAAATGGCACATTCTGTCTGATGCTGTGAGGAGTCCTCAGAAGTGCATTGAGCAGTAGTGTTAATGTTTAAATTGTAGAGTGAAGTCCAACAGTCGTGTGCATAAGGGATAATCTGGCTATTAATCTATTGTAACGATTAAGGTTGTGATCTATTATCATGCCGAGGCATTGTATGGATCAGACCACCAACCATTCTCTGCATGGCAAAGGACAGAAACTGATATTATTTGGTGAGAGGATAAAAATATGCAGCATGGTATCATTCTCTTTTTCTTTAGTGTGAAAGTTGACTGATTTCAACTGTTTTTACCTCACTGCCTGCATGCCCATTTGTCACAGTCCATTCAGTGGCCAGCTGTCTGATTTACAAAATAATAATACCTTATTACAACATACCCTTAAAAAAAAAGAAAAAAAATCAACCATAGGCATTTCAGTTATTTCGCTTCTGTTTTCATAGACAAAAGACAGATTTTCACAGATGATCATGTGGTGATTGCTGCTCTGCATGAAAGCAATGAATTCAATTTCCCCTCCGAGGGCTAACATCATCAGACATTGTATAAGAAGCTTTAAATCTGTTGATGCAAAGAATGTTTTCAAAATGATAACTCCATTAAATTACACATGGGAACCTGCAATTAAAAATTCAAATTCAAACTCTGTGGTATGCTAATTTCCATGGAACTTCACATGGAGATACGCTGTGCTAAGAATTAAGATTCAGAATGCAAAAGACTTTATTTACATGGCAATTACTGAATGCTGAGTTTGGCCACATTCACTATTTATTATGTTAGAAATTTAACATTAAAGTTAGAGTAACTTTGTAATGTCCTTCAGCAGGACAGCAGGACAGCATATCTGTCGGTGTTAGACAGGTGTCAAACAATGTGTATGAACCTCATTGAGCATGGCAGTGTTTTAAAGGAAGTAAACAGTACTGATAAGCCTTACAATGTTTGGTCAAAATGAGACAAAACATTGGTAGAGGAAGGCTTAATGTGAAGTAAATGTGGCAGAGTAAAGCTGCATTCTTAAAATGACTTGAAGTAGTAATTTAAACTCAACTGACTTAAACTGCCAGTTTGAAAGTCTACTGTCAGTTTGTTCCCTCTCATTGTTGTTTGGACCTTCAACACACAACGTTTCCTGGTACAGTTGTAATGGTTAAACAGTCCCTGCAGGATCAAATGTTTCAGTAGACAGCAGTTCACTGTTTCAAAGTGTCACTGAGCAAGACACTGAACCTCTCACTGCACTAGTGAAGAAAAACACTTTGCCCAAATGTTAAGCCAACAACTGAGAAATGCAGGTGCGCAATTAAAACATCAGAATGATTTGCAGCAATTATCTTTGATTACCCTTCCCCCCTCTCACTGACGAGACAGACTATCACTAATCACTGTGCTACATCCAAACTTTTCCAAGTGCTGACAATTACAGTGATTGAGAAAGACTTTACTTCTTTTGTTATTTGTCCAGTTTTATTTAGCCCAGAAGATCAGATATGAAATGATAATAGCTTTATTTCAACAAACAGTTCTAAAAGAAATTTGACCAAGTAGTGTGTACTGTGTAGTGTGTGCAATTTTAAGGTTGGAGAATTGTACTATTTCGGCTGCACTGAGGTACTGTACATAGTTTATGAAATAATATGTGTTATTACTAAGTGTTCTGTGGGAGATGAACAGTTAAAAAAAAAAGCAAAAAAAAAAAGCTAAATTTTTGTGTTTATTTATTTCAGTTATTTGGCCGTTTATTCCAGCAACAGTTCCTATTTTTTTACTTAATGAAAATGACCAATAATGTCATGCAGAGTCTGAGAAACAGGCCAAAAACAGACAGGTGATCAGTGTTTAACAGTTTATTTACAAAGTCCAAAAACAAAAGAGAAGATAGGAGTGCGGAGGGAATCCAGGGTGGCGTGGCAGGTTCGGTAGTAATGGCAGCGTGGAGGCAGGAGGGGAGAGACCGGAGGAGACTGCATAGGAAAAAGAACACGATGGTTAGTTTCAGTCTGAGTGTGTAAATCCAAAAAGGCAGGTAAGTAAATCCACAAAAGGCAAATCTCGAGGAGCACAAAAGTCTAGTCACCACGGAGAATGACGGAACGATCTGGCGAGGGTAGACAGGAAAGCCGAGCCTCTCGTAGTCTGGAGGGAAGACTGCACCCAGATTGTGCACAGGTGTGCACAATCAGCCTGAAGGTGAGGAGAAGCCACCCTGGAATCCTCGCCTGTGAGACACACCCACAATGAAGACACACACCCACACATACACACAGAAGAGAGAACAGAAAAGAGAAAACCCCAGAGGCAGTAGAGCTGCCTCATGACAAATAATAAGTCAAATAAAATGAAAGAAGACTTTTTTTGTAACTGAAAGATAATAGATTAATAATGGTAGACAATAGATAATAGATTAATATCTCTACATACAATAGTGTAATATAATCCATATATACATTTCCTCTCTGCTGCAGTACTTTTGGAATGAGCCTTAGGGACCTACTTTTTTATTTCTTTATTTTTTCCCAGAACTTCACTGAAACATCATGTAGACCAGGGACCAGTCAAAATCTCCACAAGTGTACCAATTCAGTTTCCTCACAGACTGAGGATAAACCTGTTTTAGTTCATCATTTGTTCCACATTTACTCCAGCAAACCATTCTGTTCCTTACACAGTTCAAAGTACTATAGTTTCGCATTTGCAAATCTTGCAAGTCAGGGATAATAACTGAGTCCATTTTGAAAGTGTAATTGTTGACACAGCTGATGAAATAGTAACAGGAGTGATTCATCACTGTCATGGCATCATTACTGCAATAATTGAACTGAGCATAGGTCATCAAAACAAGCCCCAGCAAACTAGGGTCCATTCATCTTTTCACTGTCATTCTCTTGCCTACTAATTCAAAATGAGAGGAGAGCAGCACTGATATTTTGTGTGATCATCTTCTGGATAACCATATCTGATTGATTGTGTGATTGATTGATTAGTGTCCTGGGGGAATGGATTGTTTGCTTGATTGATTGATTGATTGACTGATAGGACGCAAACAGGACTGGTTGTTTAGTGTTATGAGGCATAATATGCAAGGAGGTCTGACTGCTTCAAAACAAGTTGAAAGAAAAGGGATCCTTCACTGTTGTTTGATTCCAAATGCTTTACATCTTCTTAACAACGTTTTCAAAGTTACAAGAAACTTACAGCCCACATGTGTGAATCAGAATAGTGCTTATTCACACATGTGAATCAGCACAGTAGAGGAGGATTCATAGTATGGTTTATTAGTAGGATCTAATTCTAGGCTTTTATGATCTAAAGTGTTTACTTATTCTGCTTGTTCTTGACCTGCCTCCTCTCTCATTAAATTTCCATGGAAACTCACTGGAATTGGGGAAGCTTTTTTTTGTTTGTTTTGTTTTCAGTGGAGCAAAAGTATTCAAAGTTGTGTACCCCTCTTTCTAGTCTTTGTGCTAAGCTAAGGTAATGATCTGCTGGTGGTAAAAGTATATTCATCAGCAAGATATGAGAGTGGTATCAATCATATTATCTAATGTCAGACCATTCCTTTAGGTGCCTGCTCTAAGACCCTACATACTGTATAGATCGCACCATAATAATAATTCATCTGTTGCACTGGTTTGTTGATTTCCCCAGTCATATAATCTTGAACCAGAGTATCAAGTAACCCTATTAGCTTGCTATACCCTCTATAAATTGCTGGATTTTCTTTGAATTCAGTGGCTATCCATGGTGATTTACAGTCAGAGAGCAGGTATGAGTTTTTCAAGGACATTTCATAGGGAACATGGCTTTTGATGGACAAATGTCTGCTGCTGCTGCAGGGATCAAACCCGCTAAGATTCTCTATTCACCATAACAGCTTCCACAGCATGTCATCCACTTTTGGTTCTAGCAAAATAAAACAACAGCATGTGTGTTGCTCTTTCCTATAATGCCTCCTACAGATATGTAGACAACACAGCACACAACACCCAGCCCACCTCCTTGGACACAGCACCCTGCTGACTGGCTCACCGCCATTTTCTAGCTACTAAATGTCACTGCAAAAGGAATGCTGTGGTTTATGAGCACCTGGATGGAGAACAAAGAAATTAAAAAAAAAAAAAAAAAACTGGCTGGGGGAGAGGGAGAAGAAGAAGAAGAAAAAAAAACATTAAATTAATCCTCTAAAAGCCTTTTAGCAATATTGCCCTCTCACAGCGATCTGGTAGCACACACAGAGACCACTTCCCATCATTTAATTCCGGCTGAAATTTAATTTAGTCCGAGAGCTATTCATTTTGTTAAATGAATATACCGCCCACCCCAAACCATCACCACCCCAACATGCATACATATGCAGCACACACACCTTTTGTTATGCACATACACACATCTTCAGCTGACTCAGTGGCAACTCTGTGTCTATTTCATTTTTCACGCTCACGTTTTTAACACAGCAAATAACACACAAATTTAACTAACACCCATCAATACCAGACACTTCCCCACCACACACAGGCACTCAGACAGACCCACACACTCACACACACAGTGTATAAGTACAGGAATTTTGTGACAAGGACTATATGCTGAGTCACTCAGCCTTTTTGCTTAAGTGCACTTTGAAGAAGGATCCCCACATACCTGACTGATCTTGGTGCAACTTCTCTCAGGCATTCCACGCATAGCATAGATGTGTGTGGTTTTGTGCGTGGGGGTGGGTGCTGGGTATGATGACTTTTTAACTCATGCAGGTTTGACCTCAAGGGTGCTCAGAATATGATGCTGGTTAATTTTCACCTCTTCATTTGCTTCACTCAAAGTGAAGCAAAATTCCATCAAGTTCTCTTTATAGCATGTAACAGGAAGACTTATACTAAAATAAATGAGAAGCTTGAAATGGTCAGTCATTAAAACTGTGTTCATGTACACCTCTGTGACAGACAGGAGTTTGTAATATTTTAGGTGCCCTGGCCTTTTTATAAACCACCTGGTGAGGAAATCTCCACATCAAACACTTCTCTCAATGTCTCAAGAAGCTGGGCTTGCAAATGCCCCCCCCTCATAAAAACCCACACATGCATGCAGACATTCTGCCCACCACACCGGCTGATCAAAGCCCCTGTTTGAAGCTTAACCATTGGGAATCCCAGGCAGGTGGCTCCAAAACCAAAGATTCCAGTGTATTCTGTTCAGCAGCATTGTTGAACAGATGATCTGAAGGAGCCATACTACAGACACACTTTTCACGCTTTTGCAGTCATGTTAAGTAACAAAGGTTTATCACTTTCAGGATTCCGGGGTAACGGAATAAATTATCTGTAATGTACATTGCTCTTCAAAGAAATGGACAAATGGTGAAAGTTATGTCACATGAACTTCTGTGGATGTGGAAAGTGTAATGTAAGGTTTATTCAGCTCTCATAAGGTCAGAAACAGCTCCCATCATTTTAGGGTGTGATTCAAACTTAATGGTACAAGTGGTATAAACTGCATAAAAAGTAATTCATTTTAAAAGAAAGAAAATAGTGATATAAAGTGTAATCTTAGATCCTTTAGCCAACTTGACATGTAGCCCAAATTTGAAAGAAATAACTGAGAACTATTTTAACTTTTATGCACATGAATCCTGTCGCTTGATTTAGACACAAATGTGAAGGACTCGACCAGCTCAACAGCATCCCCATGACGGTCAGTTTCCACCTGCTAAAGTGTCTATGAGCAAGGCACTAAACAGCCCCACAGCTGTTTTTATTTAATTTCTTTGCTTCTCTGTGAAGGGGTCAAAGCAAAGGAATGTGCCTACAGTGTTGAAATGAAATATTGTATTCTTATTATATTTTTAACACTGCTTGTGGGCTGAATCTGTCAGTAGATCAATCACTGGACTTTAGTTGTCAAAGTTTTACACGTTGGTGTAAAACTATCTGTGAATGCTTCTGCAATACTTACTTCAAACCCCTACCTTCCTGAGGCTTTTGACAGATGAGTTCTTTTCTTTTGTTATTAATCGCTGCACCCTGTTGCACAATGCTTAACTAACCTGAGATTCAGCATCAAAATGTCATGAATTCTCATGTCTGAAGATTAACTAATCTGTCAAATCTGGCCCACAGACCTTTCGGAGTGTTTGTTATGTAACACTGAATCAGTTACTCAGCTGAGATTGAGCCGAGAGTGCCACTTTTTACCCTAGTGCTGAGCTCTGAGGTCTTTGCTAACTGGGTTGGAAAATGCATTAATGGCAAGTGCAAAGAGGAGTGGGCCAACACTGGGCCCAATACCCAGTTGTAGCAGGAGATAGAGGTGTGTGAGTGTGTGTGTGTGTGTGTGTGTGGGTGCGTGCCGGTGTGTGTGTGTGTGTGTTTTTGTGTGTGTGGTGGTAATACTTACCAGTGGCTGTCAAGCATCAGACCTGTCCTTGTTCTCACTGTATGGATATGCCTCCCTTTCTGTCTTCTGACCCCATTATTGTAGATGTCTAACCTTTGCTTTCTGTGCAGGAGAAGCACAACTTATAGCCCAGCTGAACTGTGGGTGACTTGCTTTCACATCTCTGTGTGCATGTAGACTAACATATGTGTGACTATTTGTGTCTTCTTCTCACTATTTGGAAAGATGAGGGAAAAAAAAACACAGTGTTTTGCCTTTATTAAAGCCTTGGATTGTAAAGTCTGGTCAACTGATGATTAACAGCACAGTTTGGTTCACCACCTGCCCTGTTAATCATGGTCGCTTCCCCTCCAAGGTGCCAGGTGATGCATTAAAAGTTTTCATTGCTTCATTGAATGGTTTGGCTTGCCTTTAAATTAATGGATTCCTTTTAGGACACTAATGCAAATACAGTTTGAAAACACTGTTTACAAAGTTTTTTCCTGCAGTGATTCAAAGTTACCATTTAGCAAATTTCCTAACCATAACTCAGTGTTAAGGTTTCAGTATCTGAGTGTTTTGAATATGTATATGTCAGAATGTGTGAAAACATCAACAAGAATTTATCTGGTTATATGTACAGTGAAAAAATAAGTTATTTAAAAGATACATAATCACAGTTTTTCTTTTTAATCTTTCATAAAGAGTAATAATAAAGTGGTGCGGAATTTAAGTGATTAAATTTCCCCACAGTGATGTATCCCTGACACAAGAGCAAGGGGCTGAAATTAATTTCTGAATCCTCAGTGAGGTCAGAGCCTTCAGTCTACACAACAGTAGGGTGCTACCTTGCCCCCAAACTGAAGCCTCTGTTTGAACAAGGGCATTGACACTATTGAAACTACTGAGCTACAAATCAATATTGGTACAGTATTAATACTGTACCATTACAGTATTGGTAAGACTATGACTACTACTAATGTTTATAATATTAATCCTTTAGGACTAGTAGGTTTAGAACTCAAGTATCTCGCGAGTTCTCCTTAATTGCTACCACACCACGTCTGCTGTGTTCCTCCGCTTGTTTTAAGTAAAATTTTAGTTTAGTTTTCACATACCATACAGTGAATAAAAAAATGTGGAGTTGCTAAAAAGTTTTGTGTTTGTGAAACTTAAAAAGGTTTCCAAAGTCTACTGCTACTGTATTGCACATAAAGCACAGCCTCAAGATGTGAAACTTCCTCATTGGTTGCATTATCACTGAGGTGTGTGTGTGTGTATAGCTCTCAGTTACAGCTGAGGTGAATAGTTCCCTCTGAGGCTGTGATGGTAAGGTCATAACCCTGAAGTAAATTTTTTTTTTAAAAAAAGCTCTTTTGAAAATGATTCAAAGCGATGCATTTACACCCTTTGTCACACTGGATTGCATCAAAGACATTTCCCACCGGCCTCTACCTGAAGCCACTGAAAAAGGGGAAAAAATACAGAACGGTGATAACTTTATAATTATTGTATTAATTTTCCTATTTGTTTATGGTACAGGGATCATAATCCGACAATGATAAATTCATGTTGAAAAATGCTACCTGTAGCACCTTTGAAATCACTTCACACATAAATCGCACCTGGCCTAATTTAACAGTGTCTGCACACTGTGGCACCATCACGAATAGCTTGCCAAGCTGACACTGGGGTTTGAGCTCAGGCCATATAGAGTATATTGCCTATTGATTTACCTACTCATCTGCTAACCGCCACTGTTGTCTCGACACTCTCTGAACCTATGTGAAGGTCATCCACTCTTCTATCGGTCTGGCGTGATGCCTGCCAGGGGGCTACCAATCCCCCCTCCTTGCTGGGATGAGGCCAGGCAGAGGTGTGATGGCTGTGGGCAACTTGCCCCTATTCCCCTCCACAGTTTGTCAGAGCCTGTCTCGGAA
This sequence comes from Toxotes lorentzi, assembly GCA_037833715.1. NCBI lineage: Eukaryota > Metazoa > Chordata > Actinopteri > Toxotidae > Toxotes > Toxotes lorentzi. The sequence goes on along the minus strand of JBBMJY010000022.1, from coordinate 13,882,073 downwards.
AGGGTCGAACAGTGTCAACATTTTTGTGACGGCACAGGAGAGTGCAAGACTGTCTGTGAGTTGTTGGGTGCGTGAGCAAAGTTGTAAAAGAGCACACGATTGTATTTTGAGTCATCTAGTTTGACTATGAAGAGCGTTTCACAAACAAAAGGTGCGTTTAAGGGCAATTGTTTTTCAGAGCCTCTTTCAGTATGGAGAGTGAGGTGATGAGTCTCAGAAAATGTGGAAGACTGTGTTCTCAGTTGGAGGTCAGGATAATAGTGGTAGTTGTGTGATAAATGTTGACAGTTGTGAAAACAAGCTATGCTGACTGAGGACCAAGTCAAGTCAATTGTATTTACATCAGAAAGCGGATCATGCTTACACACAAAAACAAAAGTTAACTGATACTGCTGCTGTAAATAATACAGCATACTGTGCGCCAGCTGACACTCAACTCTTCGATGTTCTGAGCTTCACATCATTAGATGAACACACAACATGTACACAGTCAGAGAACAGCCAACACTTTTTTCCTGGGTCAAAACACAGTTGTGAGCCCGGGAACTCATACCGAAAATAGCACTGCTTTAACAAAAGCAAAGTGATATGTTGCATGTGGCTATAGGTACTGATGATTAGATGGAAAACAAACCATGAAGCCAAGTTTGAAAGCTTGTTATAAAACTCAAAAACACAGCTGTTTATCCTTCGGGGGAGGATTTTAGTGCTCTGGAAAAGTTCACTGCAGTAGGATTTGCATCTATATCTTGATGCTTGCAAGTTAAATAGTAGAATAAGCATGACTCTACATATGCTGTGCCAGGCAATACACCGTATTCCATTTGGAGCTTGTATATATTTGACTGGCCACTGCAGTAAATTTCTGGATAATGCTGAATGGCTTTTCTGCAAAAATTTAAACTTGACAAATGCATTTCATTTTGGAGCCGTGCATGAAGGCACACCCACTGCAGTTTTCCTTGTTTAAATAAAATGAGAAAACAGGCATGTTGCATGTTGCAAAAAAAATCTGACAGTATTTGTTTAACATAGTTTTCCAGCTTTAGAGGCATTTACACTTACAACATAATTAATGTGGTCGTATTAGTATGAGTTGTAACCTTTACACGCTAATTAATAATTTTATTTTTCATTTTGTGTTAACTGAACGCCACAGTGAATAAGTCATGTATGAACATTGTGTCGTCGCTTTAAAGACCGGCATACAATGCAATATCAAATTTGAGAATATTTCCCCTGCAACGGCATGTCAAGAATATTGAGCTGTTGAGCTGAGGGTAAAATGTAACAGCAAATGCCAGCATCTTACTCGATTTGTATTGACGAGGTTTCAGCCATAGGCTACTTCAAAGCTTTACTATATGATGTTTTCTGTGTGATGCTGAAATGGCCTTGGGGTATTGCCTTTGGTGTGAAAGAAAGGATACCATTGGAATGATAACATTCTGACAGCAGTATATAGCCTCTGGGATTTATCCTTGGCATAGGGAATTGACCACAAGTGCTTTCACTGCATCGAGTAATGGTACACTTTCCAAAGCAGATTGAAGCTGGAGGTTCAAAACATGTTACGGTATGTTTCATTTATATATCATACAGTAACATGTTCCACGAACCTCCAGCTTCATTGGTTTCGATCACCGGTCAACAGACAGTGATGATATGAAACAGATCCTATGTATGTTTTGTTAGTTTATTGTTACTTTAATGTAAAAAATGTTATTTGTTTCAGCTTTAACTATTTTAATCAAGTGGTTTCACGCCTGTTCTGGAATGAAACCAGTTATAAACTGTGCTCTCGGGCTTGTAATCCATGCCCATGGTTAATTACCAAACCATGGTTTGTGCACACAGATTTGCAGACAACTTCTTTCTTCAGTTAATAAGGAATTGAGCATTTTTGAAGCCCCATCCACCAAGTAAATTCAATTTATCTAGATTTCAGGGCAGATTAAAGCTATAGTCTGTTTTGCACTGGGCATTTCACAGTTTACGTTATGTAGCACCATATTTTTTGTGCTTTGTAGTCCAAAACCTGAAGAAAACAGTCATTTATTAGCCTGTGGCACAGAGGACAAAATCAATTTCAAATGTGTACAGATTTACACAGAACTCTTTTTCCCAGCTTACTCTAAGGGAGCTCCGTAAACAGAAAAAAATCCAATCAATATTTGATTGAAGGTTTTGTGTGACAGCTAAGAACATAAATATCTATTGTGTTTATATACTACAAACCTGTAAAGATCATGTGTGGTGCAAGTAAATAAAATGATGCCAACTAACCAGGTTTTTTCACCTGTTAGCTTGGTTTTCATTGGTGTCACTGATCCTGCTATTTATTTTTGTAAAATACATTGTGACGGTTCAGTTCAATTAGTTGTTAATATTTATGGTATTGATTGCTGGCTGGAAGGCACAGAGAAAATTTTGTCACCTTCTCCACTACTCACACCCCCTCTTGAGTTCTAACAGCTTTGTACCTCTGAGTGACTTTCACTGAGTTTCACTCTATAGAAACATGCCATTTATCTCCAGGCTCTCTTCTCCAAGGCCCTTCTTTAAAGTGGAGTGTCAGTCTCCCAGGCCTCTCAGAGGAGACCCAGGCATCTTCAGCCAGCCACTCAGCACACTCCTACTCCCTTTTTATTACCAACTTTGGGAAGATTTGGTTTTCAGAAGCTACATCACAGAGCCAGCATCGCTCCATCTGCCATGCATTTGCCACTCTTGTTACTTTGCTGAATCATTGACTCAGAGCTTCCTTGACAGCCAGTATGTGAATCCTTGGCAGTCACATCATCTGGGAGTTATTTTTCATGGCCATAGTACTGTTTTTTGTTTGTTTTTTCTTTTTTCTTTTTTTTTCAGAACAATGGAAGCATACCATCCCCAAGCAAGGGAGTAAGTAGGATGAGAGATAAATGGCAATGTTAGTGGCACATAAAGTAGATTTTTTTCATATTTCTTATTTTAGGAGTGACGACCCCATTAAGCTGTGATGCAAAGTATGTTTGCATCACATCAAATGGAACACACATTAGCTCCTGCTTTGGAGGAGACTTTGTGCAATGTGTGTGGGGTGGTTGCGGTGGGGGGGATTAGAGTTTTAAGTATTTCGACCTCAGATAGTGTAACCTTGCATTTCAGATGGTGTATATGCACTCACTCCAGAATGGAATCGGCGTGCATGTGTGTGTGTGTGAAGGCCTGTGTGCAAGTCATGAATTTTTAGACTGCCCCTGTGCTGCTCAGGCTTTGCACATTAATTCTTTGGTAGCACGAACAGGCCAGTCAACTCTCATTTTGCAGAGCAGGCACGTAGGGAAGGGAGTGTTCTTTAGTTTAACCTTGTCATAGAGGCCTATGAGATGCCAAAGACAAAAGCCTTGCAGTGCTGGCAGAGGCCACCTCCAACATTATTGTTTTCTTTGGCAAGACTGCAGTGAAACTGACCTGACATTACGCCTAAACCTCATGTGTTCAAATACCTGCCCAAAGGTAAAGTATGTCAAATACAACACATAGTTTTACTTTATTGAAACTTCACTCAATGTACCGCAAGATTTGGGACCTGAGCTGTGTACATGTGGCAGTCTGTGGTTGTATCCAGAGGCAGTTGTGATGGAGGAAAGCAGAAAATAAGATGCAGCAGATGGGGTTAACAATGGAATCAAAATTGAGTGACAGCACTCTTTTTGTGAAAAAACACATTCATTGATAAATGCATTTGTAAAACACAAGTACTGGTCCCTCACACACACATAGATAAAGACTTAATTATGTGCGGTGTAATTTATTAGTCTCTCCAAAACCACAGAGCAGAAACAACGTATTTGTGCTTGTTAGATTTTTATGGGTACTTCCACCACATCTACTGGTCTTCATCAGCAGAAAGAACTTACTCAGTTGTTATGAATAATATTTTACTTCCATATTTATTTATAGTTACAACTCCATGACAACTGAGCAGACTCCTTCTCAGACGAAAACTGTGAAATGCAATGGAAAGCTTTGAAAAAAGGCTTGTACGTGGCTATTTATAATTAATGCTTAAAATTTGCTCAGCATTCTTAAGGGTTGAGAAAATCAAAACATCATTTTTTGAATTACCTTTAATATAATATATGTAATAGTTTTTTTTTTTTGTTTGCTTGTTTGTTGTTTGTTTTTTTTGACTGCTTAATAGATTTGACAGAACCCTGGAGTTACTACTGCAAAAAAAGGTCAATTATTTTGGTGAGCTTAGAAGCAGGATGTAAAATGTAATATGTTGCTGATATGTTGTTTGACAACAACAGCAATGTACTCTGGGAATGCAGCACAACTTAATCTGCATAATGGTAGATGTTTTGTTTTCTCTCAAGAGATTTAACATTAATAATTAACTTTCAGCAGATTTATAAAAAAAGATGCTTGAAGGAAATACAGATTTTTTTTATTTATTTATTTTTTTGCCTATTTAGCATGTCACATTTAATGGAATATTTTAATTTAAGAATTCTCCCATGTTTTGAAATATGTGGCTTTGAAGGGGTAGCTATAAACACTAAACCCAGTAGTAATGATGTATTTAACTCCACAGCTGACACATTGTGTATGTTATATTTAGTGTCTAGTTTCTTCACATTCCTCTGAAAAACTCCACGTGTTCCCCTTCATACTCATTTCACCATGAGTCGGAGTCCACGTGAAGCCCCTAATATAGACTGGTGTTGGTGTTTTGCTGATTGATACCTAAACAGGGACGTTTAATTTTCTTTTAATTTTCTTGCCCAACACCACACTGTTTTTCAGCTATGCTTGTTTGTCAGAAACTTAATTTCTAGCCTGTATAGCTTAAGTGGTTGTGATTAGTGATTAGTAAGACCTTTACAATCCCTTATCTGTGTATAACAATTTACCTAACACCTGATTAAAGTTGCCAACTATAGGATAATTATAACCATCACCCATGCTGTTTCTTGCAATCAGCATTTCAATTCCACAAGTATATCTTAATCATCTATATTAGGTGCATATATATTAGCCAAGATGAAGCGAAATCCCTGAATCTCATGCACGGCCAATTAACCTTCTGTGGGTGAGATCACTGGAAATTCTTATTGTACCTTTGAGATTCTTTACCTGGCTCTCAAAGGTATTATGTTCCAAGTTAGAAAGCTTAGTCCCTATTCAGCTTCCTTACCAAACAGTTAAGAGTGAAGCCCCTCCAGCTTTTGCTTTGGGATCATGGGCATTTTGTTCTAAAAATTCCAGATGCTTTTTAGCATCCATGAGACATGATGAACTTTTGTTCAATAGCATATGTTCTGTTATGATCAAAGTATATTGTTAAAGTAGACCTCTGGAACACCATCAAAAGTAATCAAACAGTGTATTCAACTTCCGTGCCTGGTTTTTGAAATGTTTATGTGTCAAATACCTTTCAGCATCTGTAGCTTTTAGCCACTCTGTACAGGAGACACAAGAATTCTCATTTTCCCAGGTACAATTATAGTTGCACATACAACACACCATGGGGGTAATGAAGGAGTGTAATGAGCGGTGTACTTTAGTTGATGTTTAACACTCATATAGTAGTATGAGGACAGTGGAAAGCTAAAAAATAAAACTCTTCCTCTTTCCTACCAACAGTCAATATTGGAATAACCACAGTCATTCCCATTCCCACAGTCATTCCCATTCCCACAGTCAACCTTAACCAAGTCTTCACCAAGTCACTGTGTACCTAAATCTAACCAACCAACCTTCACCATAGCAGTACGTCCTCTGAAGATGCTTGCTTATTCTAGAGTGACAAAAATTTCCATCATCTTTCATCTCTAAAAGCCTAAACCTTTCTTTTTAGTCTTGTCCTGTAAAGCAGAAGCAAAATGTCGTGGCCGGCTATACTCATCTTTATTGAGGTTCACTTGAGCTCTAAATTAGCTCATTAGCTGCCTAATTGGACAAATTAAAGCCACAATCAGGAATGCGTTGGCTTTCAAAGGTTCTGTAGGTGCCTTTTAAATCATCTGTCGACTCAGATGCTGAAAGGAGGACAAATTTGCCAAGTGGAGCGAATAATTGCTTCAATTGAGTACTAGGAAAAGCTGGCAAACAAAAGGCCAGTGCATGCAGCTAACAGGCGAGACTATGCACCCTCCCCAGCAAATGACAACCCCCAGGGCTACGATGTAGTGACTTTGTGAGGAAGGCTTGGAGGACTGGAGTGTTGCAAAGCTGAAGACAACAATTTAAGAGACAGACTTCTCTGCAGTTCTCTGTCTTTGTCCTCTGCCAACCCTGCTTGTATCATGCTTTATATTCACTTCCTCCATACCATACATGCATACCTAAACAGGTAAACACAAGAAGTTAAATATGCTCCATGTTCATTTATTGTTCATATTTGATTTTTTTCAAATGGCAAGTGGTTTCTGTTCAAAGCATTTGATCTGAAAAACCTGAAATCATGAACTGTGGCATCAAGGGAAGCTGGTGGTAAAGGCTTTACCTCCATGAGCTTAATATTTCTTTGCAACAGTTAGAGGCAGAGGGATAGGGAGGTTATGGGATAAAATTGCTGGGGGGGTTGAATAACTTAAAGTGAGTGGGATGGTACTATGCACCAAAGCTGCAGAACTGTCAGCTAATTTTTCAGGGCTTAATTACTGTGAGCTGCAATTACTAGCCAGCTGTCGACACCCCCTCTCATGACAGTGCCACCAAGGAGTCTGCCCAGTGCCTTACCAAAAACCCCCCACTCTCTGTTTCCCTCTTTCTTTCTTGCATTCACACACGTACATGTAAATTCCTACTTTGTTCCGACCAATTGTGTACAACCATTTCTAATCACTTTGAAAAAACAAGAAATAATGCAGGTGGAGGAGGAGGTAGTGGTGGTGTTGAGGGGCAGTGCAGGGCCAATTCAGACCTAAGCCATGACACACTATGGTCATCCCATCTCAGACGGGTAGAGATTCACTTTGGGTTTTTTCACTTCAGAATTCTCTGAGCCTCATAAAAATGGAACCTCGGAACTTCCAAGCATTTCTCTAACACACCACGTTGTTTAGTCTGTTATAAGGACTGTTTTGTGTGGATTATTTTTCTTAGAGCCTCTTTCCTCTAGATGCTGTCCAAAGGAAAAGTTGGGACCACCTTTAAATTTTCACAGACGAGGCACTGGAATAACAGGACCAATCACACATTGTGTCATTGAGATTGTGGGTTTGATCATCAGGCAGCTTGTTGTAATTTGAAGTCTCCCAACCAGAGGAAATACTCTAAGGTTGTGGGAAATAAAATGAGTTTTGCTGGTGAGATAGCTCAGGGAGTAAAAGGACCATGTGGAAGCTTTGGGGCTGTGGGTTTGATTTCTTAGTGGTTTATTGGATTTCCAGAAGTCCAAAATACACAGCATTTTAAAATACACACAAACACACACACCTGGATCTGTTGACAATAACAAAAATAAAGATCTTTTAACCATCTCCTTCTGCACCTGTCACTTTCCTTTTCAGTTTTTCCTCCATTGTATTGGTAGTGTTCTTTAAATGTAGTAGTCTTACCATGACACAGAATTAGCATCCACTGATTTGCATTTATCATAGTGTGAAGATTTGCACTTGTGGTGACAACTTTTTAGTGTTGAATCTGTGTTTGTGAACCTTAGCAGGATGGTCCTGCAATGTGTATACTGCACCAAAAACTATGAACCGAAACACAAACAAGTATAACAACGGAAAACTGGAAAACACGGGCTAATATGCACTTGGCACAATACAGTTACATAGTGAAGAGAAAACAACTGTTTCTCTCTCCTACTCCTACTCTCCAGCTGGACAAGGGGGTGGGGGCTGCTGAACACACACTAGCGTGACATCCCCGTCTCAAGTGGACAGACACAATTAATCCCAGGGACAGTGGAGACCCGCTGACAGAGCAAGATAAGGTATCGGCCAGTGCACAGCGTTCTACCTGACCTGTTGCACATGTGCCTAATTTAGGACTTATGGCATATATAATGTGTTCCTCAGCCACAGCAGATTGCCTGCAATTCCATAGGCTCTTTCTTGCTTTGTGCCCTTGTAGGGTCGATGTTTGCAACAAAAGAGCTATGTTTAATTTCTTGCACACTGGATTTGGTCAAATCACTTAAAAGCTGTAGGATTTTATAAAGGGGATCTTATAAACACAGATGTTGGATTTATTTCCTTAGCTGTAAGGCATGCAAGTTACCAAAATTATGGTATGAAAAAAATAGCACAGCATACGATTCGGTGTAAGAAGTCCCATCACTGCATTTTAATGAGATATAGGCTGCTTTAACATACACTAATTTCAAAGGCAGACCATTTGCTTTCAGGTGAAAATGCAAAGGAAACACTTTAATTTTACTGTGGAAGTCAGTACACACAATCAAGTGCTGCCATACTGAACATCAGTTTTTTAATGGTATTTTTAGGCATTGAGCATATGTCATTCAACACATGCCATTTGATGAAAGCTTTTATCCTAAGTGCCCCTCAAGTCCCATGAGTGCACACATTTTTAGCATGGGTGGTCACAGTGAGAAGCAAACTACTAAATCTGGCAGCTTCAGTGCCATTCTTTACCCATTGAATGTACAGGCCAGAATTATACATTTCTAGTAAATCCTTGTTTGTCTAATCATTGGTTTTCTCATGTTCCATGGTTTATTGCTTAACAGGAAAATAACATTTTGCAAACAAGTTTCCTTTAAGCATTATGGGTAGATAGGGATTCACTCTCCTGTTCAGTTCAGTGTTTTAAGGAAACAGAGGAATGTCCAGGGAAGAAGTACATTAAAGTGCCACGCCACCTATTAACGACCTGATGTTGTAAAAGCTGCTCCAACCATCTATCCACAATGATCAACAACAACAGCCGTGGCTGACATAACTTTGAACATAATTTCTCATTTTCTGTTTAATATCTAAATCTACTAAGTTTGACAAATGTATGTCCTGAATACCAATATGTCCCTCAGTGTGCATGTAGTTGCTATGTTAAGCATTTTCCATTGAGAGAGAAAGACCAGGTGTTTTTCTGCCAAGTTGTTATCTCCAATTTCCAATTCAATGACTAGTAAAAGCTGCTAAAGTGCAGCAAACAACCACATGATCCCTCTTTGTCCTCTCAATTGTAAACACTGATACTTTTGTTAAAAGAACGCCCAGACAAGCTAGACACCGCTGCTGGAGACTGAATGTGATTCCAGGTGTCCCCCCAAAAAAGAGAGTTACGTTTATCACTAATGCATTGTAAATTTCTGTGACTGGCTATTGGAATAATGTGTTTGTCTGGGGAACTTTTTCTGTAGCTGCATATGCTCCAGCATGTTAGTTGGTGTTAAATTGTCTAGCTGTTTAAAAAGCAAGAGTAACTCATTTAGGGCTAACCCACAAGGTTATTAATTGGGAGAAGGAGTCCCATGGATATGCTAAAGAAAGGTCTTTAATTGTAATTTACTGCACACCAAATCAATATCATCCTAAATGAATCATTAGGATTTTTTTTTTTTTTTTTTTGGTATTTAGTGTTTCACATTGTTGCCTCTGGCAAAGCAGCAGTATAGCAGCTCTTAATATTCCACTGGCTGATTAACAACCCAGGAGGCATCAGAGTGGATGTTAGATGGACTGGATGACACTGAGGTAAGAGTAGAAAGGCCATGTAAGGATAGCAAAAATTTATACTGCTTGAATAACCCATTCTCATGGTGAATTTCAGCCAGTACAGTAAATAAATATGCTTCCGATTGATAAGGCTTAATTTAGATCAGCTGTTTCCACTTACTGGCATGATTAGTTGAATGCTTGTGAACTATTTTCTCTGACCTGCAGGCTGACTCTGTTCATGTATGACTCTGTTCACTACTCTCGTGATAAGTCTGCCAAGACTTAGGCTTCATCTACGACAGAAAGGCTATTAACTACAGTCTGCAGTAATGTTGACAACACAGCCTTTTATGTCCTAGTGGCAGTGGCTGAAGATGAGGATGTTACTTTATTGCTTCAGATGCATCACTTCAAGGTATAACCTGTGTATGTGTGTCAAGAACTGTTCAAAGGGCAGCATCAGAGTACATCTTGTTTTGAATGCTTGTGAAGATGACAATAAAAAGGAAGGTGAATCACAGGGAATCCAGTTGTATCCACAGATCTGCAGTCTGCATCATACATGTCCACTGATGAAGGTTCAACCTCTGTATACACAGAGACATTTGTTGTCTTCTGGTTAAAAAATGAAAAGCGGAAGCAGCAGAAAAAAAAAAAAAACATTTCTTGTAAGTGAAAATCTTACAATTATAGAATAATCTTAGTTGCTGTGGTTTTACCTCTGCTAAGGTTTTGCTTTTTATTTGTTTGTTTGTTGTTTGTTCATATGTCATATCTAGAAGTACTGAATGAAAAGCAACTTGACCCACTGTTTCATCTCAAGAACGTTTCACCACTCATCCACAAAGCTTCACTGATTCTTCGGACTGATGAGGAGTCCCAGACACTTTTTTTTTTATTCTCTGTGGGTCATTCACACCTTGCAGAAAAGAAAACTTTGAACTTATTTAGGGGTCTTTGAACACCGAGACTTTGAATAAGAAATGTGGATGACATCAAAATCAAAGCACAGGAAAGGCAGGCGACCAGCTTTCTTAGATAGTGCAAAAGCTTACAAGTTGACGTTTGCAGGAAACCCACTTTCACTGACTGTTTCTTTGGTATCACTCACTAGGTCTTTGTGATTGTTTGAATAGCACTGAGTCAAAAATAGCAACAAAATCGAGTAAAACACCAAACCAACAGGCAGAGGAGAGAAGCCAGGCAGATGAAATAACATTATTGTGAAGCTGGAGTGTCTTGATACCATATTACCTGAAATCTTGAGAAACCTAATGGAACCTGTCTTAATAAATTTGTTTAGCTTGAAGCACTGTTTAATAAATATTTTTTAATAATGCTTAGAACTTTTTCTTTCTTTACCCATGACACTTTTACTTCTGACAGTGGCTATAAGGCAAGAGAATTAGGTATTACCGGGGTTCAGTTTAAGGGGGAATGTTTCTGATAAGCATGCAGCATTTACATACATGGCCTTTTCTAAAATTCAGTGGTCACTGTTTCCTTGGAGACGTCTCATCTTTTAAATCTTAAGGATGACCTGAAAGTAAGCTACAAAACTCTCTCTGTGTCAAACTGAACACTCCACACATCCATCACTTTTACATCTTTAATGTGGTTAGTCATTCACATTCTTTTCAGCTCAATGAAATATTACGTTAACCACAGACCTCCACTTCAACTCATGGTTAACAACCTCAGTATGTCAGTATTCATACACAAATTCCACTCACTCTAATCAACTAGAGAAAGGGAGTTTTTTTTTCTCTCGTTTGTTAAGCTGCCTTTTCCCTCCTGTGCAGAAATTAAACTGGGCATATTCCAAATCAAGAGTGTGGGCACTCATTAGTGCTGTTCTCATATCTCACAAAAGAGCCTGGCTACAAAGAGGGAATCAAGCTCTATTTAAAGTAATGCCGCCAGGAGTCCATTGCCAACGATAATGCGCTTTACATCATTTTGTCCTCGCCTTTATCTTGAGCTTCTTAAGGAGTAGGCAACACGCAAAGTCATTAGGGACACGAGAACTCCCCATATAATTAGATGGGGAAAGATTGGATGCCTGGTGCACCACGGGGCAGACCCACTTACGACATAATAACTCATCCCACCAATGAGGGGTGCCTTGTATGTTGGCAATTAATTGAGATGATTACAATTAGCCACGACAGAGTGTTTGTTTCTGTCTGCTCTGACCAAAGAGCTGAATGTAATTTGCCTCTGGTTGAGAATACTGGCTCTGACTCAGTCTCATTACACTAGCTGCACCAGTATTTTTAGACAGGGCTAAACTTGCCCTAAACTAATAGATAGATTCTTGGCTTGTGAATCAGCAGATGCTTGAAGAGGGGGTTCCATTTGGAAATTAGGACGAGGGAGGAAGTCCAGACTCCAGTTTGGATCTAATTCACAACTTATTATTCTATTTTTAATCATTATTAAGCCAGAGATTTGCTTTAAATGAACACTGTTTTTTTAGCCATGGCCAGACATTCATTATCAGTTGAGTATTGCAAAGGATTGCTTTCATTTTCACTTCGGTCATTTTTCAGCAAGGATTCTTTACTTTTACTTGAGTGTACATTTTTTAAAAAAGTCTGAGCCACTTTTCAGCTCAAACATTTGCAAGATCTCTGTTCCTATGTCACAGCAATGCACTCCTCATTAAAACAATACCTGTTGATAACTTCAGACAGACAGTTAAAAAAATACCTTGAGGGATTGGTTTCTTTGACAATCTGCAGGTGGTAGGCCAAGCTATTTCTCACTCTTATCTCCCTTATTCATGCTCCAATTACCAGTTACAGCAGAATAGATGTGGCCCTACTGTCAAAATGGTGATATACAGTGTGCACAGTATGGCAGCAGTTTGTTAGGATTAGCTAAAAGTAGAAAAGTCTTTGAAAAGAAGGATTTACATAGATGTATAGTGTTGGTCCTTGTATTAAAAGACTTGGTAGTGATACCAGGATCTAAACTTTTTGGATGAAACTAAACTTTTGTTAAATTTTGGACCACAAAAGTGGCCAGGCTATACAGGAATCAGGTGCAAAGAATAACAGTCTTTATGTTTTTCAAAGCAATTTGAAGGTATCCCTTTAGATTTTTTTTTTTTTGACTTTTTTTTTGTGTGTGTGTGTGTGTGTGTGTGTGTGTGTGTGTGTGTGTGTGTGTGTGTGTGTGTATCTTAATGCAAAGGTCATTTTATTATGCAGTAGGACTATAAATAAAGTGAACCAGTGTGCTATGATTTCTGGTGTGCCTCCAAATGTCTGAGCTCTGTCAACCCAGAGGCTTGTACTGCTCTGGAGTGGTTTTTCTGTTGTTTTCATCCACTTGCAGTTGCAGTCTGCCCAAGGCCAAGCAGGCTGAAAGTGTAAGGACAAGTCAGTACTACATTTAGGTTTTCTCCAAGAGCCAGTAAGCCCATTCACCCTAATGGATTCAGGGAGTGTGTGCGCCTAGCTCAAGATGCAGGGTATTAAGTGCTCTCTCTGTGTCTTTCTACACACATCCTCACCTTTGTTTCTGGCCCAAGGATGCTCTTACAGTGGGGCAATTTAGAAGCGTCATTCAACCCAAAAGAGGGGAAGAGAAGGGTCATGGAACAGAAAATTATACTAATGGCTATAAGAGACAATATCTACAGCGCCAGTTTGGCACTGAAAGTGTCTTCTTCCATGGCCTTGACCTCTCATATTGATCTTTTTTCTAGCGTTTCTCTGTTCTTTTTTTTTTCTTTACTTTTTTTTTTTTTACTGGTCCAGAAAATCTGATAGAATGTTGACAGCCCTGCATCATGTTTACAGCTGAGAGGCAACAGTTGGAAACTGAACTTCAGAAGTAAGAAATCATACAAGGTCAGACACCGGCACACTGGATACTCATGTTTCTCTGGTCTGTGATTGCTTCCCACCAAAGGACATCAAAATGCACCCTATTACTTCCTGTCTGCAGAGAAGTGTTGGGGTTTCAGATTTATTTTCAAATGTTTCTGGAAACACAGATCTCAAGAAAAACCTTTCTTATGTTGTCTTTTATCAAAGGAAAGACACAATATCAGCAATGTACAAAGCAACAGATTTTTGGTGGATTGGTGATGTACAGTTAAACTGCAAAATTGCAGAAGATGTAAAAGAAATAATTTTCAATAATTTGAAAAGATACATAAATATTAGTATTGAAAGGCAGAAAAAGTAAATAAAGAATTGAAAATATAGCAGTTTGTTATATGAGCCATGTTACTGAGTAGCACTATAAATGATCATTTAACAGTATTTGCAAAATTATGGCATGTATTGTGTCTTGTGTTACTTGCACACTCAAGCCTGAAAAGCATATTTTTCAGGTTTGAGTATTTAAATTTAAATTACAGCTGGAAAAAGGGAGGTGTTCTCAAACCTTTGACCGGTTGTGTACATAACAAATGATAAATAAAAAAAGAACATATGAAATAGTAATTAATTATAATTAATTATGTGGTGCAGATAGAAAATAATAACTTACTAACATGTGCACATGCACATTTCTCACATTTCTCAAAAACAAAAACAAAAAAAACACAGTGCCACCAATATCCTCTGAGAGATGTGGCCTCACACCTGAAAGCTACGCTGAACCCATGTCTCCTTTCTAAATGAGACAAGCTTGAAATGACAACATCAGAGGATGATGACCCACCAGAGGGACAACCTGGAAAGCATAACTGATTGGTAGAGTGATAATTATGAAGGATTTGTGGATGATTGCAGCTTTAGTGGCAGTAAACTAGTTGTTAATGGTTGATCCTTAATCTCCCCCCACAGTAACTGAGATTTCAGTGGCTCATCATCCAGGCTGATGGTTGTGTGAACATTTTGTCACAGGATTTCATCCTGCACTCCAATTAATGCCACTCAAACTTCATCCTGTTACATTAGTTTTTTAGATCTTGTTCTAGTGTTGCATACCAACAGTCCACATCCCATTGCCTTAGCTCAATCAGATCAGTGGACATAAAACTCTTTGGTGCTCCGGCCAGGCTGTGTTTCAGAGGGACTGGAACCCTATTGATCAAAGCGTTCAGACGTGTCCAGGCCCTTTTCCCCCAGTACATCATGGTACTGCTTGTTGAAGCCAAAAGAGCCTAACAGCAAAAAACATCTCTGCTGCTACTGCCTGTCTCTCTCTGATTAGCTGCCGGGGAGATATTTTTAGAGTATCCCTGCCCCTTTGAAGAGGAAGAAGAGCGGAGCCCCCCCCCCCAACCCCCCCAACCCCCCCAACCCCCTTCCAAACTACAGTCCAACATGCTTTGTTCATTTTCACTTATTCTTGCTGTACTGTAAGCTGTAGCTGACTTTTGATGGTTTCACTCACTGTCTGCTCTGCCCTTTACAGAGTGCACATACTGGATACTGTATATAACCAAAAACCACTTATAAAATGGAACGTGGGCTCGTTTACACTATGCAATAGAATTATATTGATGTTCTGTATATGTTATATTTTAGAATGTTTAAACATATTCCAGCAATTACAGGGTCACACTCATGGCAGTAAGCTGGAAAGGAGATAAAATGTCGGCAAAATGTGACAAAATGTGTGCAATTATTTTAACAACCGAGAACTGGTAATTAAATTCCCATTTTTCAGGTGACTGACTCCTGTAAATGGCCCTTTTCTTGGATGGATAAAATCCATTTCGAGCTGAAGAAACTGTTTCGAAAATTTGGACTACACACAGTAATCACACATACATCCAGTAATAACTCAACTAGGGATGTATTTGCTAAGATAAGAGTTGTACTCAGAAGTATTAAGGGCTAAATCAGAATATTGATTTACCAGGAAATACCGCCATTAAGGGAACATCTACATATTTACCTGTTCATCTTGAAACAATTACGAATACAATCTCAATTAAACATGAAGATTATTGATTGCAAATTCCTTGACACAGACCATATACTATGCAGGTACATGTTACCATTTTACACAGCTTTGACCTCGTATTCAGTGAAGCAGTGACTTAGCCCTGAGGCCTTGCGAGATGGAGAACACTGTTTTTGGTAAATTAGTGCTAATCTTCCTTTTCATTGCATTTATTAATGTGGTGGTTTGAAGTTTTGAGACAGAAATAAATTAGAGATGCAAATGAAATAGGAAAGACATGGAATGCAGGGTGTAGGAGGGAAGAGCACCCTCAGCTACTCTTGGAAACCTGTGGATGCTGTTGAAACTTTTTTTTTAACCAAATAAAAGCTTTTTCAAAACAGTAATACTTGGCTTATATAGACAATGTGGAGCTTTACAGCTGAATGTTCATGAAATTTGCTGTGGCTTCATCTCAAAATATGAAGAATGCAAAATAAAAGTGTGCCACTGTCTTGTAGGTTGTGCTTGCCAAACTCAGAAGGCAAGTTTGACATGTGTGTTGTCGGCTGATGTGGCTCACCTGAGCCTTCCGCATTATAAAAGCTGGCCCATGTGCTGACTTCCTCTCTTTTCCAATTGCTGACTTCTACTTTGTATCATCATCTTTTGCTTCTGCACATACAGCACCTCCAGAGCACTCATGCCACTCATACATGGACTGCTTTCATTCCTGATGTTGTTGATCCCCACACCCCATTATTTAGTTGTGTTAACTTTAGTTGTAATAAACTGTTTTTAGTATAACCTTCTCATGGACTCCCTTCTTGTCACATTCCCTGAGCCAGTCTGTAACAATAGGCAGATTGCAATGAATTTTTAATACACCTTAGTCAGACTACAACAATGTATCTGTATTTTTTATGAATTGTGAGGCTATCAAATAGCTAGATGACATCTGTGCCTTCTGAAGGTACTGTATTTATCATGACAGGTATATGGGCATAAAAGAAGACCAAGTTTGGCAACAGGCATGCAAAAAAGAACTGACTATGGGGCAAATAAAAAGGCACTGGTATATACAGTAGACTATGTGGCTAATGAAGGAATAGTAAGCAAGAGCATAGGTGGGTGTGAAAACAAGGTGACTGCAACTGGCGATAACACACTGACGGACAAGTTGAGAATGACAGATTCTGCAGTGACAGGAGAGGTTAGGACTGAGAGGCATAGGAAACGGACAGGTTGCACCGATAGCTGACTTGTAGCATGGAGTTGAAAAATCTGCATGTAGTTACAAAGGTGATGTTTTACACTGGAGAGTGTTGTATGTGGCTAACTAGACAGTCAGGACCCAAATGCAGAAAGTTGAACAAGGAGCCAAAAGTCACTGTCCACGAGAGTCGATAATTACAGTACTATTAAATTTCTGTGGATAATGGTGACAGCAAACTGCAAAAAGCATAGTATGAACTGAGCTACATGGAGTTTTCTTTATCCAACATTGTGTGTCGAGAGGAGTTTAAAAATGGAGAGAGGTGTGAAAAACACAACCTGTCTATCATACCCCTGACTTAATTGACAGATCAACATAAAGCGTGCCCACACAATCAGCAGCTGGTCCCGGTGATGCCATTCAAATTAGCTGGATATTAAAGAATCCCTCGGCTGAAACTACATAAATTATACATAATGAAATGCAATTAACATTTTTACTCTGACAATTAAATACATTAAAGAGCCAGGCCTGTGGAAAGAGAGTGGTAGAGGAGAGGAGATGGGCAGGTGGGGAGGGGGGTTGTATGAAACAGCTAGCTACCTTTAACGTTCACCAATGTACTCAGTGAGTGTCTGCTCAGTGTTTACAGACCAATTAGTGCTGGTGGACAGCCTCTCAATCAAACCAAATGCCAGCTTTGCATGGAATATTAAGTGGCTTATAATGGAGTGAGTAACGAATGAATGTTATCCTTTGAAATTCTTAAAATATAAGGCCACTGTCACTGTTGTCTTGTTCTGCGTATTGAAAAGGATTTCTTTTTATTTTTTTTTTTTGCTGCTTTTGGACAATAGTATTACTAAAACCTATTATACTTGTAAAGTGTTTGAAAGGTACAGCAATACTTAGGGGTGGTCAGTCTTGAGTTGTATAAATCCCCTGAAACACCTGAGGAAGGCAAAAGTGAGTGCGTGCACTTCTGTCCAAGTATTCAGTAAAACCCCCACATACAAATGTGGAACAATATGAAAGGAACGTACTGAAACTGTTTCTTAAAGGTGTCAGTCTACCGTGTGAATATATCAAGCTGAAATAAAATTTGGATTCTACAATGCTCTGACCTGACCTTGAGTATAATTCGGCCAGTAGCTACTGAAAAGGCCTCAGCTGATACTGGAGAGGCCTTTCAGCAACTGATCATTAAAACAAAGCAAGATCGTGCACATACTCTTCTTCCATACAAGAATAGGGGAAAACAGAAGGCTCTGAAGGAGATCAGTAGTGAGGGCAGAGGTGCAGTGATACAGGAACTACTTCTTTATTCCTTCTTGAAATTAAAGCAAGCCTGCAATGTGGTCCAGCCTGCCAGCAGCCTCTGGCTATCTTCCTCCATCAGGTCAGCTACATCTTTCTGATTACATCTGCTAAAAGCTACCAGTTTATTTAGTGTCTACATCAGCAGAGTAGCGATGGCCCAAGATACGGATGCTACAAGAGTCTATCCCTTATCTTGGCTCCTCAGTGGCGAAAGAGAGGAAGGGAGAAAGGAGGGGCGTAAGTGAGGATGCTGAGGTGCTTTCAGCACCTATTGTAAAGGAATTAGCATTCACCATGTGGACAAAAGTTCATAACTGAAGTAAAAATATGTTCCATCATTGAGATAATTGGATAAGAGACGAGAAATCAGTTAATTATCAAAATCAGATGAACCCACAGTATCATGTTTTTTCCCGCACATCTGAGGTGATTCAATTAAGACCAGAGACACCTTTAACGCTGCCTACCGGCTTTCTCTCATCCACCACCTGAATAGGTTTCTAATAAAATCATCTCTGAGGTGTCACAATTATCTCATCACTTGGTAACAAAAAGTTATTAAGCCTGATTTATT
Source organism: Toxotes lorentzi (assembly GCA_037833715.1). Lineage (NCBI taxonomy): Eukaryota > Metazoa > Chordata > Actinopteri > Toxotidae > Toxotes > Toxotes lorentzi. Next base: position 13,863,481 of record JBBMJY010000022.1, on the reverse strand, counting down.
TTTAGACCTCCACAGGGTCTGCAGCAGGGGTCATAGGAGGAACAAAATCAGAAAAGTGTTTAGAGAGATAAATAATAGTAATAGTACATCATTTTTACTTTAATCAGAACGGTCTGTAAACTAATAGCTTGATGTCTGTAACAGTTTAAACTGTACTTTGGCTTCTCCAGTTCAATCTGCACAACAGAGCAGCAGTGGGCACAGATTGCTTAGTGTAAAAAATGTAAAGAATGGTTTGTAAAAAATGGTCTGAACTGAGCTGTTTGATTTCCATTAGAGATAACAATGCTACTCCTGAGCTTCTGAAACTGTAAGGTATTTGGATAAAGATTTTCATCTCTGAACTAAACCATGTAATTCCTGAAAATGGCAAAACACACATGATGTTCAAATAAAACAAAATTTAGGGTCACCTGCTTATGCATTTCTCCTCTTTTAGCTTAACTGCCTCCCTCATACCCCGAGTGCCTGCAACATATCCCCAACCAGACTCCCCACGCAGAGGCCAAAATGATTTCAACCCTCCATTAAACTCCAAATAAGACAAAAAAAGCAAGTTGCATGGAGCATTACTTGGATTTGTTATATAACTGTAATGTAATTACAAAATTTTATTTTAATTGTAATCACTTACACTTGCCCAGGGTAAGTTTTGAATTCTTTTTTGGGATTTCTGTTAATACTGCAATGGACCTCCTGTAGACTTTGGTCATGGTTTCTATTGGGTGTTTTTCAGTAATTCCTGTTCCTTATGTTGAGAGTCTCTTGTTGGTTCTAGAATTTTGTAGTAGACTTCTGGTTCATTTTATAGTCGTGTGCTCTCCTTTTGATTTTTGAGGTTTTTAGTACTTCTGGGTTGAGTCCTGCCTCTTGTTTCTATTTCCTGTTTTATTTTTGAAGCCCTAGCCCTTGTGTATGAGTCCCCTATCTACTTCCTTTCTTTGTCTGGTTTGCCTCCTTTTTTGATTGTCTGCCCCGCCCTGATTGGTGTCACCTGTTGCCCATTTACTCTTGTCTATATATGTCCATTACGTCCTGCCTTCGTGTTCCCCTGTGTCCTTGTCAGTTGGCCTGTACCTGTACCCAAGTTTGTTTGTTGTGGATGATTTTTCATTGCTTAAGTTTTGTTCTCTGGTCCTGGACTGTTCCAATGATTTTGTGAAAAAGACTTTTAGTTCACTCCTCCGTCTGTCCTGGGGTTTCTGCATTTGGGTCCCTCGTGTTCCTGGCTGCACAGCAATGAACAACAACAACAACGCTGCTTGTTACTGAATAAAAGTAATCACATTGTTTTAACTAAATAAGGTGTTAGTGTCCAACACTGCTGACAACAGATTACAGGAAATATATCAGTTTCAAGTTCATAACATGTTGGGTTTTCTAGCATTGCTCTTGTGAACAAATTTCATTGACAAAATAAGATCCTATTGGTGAGGGGAGGCAGAGACTCTATGCTATAATGTCTTTTCTTCTGCTTCCCTTGCAATAAATAGGTTGAGAGGATCATCTTACTGCATGAAAGACCCTTTACCAGCAATTATAGTTGGCAAAATAAATAGGCCCAGAGCTAATTTATTTTATACTGGCTTCAACAAAAAAAACAACATGCACTGCAGTCATTGTGGAGGTTGCAGTGTGGTCCAAATCACCTCGGCATGTTGGCAAAAGCTGCTACAGCTGTGAGCATGCCAACATTTGCTATTTCCTGCATATTTCTCATCAGCTGCGAATGAGTGACAAAATGTCTTAGGGACCAAACGTGACAGTAAAGCAAGCACTTTCTTGTTTTTACGAGCAAGATTACGTTGTTCACGCAAATATTCAACAATTATTTATCCAAAATAAATCATAGCAAAAACCAAATCCTCTTTATCAAGATGTGTCATTTTGAACTTTGTTCTTCATATCTTTCTGCTAAAGCTGTTTCTCTGTTCCATAAACTACACTGCAGTGCTACTCAATAGCCCATTGATATGACATTAACTTTTCCCTTACGCTCATACTGACTCATTTTTATCTAAGGTTATTGATGTATTTTTATAGCCTGCATTAAATTTTCACTGACTCCATACCTTCTCACCCACCGGTTCCATTGTCATTTTGTTTTTTGTTAACTCCTACAGAATCAAAATAGTCAGCTCTATTTCACAGAAGCACAATGTACATTTTCCTTTTTGTGCATTGCTGTTTAACACAAGTGAGACTAAGTTCTCAGGAAGGAGGTAAATGATGAAATTGGCTTGCTAGGCCCTTTCTCACCCACACACACACACACACACTACTTCTCTCCTGCTCTCTCACTCCCTCACCGGCAACACTGTCCTTTCTCTGCCACTTTTTCCTCTTATTTCTGAAGTCACTAGGGAAAGTTTGTTCGCCTCTCCCTGCTCCTCTACTCTCCTTATCAAAATCTCTGCGTTTTGGCAAAGATTACTCCATACTAAAACTGTCACTCATGTACCCATTTTTAATTTGTTGAATAAGTTTTGGTGTCTTCAAAACCTTCTTTACTTGTGAGTGTGTGTGTGGAGACCTGGAGTTACACAGTTTATGTGGTGTTCAGTCAAAATACCAAAGAAAAAGAGTGAAGCGTAAAATGGGCTGAACACTTGCAAGAAAACAGTCATCGAAATATCCTTCGAAAGTACAGTTTTTATCAACATGATGAACAAATCCAGTCATTTTTCAAGAGCACTGAATATTTGTCCAGTGAAGGAGGGCTCTCAGCCTGTCTCTGGAAAACACTAAAGTTTAATCCTTCACAGCTGATGTCTTTCTGGGGATTTCGTGGTTTATAAACTTCTATGCAAGTACCAAAACTTGGACATAATGTTCTCAACTTGTGCCATTTACAGAGAAATCAACCTTCATGTATCAGGTCTGATCACTGTTCTATCCTTGGTGCCTTGAATTGGAAGGTCATGCATATAGCTGATGACGCCAGTGTACAATACATTTGGTGGATGTATTATGTTGTAATGTAACTGTTTCATATTCTTTTGCAGCCTACATTTAAGTTTGTCCTCATACTAAACATCAATTTGGATTTTACTTGGTTCAGTTATATCACTTCCATTCATTGCATTCATCAGTATCTTTCAGCCCTTGCAGCTAAAAGCATCATTCAGTGCTGTCATATTACTGCAGCCCACTCATATCTGGCCTTATGACCAACACATCAACTTTGCTGGCTTATATTTGTAAAAAAAAATTCCTCTGCACAAGTCATCTTCTTCCACAGAATGTGACTTCATCCTCACCTTCTTCTTCTCATTAAAGATGCATCATTTGCTTGTCTGACTCTCGCCGGCTGATCTTTCTTTTGCCCTGTCTTTAATCAATTGCTTGTGTAATTAATACCAACTGAATTTCCCTTGAATCTACAGACCACTTTGTAACTGATCTGAGAGATAATCATCTAACCTCCAAAACATTTCCATTGTTAAATATACATCTTTTGGACACTGTACCTAATTATCTATCGCAAATAATTGAATAATTCTTGAACTTCAAAGGTCTCTTCTCAGATCTCTTAAAATCTCTCAGACAGCTTGAGATCATTCACAATGTGACTGCATGAAAAGACTAAAACTGAGCAGGTCATCCCAGTTTTTAAATCCCCACGCCAGCCTCCAATATAACTTGTTTTAAAATGTTAACATGTTGTTTTAAAAGTTTTTATTAATGATTTGGTTGAAAATACACAAGTAAGTCTGTAAAATTGATTTTATCATATTGACATGCTGGCTAATGCTTTCATGAGCTCACTTGTTGACAAAATGGATCCATAGCAATTTGCCTGCAATGATCTTTTCACTGAACTATGTGACTCAGGCTGAAATTCAAGCTCACCCTCAGTGGACAGCAGTTCGGCAGTAGCGGTTTGTTTTGAAGGTTATTTGCCCCAGATGTCAAAGGAAATCAGACACATCCCACATCTCCCTGCCCTCTGTAGCTCTCTCTGGTAACCCCTCCCTCTCAATGCTTCACCCCCACCTCCAAACCCACAGAGCTCGAAGGAGGTTTGTTGTTGAATGTTGAAGGCTGCTCCAATCCCACAGCAATTAACTCTTCTCCTGCAAGAAGCAGCCTGTCAGGTTGATGGAATCTCCCCATCACTGTTGCTTGTCACACAGTCCAGGAGGGGCAGCAGACAAATGCTTCATCTATGTTTTTGCTTTACTGTTTTGCCTGCGGTCAAGAGGTAGCACAAGCAAAGAGCTATGAGGTGTATCGTAAGCCATCAAGTGCTCCACTGCCAGTTTCTACAGTCAGTTTCTTTGCAGATGTGTGTGACTACAGGGAAGCAAGGACTTAAAATCATGAGTTCAAGAGCAGAGGTATTGCTGCATCAGTTACGAGCATGATGTAGTTTTACCTGGTTAAAGTGGATAAGTTATGTTTGTGTTGAAAACCAGTAAAAATAATATTTTAGAGGGCGTAATGTCATAAATACTTTGCTCTGAGCCAGTTTGTTGCCAGTGGTGATATTTGTTGACACTGACTGGTCAGTTTCCTGACATATCAGATATTGTCACATTGAGAGTTGCACTGGCAATATCTTGATTGCAAAGAAAGAAAAAAGAAAAAAAAAAGAACCATGACAGAATTTAGGCGACATTTAGATTTTTCAAAAAGTCACAAAGTCACAGGTGTGAGTCACAAAGTCACAGGTGTGAGTCACAAAGCCACAGGTGTGAGTCACAAAGCCACAGGTGTGAGTCCTTCTGCTCAGCTCTCGGACAACTCTGGAGCGGATAGCTCTAAAATTAGCATGGTGCACCAGCCAAAAGACAGCAAAGCATCATTGTGAAGAAGACCAAAATACTGGTGCTACCAGGACCAGACATCTACAGCAGGGTCACTTCCTGCTCTATACACCAAATGGCAGATTCAACCTCTGCACGAGCACATTGGAAAGACCGCTGAAATTGACACTCAGGGTGCCTCAGCTGCTGTAAGTGCAAGAACAGAGGACCCACAAACTGACTGCATTCAGACACTGTTCAGGCTTACCAGGGCAAAGTGGGCAAAGGGAATTGTCAAAACAGGAATGCTGACCTGTCCCCCTTAGAACGCGTGTGGGACATTCCTCAAAGGAGTTAATCAGGAATTTTGCTACCAGAAAAGCCCTGGTTTAAACAAGGGTCAATAAGTCAGTGATTAATTTTAAAGTTTGATATTATGAAATTATTCTATACTTCTGTGTGTAGCTTACAATGCATCTGGTGTAGTCTGTTGTAATGGTGGTAGCGCTTGCAGTGGCACAGAAATTTATTTTCACAGCAAAGGGCAGTGGTGACCATTTATTTAATAATCCAGTAATCACAGGACTGCTTAATATGCATGTTTGAAGATCTTATTGGACACAGAGTGCTTCATTATTAAGTAACAATTTTTGGGATTTGTTCGTTTCAGCGAAGCTGTAGTATTCGGAATGGTAGTACTGTCAATGCCAGATACCTTTGTATTTATTAAAACAGAAAGTCAAATACATAAGAATTTTAATAGCAATGCCAAGAATAATACTGCTTGAATATGTAGCAGGATACTCCTTTTTGTAAATGTTGATGGTGAATTTACTCTGTATCTATATAAGCATACAACTGGAGGATATGACAACCTTTTGGTGGAAGAGGCTTATAGTTCAGTTCAGTTTGGATGGCAGAGTGGATAGGGTATGATATCACCACTATGGGTCAATGTAGTTGGCTCGCACCAGGGAAAGGGGAACATATCCATCCAGGTGTGAAATCGATTGGGCATCCTGACAACCTGTGTCAACGTCTGCCTCTGCTCCACCTCCACATTTTACTTTCTCTCAGAAATTCAGAACCTTCAATGAGCATAGCTCCACTGACCAACTTTCTTGCAAATCAAAACACTTTCTCTCCCCTATACTGTTTCAAATAGCAATGTTCAACCTTCCACCTTGAGGCAACATCATTTTTGCCCAGTCATGCCTTGGCCCTGTTCAGTCAGAAAAGTTCATGCACCCTGCACTTGTCACTCATCTTGGCGGGATGTTTACTTTGAAGTATGTAGCCCAAGGCTGAGATAACCGACTGTATAACCATCACAGGCGTTGAAAGTGGATGGTGGATGATAGCATTTTTTGAAATAAAAAATAATAAAAAAAAATACTGATATTCACTGTGTTTTTTAATTGGTGTTGTCTACCAACCCACTAAGGATCACTGTATTTTTGTAGTTTTGCCTTTTTGACTGACTGTCAACTTCTCAGCCATGACTTCCCTTGAGAACCACAATTTAGGTCACTACTGCCAAAGATATTGCACAGATCAAACATGCATCAGCTGGCCCAGAACATCCCAAATATCAAAGAAAGTCCAATTTCAAGCACGTACACACACAGAATCATTCTGACTCCTCATGTTTGATATTTGATAGACTAATCTTAAAACCAAACTATATTTTGGAGGATGGTAAAATGTTTCCTGGGTTATCAGGTTGAATGTGACTTGATTGACAATGCCAACATCAGTGAGTAAATAATGTCACTGCTTCAGTAACACAAACAAATAAACTTGTGGTGCTGAGACTTGTAGTCTCTACACTGCACTCCAGCATCTTTGCCATAGTTTGTGGGTGACAACATGTGAAACGATTTTAGATTTCTTTCCGCTCTCCCACCTTTCCACTTTTACCACATCTGATCTCCACTCTCACCACTTTGACTCCATGCCCCTCCACCCCAACATGCAAGGCATAGGACCATCTAAGACATCTGTTGGTCCTGCTTCCTTGTATTAGCAGGCCCAGAGGGTAGGTAAGTCACTTAACCTGTCATCTTAAATTGTGTGCACAACAGAAGATAGGTGGCTTGGCTCTCCTTTTATGCAGGACAGAGCAATGCACTCAGACTGTGTGGGAGCAGTCAAGACTGCAGCTAAGGGAGGGCCATGCTCAAAGGGCAGAAGGGGATGCACGAGTGTGTGTTTGAGATCTTGACTACAATAAAAGCAGACATGTAGTTCACTGTGATGGATTGCCTAACTCAATCAAGTGTCAAGACTCTGTAAGTTCATATTCATCTGTAATAAAATTTATTAAAACCCATTGCTGCCTTCAGGGTTGGGAAACACATTCTGAATCACCATAGTAGAAAATTGTAAACTATGATTTCCAGAACTGTATGTTTTCAGGTACTTCTTAGTCACATGGGCAAACTTTCTGGAGACCAAGCACAACTTCTGGTACAGTTAGCTAATGCTGACATTACTACAATCTGTATGTGGCTGTATTATCTTCCTGTAAATAGATAATGTACATAGATACTGTATTTTCTGCATACTGCTCAGTGACCCACTGTAGAGCTCTCTTCTTAATTACACTAAGGAATGAGGATACTTATTACTCTGAGTTTTTGATGAAGGGGAAGTGAAAATGGAATCTCAGAACCACATCTAGAACTGAACTTTTTTTTAATTATTAGTACATACATCACATGGCTTTAAAGAAGTGATCTTGTAAGACTTCATCAGTATGGGACATTTTAATATTTACTGTCTTTTGACAATGTCCTATTCTTCTTGTTCTTATTCTTACTTTTATATTCTTATCCTTATGTCAAGCCCCTGAGCCTCTCAATTCCCCTCACCTCTGTCGCTGCCTCTCATTCAATGGTTTTACAACTTAAATTGACATATCTGTGTATTGATCGGTTCTGCAGCTCAGAGCTCTTTGAAGTAGCATTTGTCTGACTATCGATTACCCTTGCCTTCCACCCACCATCTTCCTCCTCCCACTTCAACTCCTCCACATCTGTACTTGACAGGCTCACTTACCCTTCTTCCTCCATTCCCCTCTCCCTTCCTTCACTCTGCCAGTCTTATCTGCATGGCAGAGGAAGTGAAAGGGGGTCACTATCCGCTGTCCAATCAGACGGGTAAACACCCACAGTCCTTCACTGTGGTAAAAATCAATAACCAGCAGGCTTTATAATAGACATGCCCATCTAAAGCTGGGCACAAGATTAGCAGAATTAAGTAGGTGTTGCCAGAATTTGTGTTCGACACAAATTCCCGATGACATACAAAAGAAAGGGTCACTTGCTGAGGTGAGACAGTGATATGCCATGTTGGTTTTTGCATTTTTTAAAGAAAAGTTAATGTGACATACTGTCTGGTAATAAACTGTAATCTAACTTTAGATGTTTTCCACTACTTTTCTGTTTGTGACAATCTTTTATTCAGGCTTAAATTACCTGTAAAGTATCATCAAATTCACAAAATACCCATCAGCCATCTCTCTATTACAGACAGCATCTGTCTTGAAGCCGTGCATCCCGTGCATCTGGGCAGAAGCCCTTTTCTAATTACAAAATGTAATTATGTTGTAAATCAGTTTTTCTAGAGTTCATGTGCGTGCTTATTAAAGGACCATGACTTTCATTTTTCTATATTTCTCAAAACAACCTTCAATTTAATCACTGCCGTGCCACCATTCTGCTAGTCCTGAACTTCAGATTGTTATCAAAGTTTTACTTTTTATTACCTGGCATGACAAATGAGTGGGCTCTGTAAAACTCATTAAATATAGATTCATATCATGAACAATATTTCCATAATATCACACATGCCCAGTCTGATTATTAAATACTGGGTTACTTATCAAAATAAGATCTGTTAAAGGTTATAAGAAAGACCTTGAAGTGTACCAACTGGAGCATGCATCCGCACACACATTGGTCATATATTTACAGCATCCCACGTTTAAGGTATGGTCAGCGCTTTTAATCCAATACACTATTTGTCAGATGCAGACAAATATCTCCTTTCCATTCTGTGTGCGTGCTGAAAAAAAATGCAGTGTTCCTAGTTAGCCTTTGAAACAAACAACACACACAACACTGTTCCAGCCAATCAGTAACACGGGGTGCTCGTGCACAAGACAAGGGGCAGAAGAAAAGGGGAGATGGGAGAAAGAGGGAAAGTGGGAGTGACACACAGTAAATCTGGCACATGCTAACATTGCTGAACACCACAACATCACTGTGATGTCAAGGGAAGATGGCCGAGAAACAGCCAAAGATGAGAAGGTCAGAAGAACAAAAACTGAAAAAGAACTGCTACGATCAGGCAAGGGTGAAGAGCCGAGTTAACATCTGTGAGGCTTTCCAAGAGAGAGACCTCAGAGAGATGAAAGACACGAAGATGTTATTATTTACATTACTTACTGTTTCGTTGTGCCGCCTGGTTAGTTCAGTTAGTAGAGCACGAGACTCAATCTCTCGGAGTCGTGGATTTGAGCCCCACTCCAGGCGGCACCACCACCCATGGGCCCACCACCTGTGGGAGATGCTGTAGGACTTCGGTGCATTGTGGAGTGGGCGGCAGTCGCCCCCGCGACCTGGGCCCGGATCCAGATGTGTGGCAGATGATGGCATGACTGTTTCTTTGTTTGCTTTTTGTTGTTGGCATTTGTCTGTGTGAAGGGTTTCATAGCCACAAAGACTTAAAAACACAATTTGAAATTCTATGCCAGGTAACATTACCTTCCTTGCTAGCTTAGCTACAAAGCTATGATTCTCTCTTCTGTCTCTCTCTTTTAGTTTTGTAAACAACACCTGAAATAACAAACTCTCACTAATTGTTACTTTTTGGATGCCGTGTTTGTGTGCATGTTGTTTATTTGTCCATGTTATATGTTATAATGTTTCTTTTGTTTCAGCTATGAAAAAGAGATTCACTTCCATATAAGACACTCTGCTATATTTCTCTTTTGGTCAGCTAGTCCAGTTGTTTGGCCATGCACATCTATAAAGTTGGGGGGGGTTGGAGCTTCTGAAGGGGCTTTAAAGGAAGGGGTGTATTTGTTTTATTGTTGAGTTAAAATATCAACAGTCTTTCTACAGAATCGCTTACTCATCCTTTAACAGTATATTACCCCTGGACCATGTTTGCTTTTTCCAATATTGACATTGCGCCCAGGTGTTTCAAGTCATTTCCCCCTCTGTAGCTGCCAGGCCCTAACCCTCAGGGCTAGATATGGCCTCTTTGCTCCACTGCAATTCATAACAACATATAGACACACAACCCAACAGTGTGTGTACAGCTGCTGTACACATAGAGGCCCACTCTAGCCATCTGTTGGTATTCTTTTAAGCTTCCCTGGCTGCAGTGGAAGTATTGATGCTGTACATCAGGTGAGGGAGGAACGTTTTTTATAGCTGCTGTTTGGCCCTAAGCTGTGGTCTGTGGACTGACATGTCAGAGCCGGAATCATGAGCTCTCCCTGACATCTCTACTGTATCCAGTTCAGGTTCATATTTAGAAATGAGTATGCCTAACGTGTGTGTGCAATAAAAATGCTTTTCTTTAGTGGCTATTGAGATATTATGCACTGCGCTCCAAATTTGTTCTGAGACAAAATGAGGGATTTCAATAAGTTGTCATTTTTAATGGTGCGATGTGTGGATGTTTAGAAATATGTGTAAATGTATTGATATTGTGGTATAAGTGTCATAAATCAAGGTATGAACTCAAGTTCATCAAGATGAAGTGGAATTAATGAATCAAACAAAATATACACATTACTTTTTATGTATGATATTTCAGATTATAAATAGAATGAACCTGTGGTGTGATAGAAAGGTGTTTCACGCTGAGGTGGAGATTAGCGCACTTTGGATTGCCAGAATACAATTCTGCAAATTACCACAATGCAAGTTACCACCTGGCTTCAGACTAATTATTTTTCAGTGTGTATTTGATCTTGCAGCTAAAATAGCTGGTAATAAACACATTTGTTATAAGACAACATCTCTGACCACTAGGCCGCTCTAAAATTTTGCTTCAATGCTACTCATAGTGGCTCTAGCCTAAATGAAGCATTGCACTAGACAGTCATTTTTCATGTGGAGGTGAAAATTATATGTCACTTGTCAACATAATTACCTGTGTATCATAATGTATGAGCCAACAGTGATTACAATTAGACACTCTCCTGATTGCATTGTGGGTGCCTGCATTTTAAGCTCAGGTCAGCAACTGGAATCAGACAGAGGACACACAAACACCCATTAACTTTCTTTTTGTCATGCACACTTAAGTACAACAAAAGCCCATGCTAGCTTCCCATAATTACATTGGTATATTGGCAGGGTTATAATTTCCCACAGACTGTAATTACTTGTGATGTTGTTACAGCATTGTCATACATCATGCATGCTCTTGCCGCACCCCGCGTCATTCTAGGATCTAGTGTTTACAGTGTTTAGAGGACTACCCATGGTGCATCTCTCAGTCTTCAAAGGGCAGACCCGCTGCCTCCGGGGAGTGTCTAGGTTTTGCCTCAGACTCTAACAGAGCCATCATAGAGACAGAGAAGTCAGAGAAATAAAAAGAGGGATAGAGAGAGAGAGAGAGAGAGAGAGAGAGAGAGAGAGAGAGAATAAGAATAAGAATATTATTTTCATTCAGGTAATCTTTTGTGCTAAGAAATACACATAACAATTTAAAACATGCACTTAAATTTCTACACCCACAATGGGTCTAAAGACTACGTGAAAGTTAAAGGGGGAAGTATTAGCTGTAGTTGCAGGGTACTAGTGGGCTCATCATTACAAACAAAGAACTATCACCTGACTCTATAAATCCTCACAGCTCTAGCACGCTAGCATCTTGCAGCTCATTGTTTTTATTTTATTAGCAAATTGAAGGTTTTAGTCCTTGTTTTAAATAGTAGCAAGTTTTGTTTTTTTTTTGTCAAAGAAAAAGCTCTGATAAAATTCACTGTACACTACTGGCCCAGCACAGAACAGCAAGCAAGACAAAGTTAGTGACAAGCTTGTAAGCATTTAGCAGGCAAAGAGCCAGATATTCTGATCAGGAGCTGCCAAAAAAAGAGCAACAAGGGGGGTGAATTTTGGACTTATATAGTTGAGGGAAACACAACTCCAAGAGGCATTTAAAACTTCTAACAGCTGTAGAGGATGCCACTGAATATAACTTTAGTGAAATTATGATGCTGGGAATTGAAAAAAAAAACACACTAAATTCAAGCTGCAGTGGAGTATCAGTGGTTCTTAGGCCAAGTGGGTGGAATTTATTGCAAGCCAAGTCTATGAAATGAGCACAATTTGCCAGGTACTTCTGCCAAAACATGGTTAGATTCTATTTTGGCGTTAGTGTACCGTGGTAATGAGAACATTGTTTTGAACAAGCACTAAAAACCGCAGCATCTCATGGAGCCGTTCATCGGTGCTCTTTGTAACCAAGGAAATTAGCTAACATGCTGGCCTTGTTCAAATGTAATGTCCTGGTTGGTCATTTAGTATTCCGTGCATTATCACCACACCAAAGGAGTTGGACACTCCTCTGCAAATGTAAAACATCCTCATTCAAATGTCAAATTTGAATATTTCCGCCTGTATCTGATGGATAATCTGTTTTATTGGCTCTGTAATTGTCCACTCAGGAGTTGAGAATTTAATTTTTCTACATTCTAATGCTACCTGCTCTTACAAAGGTCAGGCTGATAGCATTTTTATTTGTTGCAGTATGATCCCCTTGATCAGTCTCATAATTCTGTTATCAGCAGTCCTAAAGGTTGCATGGAAGCTGCTTTAAACCTCCACTTCTTTGTCTTGATGTGAGGTGTTGTTGCCATATAACCTTGGACACTGGAAATGCAGTAACAATTCAAACTACTAGCTGTGGTAACTTGAAGTTGATAGAAACTGCTCTTCTCATGTAGATCACTAACATCACCACTACAGCTTTAAATGTTTGCAGCATATTTAAACAGGACCTTTTCAGTGCAGGTTCACTAAAGACAAGTCTGGCATCTGTCCCTCAGCCCCAGATCCTCAGGGGCCCCTAAAAGCCCCAGGACCACTGTTTGATTTGTGGTATTATGATCAGTTATAACTTTGTTAAAAAGTATGCACCAATGAAGCACAATATTCCTAAATGAGTTTGTATTAAAGTGTGTTACCACCCAGCAAACCTGGGAGCATGTAATAATAATAGGAGTACTGTAAACGATGCACTGAAAGAACGATGAATTGGAAGGTGAATAAGGTGAATGAGGACACCTGCAGGTCAATTTTGCTCCAGGGCCCCTGGCAGGTGAATCCTGTCAAGCCTAAAGGTGCTACTGTGACTCTACTGTTTTTAATTTACATTTTAAATTTTGGGCATGCAGATAATATCAGTTATTCTAATTCATTTTTCAATCCAAATCATTTGAAAATTTCTATAAATTAAATACTGGCAAGACAGAAATTGAAACACTTTGTCCATGTCCCATTGCTGAAGCTGTTTGGCATCATTAGGCAATCCTGGAATCCAAGAAAAGCTACTCAAAACCTTCACTTAGACCAATGCAATTCCCTTTTTACATCTGCAACTCAGTATTTAATATCTACTCTATTTGTATAACATTTATCAGCCTGGGTTTCAGCTGAGACCAAATGTCTTCATTCTTCTGACAAGAACTTCTAGCTGTCCCCCACAACTGTCTGCCATGCCCCTAACCTCTGGAATACATTATCTTACTGAACCAGGGGACATTTTGTAATCTTGATTAAAACTTAACTTGAGAACTTGGACTTTTTATCTTTTTAATTTGTGATGTTTTAGCCTTTATATTATCCTCTGTTATATTATAGATTTTTTTCAAAGTGCCTTAATTTTAAAAGTTTTAAAAGTTTTTCCTGTAATGTAGCTCATTATGCTAAGAACAAAGACATATAATTTCTGCAGAGGTACTGATGCAATCAAAGGCCTAATGTTTAACTGTGTGCCCAGTCCTCTGCTCAGGAGGTGAGAATGCAGTAATACCCCACTCCTGATACCATCCTGACTGACTGTCACAACACATAAAGTCGGCCTATATAACTCCCACACCCTATCTAACCTTACTGGTGGGGAACCCTACTGACCCATGGCTGGTGTCAGTGCACTACACTGTAAGACAAAAGCACTGTCTCTCACTGCCTTCTTCCCAGAGCAGAGCATGGTCCATGGGAAAAACCTGATCAACAGACATACATATTAACTAGACCTCCCACTCTTGCTTTGAACTTTCAGAACAAGAATTCAAGTGTTTCAATGGAAGAAGGAAAATGCAGTTCTTTAAGAGGCCAGAAGACAAGTTTGGGAGGCAGATGAAACACAAATGATGCTCCTTTAGATTGGAAACCTTTTGATTGGAAACCTGGAAGATAGGACGATGTAGTGAGAGGCCAGTGTAGCTAATTTAGTGTCACTGACATTTCAATGGGCAATATTGATACACTATGACCAAATAACATACATAAGTTCCGACACATATAATGACCAAGAAAAACTTAGCTCATTTCCATGTACTCACAAAATACGATGGCATAGAGAGGAAATCTTGACGGTCTTTTTTCATTATTAATTAGAAGCTTGGCTTGAATGGGAGCTACTACTACTACCATACTGTAATCTAGTAGTAATTTATTTCCAGAGGTCCATCTTAGACAAAAGAAAAGCAACAGCCGGAACCACTGTATACACTATGCATGCATGCATGTCTATACTCGGAAGGCAAGGCCAGTGGGCTGGCCTCTGAGGAACCTGACTCTTCAGTCACAGACCGCATTTTATTCCTGTGGAGAGAGAACCACCATGTTGCTCTCTGGATAGATTTGGTCAGACAGCCGGTAACAGAATTCCAGCTCCTCTCTATGACCACAAGTCCTACATGCTAAAGAAGGATGGGACTGTACAAGCAGATGCCACATTTCTCTGAAGACATAACATTGTTTGCCTATTGCCAGCTGCATGTCCTTCACATACACAGAAACAGTTTCTATTGGGTACAGACAAATGAATCCAGACAGTAGTTGGCACATGGGCACTGGGTCATCACAACAGCTACAAGCAGGCAGAGTAGCACAAAAGTCAAAAGTCAAGGTAAATGTCAAAATTGCTAAGGAAACCTCACATCACAGAATCAGTCACAATCTGGCAGAGTGAGGGGCAACAGTTCATTTTAAACCACAGTCACTGAGATTCTCTCTAGTTTTTGATCAGCTGGCAGGTGTGGATTCATTTTTAGTTACCACACAGTATAAGCAGACACTTGTGACGCAGGTGTTTGTTTGCAGTTTTAAAGTAATGCACCAGTAGTATTAAACTCTGGCCAAAGACAGCAACAGTGAGGCTTAGTTACAGAGCTGTGAGCTAGGGTTATTTGTGTAACTGATAAAATATAAAAAGATAAATAGCTGCTCAATGAAAGCCAGAGGGATAGAGGGGTGATGAGTTTAAATAATGTAGCATAAGAGAATGCAGCACAGACTCTAAGATTATAATGAAATCAGTGAAATTTCTCTGCATTACAGATTTTTGTTCAAGTTTGAGAGTTTGCAGCTCAGCCTTGTGAAGCATACTTCTTCCTCTTTAACTAGATGTTGCCTAGCAATGCAAGCAGCAAGCATTCTGAGGCCCTATAATTCCTATTTCTCAAAAATAAATACAAGGCCCCTTCCAAAAATATTTTTTTTTACAATACTTTAAGATATACTTACCAGTTAATGATTTAAGGCCCATGTAACCAACTTTTTTTTTCTTACAAAAAACAAAAGCAATGTGGTGGTAGTTCTGATAGTGACAAAATCAGAACTCAGTTGTCAATTATCTAAAAATGAAAACTGGTAGCAAACACATAAATTTATCTGAAATTCTGTGCAGACTGTGCTCTAAAAACAACCCTGAGAAGTTAAGCCAGTCAGTCTGTCAATTGGTTTTTGACAATAAAAAAAAAGCTTGTAAAAGTAAAATGCACAAGTTCCTCTGCAGTTCTTAAAAATACAACCTGTTCACGCCCTCCCTGCATCCAATAAATGACAAAGTCCATAACTGATGGACAGTGAACAGGAACTGCAGCTACAGTGACTAGACTGTTATGTATTTCCCATGCGACAATGGCAAGATGTGAAAATGTATTTCACAAGTACTCTTTACCATCACTGTCACCCTAGGGCACTCCACGAGCAACCTCCAACCAACAATAAGCCAACATCACCCTTGCTTCTGAGACACAGAGAGGCGCATTCGCCTGTCAACACCCAATTAGAGCCGGAGGGGGCAAATTAACGCGAAAGCCAAGAAACTCCAATCACACTGACACATTGATTTGGTGGAAGGCTCATCATTGTCTTAAAATTAGAATTAATCAACACCGTAGAGGGTGCCAAGTCGAAGGTCTGGCCACAAAAGTGGTGCTGCTTATGGGAAGCTGATGTGGGCTGCAGGCTGAAGATTAAGAGGAGTCTCAGTACTTATTCATATCCTCCCTGTTTATTTTTTTTCTTTGCATCTATTGAAAAATTACACACAATACATTTTTCCATTAACTCTACACAGAGAACAATAAGCAGGGTACACAAGTAATAAACGCTATTTAAGAAAAAAAAAAAAAAGGCCATTTTCTGCATGCTTTTGCTGGGCCCAAAGTGCATAATCCAGCCCTTATATTCATTTGCAAATGATGAGTGAATGAAAATCTCTGTCAAGGACGTGCCAGTTTATATGAGTGTATTGTTTATAAAAGAAAGCTGGTTATAGATGAGCTCAATGGCTGCTTCTCCAACAAAGCTTTAAATAACCTAAATATAGACTGTTGATTAGAGTCACTGTAAGAATAGCTTTGGAAGGTGAGGCCGCTGCACAGGCTACCTTAATGCTTTCTGGTAAACCAAGGAGAGAACAGCTGTTAAAAGACCTGTGTGTGTCCATAATCACCATCCTCATCTTAACTTATTTCAAAGAAAAATATCTTGCTGTTACGGTGGATGGATCGCTTCCTCACCATACATTCTTCATCCCCTTCTCTCTTCCCTCTTCCTTTATCTGTGTCTCATTTTCTCCTAAAATTTCTTATTTGTATTTCTCCTACTCCTTTCCCACTCTCCCAGTCTCAACCTCTTTATCCAACTTCTTATTTCAACCTGTTTCTCCCTTCCCATTTCCTTCAACCCTTTTTGTCTTTCTTTCCCACTGCCTCCCTGGTTTGTCATTGTCTGCCAACCTCTCCCGCTCGTTCTCTTTTTGTCTGTCATGTTCTGGACTTGCCCTGCAGTGCTCTTGAAGTTGGCAGTGGAACACATTAACACATCAAACTTTGACTCCATTAATGTGCTTGGCCTTGGCACGCTGCCACACACTCCAGATATCTGATGCTACCTGCCAGGTGGTACACGGGAAAGTGGGGGATGCAGTTGATGCTGGGAGTAAGGGTTGGATGAAGACAGACCTTGGCTTTAACAGATGAGCTGAAAAAAAACATCTAAAGCCACTAGCCTTGAGTCAAATTCAAATGACATGTTTTTTGCTTCATTTTTTCTTTGTTTTGATATTGGGGTAATCAGATGTTGAATATATATTTATCTGACTCGACAGAAGTCAAGTCACTGTTGACAGAAGTCAAGTCATATAAATGTTACAATTATGTTAATGAATGACATTGGCTCACCTCTTTCATGTTTGTTCTTGTTGAGTATGTCAAGTTAAAGATATTGGACTGTTTGACTGAGCTGTAGCCCACTGAAATTCACCCATCACGCATAACACTGGACCACTGACAGGTTGGACAGAAAAGCAGGGAAGCATAAGGATTTGAGCGAGTTAGACAAGGCCCAGATTGTGATGACTGGGTCGTCCACTCTAAATGAGTGGAGAAACAAAATGAATGTAGTAGAGTTGTAAAGACTTGCAGAATCTATGGAAAACAGCATTGATGCTGTTTTGGCAGCTCTTGGTGGCCCTCACTCATATAGTTTGGGATGATTTTTCCTTTACTTTGTTGCCAAACTGCAGACAGTCAGTCAACTGTATAAATCTTCACAATCAAAGTTATGTATTTCCTTTGTAACTTGACAGACTGGCCCCAACAGAAACAATGAGGCTGTAAGCCCAAGGCTTCAAACAGCAGCATATATACAATAATACAGTGTTTCACTGATCAAAGTAGAATTATTTTAGTGGACCGCATCAAAAGGGAATAAGTAATTTTGATGATTTGTGCCTTTCAAAGGAGCTGAGCTGGCGAACAGTAATATTGAAGTGAGCATGGGTTTATGAGCCAACAGCAGGACTTTGCATTCAAGTGAGTTTGAGGAAGAGATAGACAGGCTGATCACAACATTGGGAATGCTGTTAGAATTATGAATGTTGTATTTAATGATAATTTAACTGCAATTATTTTTGGATCTTAGCCAGTACCATAGAATCCTTCATAGGGTCCTTCCATTGTCCTTCTACATACCCAGGTTCTGCTGGGTATGATGATTTATGCTTCCGGTTCTCTCTTTCACCACTGCTCTCCCAAGAAAAACACCACACAATAAGTAATTTCAGCAAGTGCCCCCAAACAACACGTTTACAGTCAGGTACTACTGTAACCATGACAACCTACCAAAAGCCTAACCAAACATGGGGCATAGACCAAGGGTATTTTGTCATCAAACATGGAGGACTTGTTGCTCTTCATCCTCTTACGCAGGGTCCTGATCTAGTGTTCTCTCCAGCATTTGCAAGTGATGTCATACAACCCTGGTCTTCCTCTGTGATTTGAAGTGGTGATTCCTTGTGCCTTGAAGTTTCTGGCTATGTTTCAAAAGCTGTAAGGTAAGTCCCACTGGGATGCTTCTAGTTGAGCCAGCTTGTCTGTTTTGGTCTGAAGCTGTTATTATTGAATTGATTATTGAATTACACCATTCTTCAGCAGGTAATGGAAAAACAGAAACTGCTTCAAATGAAAATGTTATAAAAGTATTTCTTTAATAACACGATAAATTGAAGGCAACAGTGAGAGTCACTCTCAAACAGGTGGAAAACTACACTCACACGAATACTTTAACTGCTTTAAGGTTCACTGGGGTGTCATCAGCAGATTTACATGAAACATGAAAAACAGATAAAGAAAATCCAAAGAAAAATTTAGGAATGTAAGTGGGAGTAGAGCCCTCTCTGGACAGCACCAGTCTTTCTAATGGAATCTTGTGTGTGATTATTTCATCCCATCTGGAACATACAACTAAATGATGTTTTTCCAGTCTAGTTTTAGTCTTAAAAAGAAAGAAAAAAGAAAAAAGCAGATTCAAAATGACAGACTTTATTATGAGTTAACACTGTTAACTCATAGTGAGCCCAGCAACTAGAGCACCCGGCATCTGGATTAAGGTCATATAACTGGTGGAGATGAGTATCAATGTTTAGATTTGATTAGATGATTGATGATCCCAGTGGATAAATTAGATGTTTGTTGTAAATGTAAGAAGATTCAGCAGGGGAAAACACACATTTTAAGCACAAATTTCCAAAGTGAATATAAATGAATGCATAAAAGAAATGGTTCATTTCAGCATAACATTGTGTTCTAGATAAAAAAGTAGTGAGAAAGCATAAAACAAGAGCTACAAAAACATGTGTTAACACTTAAAACTATTTTTGTGTGTGTGTGTGCTGTATGTGACAGCTATGTGACAGGTCACTAATTTGACACAGCAGCTTCATGGGTAAAATTATAACTGACTTCATCTGATGGTACTAATGCTATCCAGAAGGGGGAATTAGGGCTCGTATTTTCTGCCTTTTAATCAGTATTCTTGAAGTGTCTTCTCTACAACCAAGACTCTGTGCTGCTCGTCTCTCTGGGGCTATTTGGATGTACCTGATCTCCTCTCAGTCTTAGAGGTTACCTTTCCCCCTACTCAACTAAGCTGCCAGCACTGATGTGACCCACCTGACTACACATCTCCCAAGCTTCTCCTTTTTCTGCCTGTACAAGACACCTTGGACTTGGAACAAAAGAACAGAACTTATTCACTGAACTCAGTTTATTGGACTCATTGGACCCATTTCTTGGACTTATTTAATTTCTTAATATAAAATTTGCTACTATTGAATTTATTATAATCCTGTCATTGGAATATATCTGCCAACAGCTCCGATTGCAAATCCATCTATCTCAGGGGTGAGGATTCCCCTTTGAACTGATTCTCCAAAGGTTTGTTCATTTGTCTTATTTGGTGAGGTTTTCGCAGATATTGCTTTATTTTTACACATCTTGGAGTGGGTCTAGAGCTGTTCCTGTGGTGGATCTCTCACGGCCACTAAGACACAAAGTGTGATATTGAGATTTACAAATAAACATGACTTGACAAGGTGAACTTGAATGCATTCAGATAAATGTCAACAATGTAATCATTAAGACATAACGGGCTTCTAGAAGTGACATTGTTGGTTATCTGGTTATCTATGGGGGTGCTCTATTCTACTCTATTCTTGGAAGACAAAAAAGAAAAAAAATCTGTATGGTGTAAAAATATGACGTAATGCTTGTCTTGAAATTAACCTTGTGCCTATATGAACAAATCACAGCAGTGCCAGTATGTACTGTAAGACTCCTTCACACACTGTGGCTTTAATATGGATCTCATTTAAATAATCATTTCAAAAGGACTCAGCAACTGAGGCAAACCACTCCTCTCCCTGCTTTTGCTATAATTCTTATCAGCAGTAACTCCTCTAAACATGCATGCTCAGAGCATGATCTGTGTTCTTTGACCACTGCCAAGTTTACGTTTGGCTGTCGGAGTGGTCCAAGAAGGAACACTTATACAACTACTGCACTCACTTTGAGTCTGCATAAGAGCATTAATACCTATTAAAAAAAACAATTAGGTGTGTAAATACCCATAATAAAATGTAAATCCTTCCCAAACAACAAATGCCAGATGATCCCAAGTCATTCCCCCTTGAAGAGCCAACCTTCCTCTTGAGAAGAGAGGGGTTTTGTCAGTTTGGCTGAACTTATACTGACCTGACTCCTTCAGGTAAGCTGTTTGACTTTGCCAGCTGCCAGATCGTCCCCTGTGGGCCCCAATGAATATTCTGAGGCGTTTCATGTTGCCTTGTGGGAAAGCAGCCTTTCTTCCCACTGACTCTGGGCTTTGCAGTTAACCCTAAAAGCACAGAGAGGTACCAGACAACATGACTCATTCAGTGTAGCCTCACTTCTCCCCATTCAATCAATTCTGTGTACAGACATTATTTTATGGGTTTATCATGGCACCTGCACAGTCTATATTGACTGTGGTCCAGCATGAGCACCCTTTGGTTTTCGATTTGAGTATGAAACAAGTGAGGTCTGTTTGTGTAGGAGAACACCATGCAGAGAGCAGCATGTAACCCTGCCAACACCTTCTAAAAATGAATAAGTACCAAATTGTGTTTGGATGCCAGAGTGACATGCTCCCATTATACCAAAGCAAAATGCAGCGAAACATAATAGAAACTGGCAACTGCAGGGAATAAGCTGGAGAAAACACATCTCAGAGGGATACGTGGACATTTTGATAGTGAAAGTTATAGATAGATAACACAATCGGTCTGATCAATGTGACATCCGCTCAAATTGTATGATAACTTTATGTTATTTTGATTTATCACTTATATCAGTCATCTGAGGAGAATGAAAAAAAAAGGTTATCTCAGACTGTGATATTACAAATGTCAGTCCTTTTAACCTCTCAGTTTGCATTACACATTTTTCTCAGAATTCTTTGCATGTAAACCATTTCACACAAGTTTTTTTTTTTTTTAAATCCACAATACTTTACAAAAGGTCAGGGGGCAGGTGATTTCAGTGTCTTGCTGTCAGACACATGGTTGTTACATACATTGACATGGGGGATTAAGGAGCAGGAGACCCCCAAGTAACACGCAGGGATTCATTGTTTTGCTCAAGGGCACTTTGATGGCATACAGGGATATTAATACTGTATGCTGTCATAGAGAAGCCTCCACCATCTTTGGCTGTTTTCTTCTGCCTCAGACTCTCTCTTTCTCTTGATATTTTACAGACCCAGTTGTGTCGCACCTGTCGACTCGACACCCTCAGCAAGTTTCCCTGCACCTTTGTGAATCCTCTGACTACTTTCCTCAACATCACCTCCTCATTTGTTCATTGGTTCCTCAGTATGTATCAAGAGTGGATAAGCTCAGGGATATTTTGCAAGACGGCTTCTGTAGGATTACAAATCATATTTCCTGCCTGTCTAGCATTTCTGCTAGAGTTCACTTGATTCTATTCACCTGTCTACATGTTACTGACTGTAAGGCTGACCACTGACAAACAGTTTTTAATCCTATCTGCCATGTCCAGAGTTTGCTTTTGGTTTCAAACTCTGTCATTTACCATTCCACTACGTTGACGGTTGTGTGGATCAGCCTGGTGCCAGCATGATACTGGCTTTTACACCGAGGCCTCTCTCCCAGTCCAGCTCTGCTCAGCAGGATGTCTTTGGCCTCTTGTGGCGATGTGAAGTAGTTAGTTTTAGTAGAGGTCACTGTTAATTTAATATTTGGTGTAACCTGTTCACACAATGAGTATTTCAGAGCCAAACAGTCTTCGGAGACCCCTTTAAAAGGCTGGTTTCTTTCTCAAAGACATATCAAGTAATTTGGAGATTAGCCTGTTGGTGAGTCGAGCTAAAAATACGATTCATTCACGTGTCCCAAGTAGATGATTTTCTCCATGCTCAATGCGAATTCTTATGTGGAAAGGTTATCAGTTACTTGCTTTATCATTTGCGAGGAGACCAACTGTCTGGCATTTTGAAAGTTGAAAGTTGTTTTTAAAGGCAAAGCACTTCTCCAAGAGTCTGTGTTTTCCCATGCACTACTTTTTGTAATGCTCTAACAATGCTCTAATGTAATGCTCAACACCATGCAGTAATGCAACAGTTATGCACATGAGCATAAGTGAACCTACCTGTGTTGTCCATGTATAGATACAAGCTGAACATGTATCCATTAAAACCTACTGAATACTTTATTGGCATGTCATGATAGAAATAAGAATCTTATTTATTGTTTTTAATACATAAAGTTCAGGATGTGTGAGAACCTAAGCAGCTCCATATTTTGCCTACAGGGTGTGCTGGCTAGTGAGAATGAGATGATGTCAGATTACAAAGACCATTTTCACTATCTGACTGAACTGAATGGGTGATTTGTTTGAATGCCTGTCAAGTATGGGAGTTGGCTGATACTGATCAGCTGAGTGAACACTTTTGCTCTTCATTTCAATATGCTTGAGAGTTATTGGCCTTTTGGTCGCTCATTTTGTCCACTCTCCACTCTTTAACTCGCCAGTCCTTTTTTGTAAATGTTCCACTTACTTTTTCAGTTTCCTTTAATTTGTGTTAGAAATGCCTCAGTCATTTGTTTGATCTCTTTCAGTCACTTTTCATTTTCAATTACCTTTTCTCTCTTCTGTCTCTACTGTACAGTCCTTTTGTTTCTCGGTTTCATTGCTTTTGTTCTGCAAGACCTTTCTCTTTAATCTGCACATTTTCAGTCTCTCAACATATTTGCCCCCCTTCCTCGCCAGGAATCCCACTGCTAGAGTAAATATAGCATGAGTGTGAGAGTGTATGTGTGTTTATATACAGTCACCTATGAAGAAGTTTTTCTCTTTATAGGAAAACATTTTTCTTGCTGCTCTCTGCCAGAAGCTGGTGTTGACCAAGTCAACCTACTGCTCACTAATCCCTGAACCCTCTCTCTCTCTTTCTCTCTCTCTTTCTCTCTTTTACTGTCTTTTTTGCAACACAAACACACACACACTTTTCTGAAACCCCACACCTGGCCCCTACGTCTGCCTCGTTACTGTCTACTCAATAATTCACTGCTCCCAAAACTTTGGAAACATCTTTTATTCATGCACAGGAGGAATGTTCAGCTCCTGATATCAGTGCACACACACACACACAACGGACAACTGATATTGCATTTTAAAAACTGACATCAAGTGGCATCAGTTGATGAGTAAATATGCTGGTGGCATTTTCCCTTTGTCCACCTACTGTGTGAAGATCCTCAGCCATTTGACATCTAGAAGCGCAATGTGAAACTCAGCTGTATTCAAAACTCAACAAAATAGCTTCCTACACAAAGTTATAGTGACACACATGTTGCCCGGACGCTGTAAGGACGCTTACTGCAATGGCCATGTGTGCATTACTTGTTACACTGGCCAGAGGTAAAGACGTTTCTGTCTGTGTTCTTTTGAGTTAAGTTAATTTGACACTCCATCCACGTATTGGAAGACTGTTGCATTTGTTCTGCTTTTCACTGTCTGATCTTGTTGATGGTTTTATAAAGGCCCAGTTTAGGAGGATACAATCAGAGCTTTTCTGAGATGCTTGTTCTGTTGTCTTTGCACTCAGAGCTGGAAAACACAATCTGGAGTGAATGATTCTTTCTAAGCCTCAGCTTGTGCACTGTAACTCGATCTCTCTTCCAGGTTAAGTAATGCAATGATAACATTTCTGCCTTGTAAGAGATATGTGAAATGTTCCTATTCATGTAAATAGTCTGCTTTTGCACTATTGGCTACTATGACGGGCTGTTAGTTTAAAAAAAAATCACAGAGCCAGGGGATGGGGTAATATTCAAAGAACTTTTTTCCAGATTAAAGTCTGGAATTTAGAAGAAAAAAACCTCAGAAATTCTCTCAGATCATAGTTGCAAATACACGAGAAAGAAACAGTGAAAAAATGTCTATTTTTCATCGGGGAATAACATCAGACGCTGCCACATCCCGTTTGAATTGTCAGTAGATGTAACCAGCGATACTCTTGCATTTGTCCATTGCATTGTGGTTCCTGATGCACAAAAGCTATCAACTCATCCAAATCAGTGTGTTGTTTTCTTCTGAATAGGCCTTATTGCTGAATCCGAATGCAAAGTATAGTTTGGTTCAGTCATCAACTGCAGATATGATACAGGGCAAGTGGTGGCAAATGTCAGGTATGCTGATGGAAGCTAAAATAACTATGGATACTAATATTAGTTAGTTACCTGTTTGTATTGCAGTAGTCCATCTAACAAAGAGTGTATAAATTCACATATATGCCTGGAACTCTTTTTAATTCTACTGACACAGATGAGCAGAATGCCCTTTCTCTCTAATTTGAAAGGCCCTTCTGAGGAACATGTTGAAGAAAGGGTGAAAGTTCAAGTCAAATCACCCCCCTACTTGTGTTGTAATGGGTTGTGGAAATCAATAAGCAAATACTGATTAGTGTGAGTGGATGAGATAAAGGCTAACACAGGCACATCCACACACTCACAGGTGCATGTTTATTCAGACTGAGGTTCACACATTTGCACACATGAATGCACATTGATGATATGTGTGTTGCCGTACACGCAGAAAGATGGGCACTCCCTTGTGGTCTCATGATCAGGGACAGGTGAAGTTGCAGACACACATTCTGGTGGCATTTTTGCAATTAAAGTGGGCCCTGTGGCTATCTTTCCGCTGAGTGCACAAGCCAAATATCAGGGCACGGAGCAGTGCTGCTTTGCTCCCCTAGTGGAACTAATTAGATGTTCCCAAAGGACAGCCCTGTCATCACATTGTTCTGCCTACAATACAGCCTCAGTGGCCCTGCGAGGGAAGCAGTGGGCCAAAATAACCCAGTGAATAACTAAATTATATGAAGTGCCTCATTCCAAATCTCTGCATTTTTTAAGAAGCCAAGAACAACTGATATTTCTAAAGCAGACCTTCAACTCTATGTGGCATTTTAATGCTAATGTCACACCTTTTAAAGAAACAACACAAACATGCTTTCACATAGTTTTAAAAAAAGTTGATAAAATCATTTCTTCTGTACCATTTCTCTGCCTTTCTGGAACAGTCAACAACAAAAGTTGGATCATAGTGTTGCAATGTAATTAACCATTATGGTCTGCCAACTTGGCCAGTTGGGTGTTTGGAGAGTGCTTCTGCTAAGCTCCTTAATGTGGTATATCTACTGTTTGAGCACTATGACAATGCTGACAGTGACTGACTCCAAGCTTATTCCACTTTACTTTGCATAATAAGCACAAGTTCCACTCTACTATTGTGAATCCCACGCTGTTCTATGTACTGATCTAGAAAAGACGAAACGTAATTTTGAGTATTCTGCTCATATTAAGCTAATTAGGTCTCTGTTGCCATACCTGCTAAACAGATTCTGAAACATCACTTTGTCATCACCACATTTACAGCTACCATGTTTTTTGTTGTTGTTGTTGTTGTTGTTTGTTTGTTGTTGTTGTTGTTTTGTACTGTACTGTACCAAATCTCATGAGAGCTATAACTGTTGGGGCATAATAATTGAACAAAATAATTGTAATGATAATGTTAAAATGCTGTGTTCAACTTTTATTTGCATGTTTAGTTATTTAATCAGCTGTTGCAAATGAATTGTGTCTGTTGGCCATTGTACAAAGTGAAACTCCTGGGTGTTGTCTGGTAAATGTCATGGCATGAGTAGGTAGAATGAATAACATTACAGTGAGCCCTGTGGGCCAGTAAGTTCATGACATTAAGAGAGAGAGTTCACAGTCTTTGCGAAGAGAGGAAAAACAAGCAAATACAGAGAAATTCACAAAGTCAAATTTCACGACACACACGCTGCATTCAGAAGTACATTGCAAATATCAAAGCTAATGTAAAGACAAAGTCACTTTCACAACACATACCCTTCATTTAGAAATACACAGAAAATGCTGCAGTTTGCTCTCAATGCACATGAGAGCAAACCAGAACTGAATGTTTTGATTTTTGCATTAGCAAAACTGCGCTATTGATTCTAATGAGGTATTAATCTATTATTAAAATATCGAAAAATGATAAACCATGATATGATCGATAATGAACTGTTCATTAATTCCACATGAACTCATTAATTCATCATGAACTCTAGGTTTACTAACCTATTATAAGCAGTTCATCATTATAAGTGTTTTTCATTAGCCTGCGATAATTGGATGCTCCTTGACAACATTCAGCACTGACTCCTATGCTGGCTGAAACAAAGAAGCATTACAAAATGAGAGTGCACACAAAGGACCCATTATTCCCAGAGAGAATGTTATTTGTAGAGTGAGGAGAGGAATTTGTGCTCCTAAAGTGATGTATAGGCTCCCACCCATTGTTAGAGTCATTTCCTCATTATATTTCCACAGGAAAAAAAAATCTTTTGCTTCATCACCTCATTCACAGTAGTGTGCAATTTCGATGCTTTGGCTTCAAACAACAAAGAGCCACTGAGATGAATGGGATGATGAGACACTGGTCACATGTTCCAGCTGTGAGTGCAGCTGATGTTTTAATGAAACTGAGTGTGCCAGGCCGCAGTCTTTGGAGTTGCTGCAAACCCTGGCCGGAACGGCCAGTGACCACAGGGGATCTGAACATCCACAAATGAATCAGCAGGCTGAGAGTAGAGGACAGACGGGCATTCACCTCAGCAAGCCTCTCATTCTGATTGCATACATCAACAGGGGGCCAGCTGGGATCAAACAGGCTGAATGAAGGGTCACTGCAGTGACAAACAGGAGCATTAAGGGGAAAATAATACCACCAAATGGCATACTAAGCACTGCTCAATGGCTAGTAAACAACTGAAGAGTTGAGGGTTCGTTTCAATCCACTGCTGGAAAGACATACTCAAAAAAAGACAAATAAATAGACAAAACTAATATTCAAACTTGTATATGAGCAAGTATGTAACAGTGCTCCAAGACAATGGCTACCAAAATTGGCTCATGACAAGTTTCAGTAATGGCAATTGCAAAAAAAAAAAAAAAGTTTGAATTTAATTATCCTCCAACAACAGCTCATCCTGGTTAGTTACTTTGCTTTGCCCACTCAGGGCTTCTATACATTGCCAAGCAAACCCCACATTCCCACAATCACAAAGAAAGTAATTACTGCTTAAATCCATTGTAGACAAATTGACTGTATGCAGTGTTTGCGGTGGTGGTGGCAATATGGTTTTCCCTCATGGCTTTGAGTGAGTGACGGTGCTCAGTATTTTTGGCACACGACCTGTATACTGAAAACTCAGATTGGCACGGCAGTGCTGCTGTTCAGCGATCCGTTCAGGTACTGAAAACTAGTATACTCAATGCTCATCTCATTAACAGCCTGCAAATGCTTGGTCTGTTGTGGCCTGTACTAGAAAAAGACATGACTTTCCTCATTTAACATTTTAAAAATGAACCAGTTGTTATATAAACATTAATATGAACACATGCTGCTCCATGGGGGCTGTTTAGAGATTGTGTTAAAGCAAGATGAATCTGGAAATATACTTTGTGTCTGATCTAGTGTCTAAAGTATTATGTACTCTGAATAGTTCGCTGTCTAAATGTCTGTAATTTGAACTAGCAAGTTGACTTATTTTGTAGTATGTAAGCCTTGTGCCATTCAGCCCAACCAAAGAGCTTGGTCATGTGTGCTTTTATAAAAGTGGAATGTCAGACTGACAATTTTACTTTAATACTATAATTTTAAATATGATGTCAGTCACTAAGGCTTTATGTCGTGGTATAACAATGTCAGACCACTTCCACCTCTGCTGATAAAACTGACAGGTGTTTTTAGGACCGTGTCCTAAATTCAGGCCAACACAGAAAAACACATTTCAGTTCCAGTTCGTTCATTTATATGTGATGAACTTGTTAGAGAAATCTGTCTCAATCTATATAATCCCCATTTAGTCACAGGACAAAATTATGAAACATGACATGCAATTACACAAACTCTGGGGAAGGAACACAGAGCAAAAGACACACTGTACCTTATCTTGCTCCCTCTGCATTATGTGAAAGGAAAAACATGTATTTCGTGACATGCTCCACAGACACAATTACTTAACACTCAACCAGTTCCAAGTACATTGCTTCTCAACAGAGGAATTAGTTCATTAATATGACACCACACTAAATTGCAACACGGTGAACTACTCACTGTGCAGATAAAGCAGGTGTAAGAACTCATGATTCCTGTGTAAACCCCCACTACAAGATATTAATTTAACACCCTTTAGCCTCTCAAAAGTGGAAATCTATCTAAGCAATTATTCATCGAGGTTTCTATTGGAGGCATGTGCTTGATATGATGAATGAGACTGTTTATGGATGGCACATCGAAGCACGTTACCCAGTGGACCTGTTTTACAACAGACGTTTTGACTTGTCACAGCAGGAAAAACACAGCTGCAATTAATAACATTAATGATGGCTCCATTCCACTTAAGTGGTTTAAGTTCCCCAGTAAGCTGCACCGTGAGCCAGAGCACACAACACCAGGGTCCTTAAACTGAAACCTAAATCAAATGCAGCCATTTTTGTTGTTAATTCCACTTGAGTTTGTCCTGCTGTGAAAAAGGCCTATAGTGAGACCAATGAATCACAAAAATTATGCCAAGAGTAAAGGGAAAGAAAACATACATTCCGTGAACATGATCATTTACAGCAGTTTGAAGATGGTTGGTGAGTTCAAGAGTTAAATACCACACAAAGTGACTTAAAATACATTTTCTACAGCACAGCTCCACTAGTGCAAAGTGGAGTGTGAAAAGCCCTGGGACAAAGAGCTGGCCTTCATCGGAAGTGAAAAGTAAAGTAATATCTGAAGGAGCCAATGAGAGATGTGTCTGTGTCTGGGTGGTGTGAAAAAAAACAGAACTAGCTTTTTTTTTTTGTTCCAATCATGGCACAAGGAGCACAAGTATCACAGCAAGTCAACAAGGGCTAAAGAGTGAAAATGAAAGTGGCGATCCAAAGGCCAAGAAAGCTTCATTGAGGTTGACTGCTGCTCTCCATTTTGTGCAGGATTGTTCTGAGAGTCACTGTGATGTACTATAAGTAGAATTCAAACAAATAAATAAATAAGTGGATGGTAATTTTGTTGATGAAGTCTTAGTTTAAATACATGAACTGACAGCACTTTTTACACGCTCTTGCACCTTTTTTGCCCACATCTCTATTTTTATTTTATTTATTTTTTTTTTTCCCCCCAGGGTTAGGAGTCTTTTTGTCCTTACATGGCAGCTAAGTACACATTACATAACAATACAAGTACAGTAATCCATCCTGAATATTGTTTCGTATCTTTCCTTTCTGTACAATGACTCTGATATGATGATACACAAATGGACAGGTGCTTGTATCCAACATGCAAATTAAGGGAAAGCAAAAGTGTTCTACCACGCAGAGCTAGAATGGCTACACTACCCTGCAGACAAATGGGTGCATCTGTGCTGAAGTGACAGCAATTGTGTGAGTAACTGTGTGTGTGTGTGTGTGTGTGTGTGTGTGTGTGTGTGTGTGTGTGTGTGTGTGTGTGTGGAGTTATATTTTTAAAAGCCTGTGTTGATGTTTGTATTTTTTGCAGTCATGACACTCTTACAACACGTGCCCACCAGTTTTTGTCAGCAAAGTAATTTTTTTTCTCATTTAGGGATTTTTTTTTTTTTTTTGTAAAGAGCCTCCACACCTATTCATGTGTGAATGTGTATAAATCATTGTGAGTGAATGTGTATGTGTATGTGTATGTGTATGTGTTTGTGTGTGTAGGCCTCTCCCTCGGCCGGCTGTTTGGGGAGTTGGTAGCATTCTGTGGCACAGCCCAGACGAGGCAGGCCACTCGCTGCAACAGAAGGTACGTTGGTTGTTTGGTGGTGCACTGTTCATCACTTGTGGCAAGCTGCTACCTCCTGTTGAACCTGTGCTCACTGGACTCTGAACACAAAGCCTGCAGAGCAGGGGGAAGAAAGATTGGAATGTGTGGGTACAAAGAAAGAAAAGCTGGTTTATGAGTTTAAACAAGGGAAGAGTGAGGTAGGAAGAGAAATGAATTTTTTTTTTTTAGCCTTTAAATTATGAGTATATTCATGCATGTTTAAACTACAAATGCAAAATATGCATTGTGGGGTTTCTCATCTGATCATAACAGGAAATGTACAGACACTTCATCAGGAACACCATACCAACACTGGGTAAAGCCTCCCGCTGCTCTCAAATAGCCTCAGTTCTTCACTGGAAACATACCTCTGAGATTCTGGTCCATGTTGACATAACTGCATCACACGATTTCTGCTGCACATTCATGCAGCTACTCACCTGTTCTACCACATCCCATAGGTTTTCTACCGGATTCAGATCTGGTGACTGGGCAGGCCAATGAAGTACACTGAACTCTCTTGTCATGTTCATGAAAGACTTTTTTTTTGTAACATGGTGAATTATTATGATGGAAGTAACTAGAATATACTAAATTGTGGCCATAAAGGGAAGCACATGGTCAGCAATAATGCTCAGATAGGCTGTGGCATCCAAATGATAACCGATTGATATAAAAGAGCCCAAAGTGTGCCAAGAAAACATTCACCACACCATTACACCATCACCACCAGCCTGCACCATTGACACAAGGCAGGCTGGGTCCATGGATTCATGCTATTGATGCCAAATTCTGACCCCACCATCTGTGTGTCTCAGCAGAAATCCAGATTCATTCACCAGGCTATGTTTCTCAGTGGTCCAGTTTTTGTGAACCTATGCCCACTGCAGCTTCAGATTTCTGTTCTTGGCCAATAGAAATGGAACCTGACATTTTCTTCTGCTGATGTTGCTCGTCCTCCTCAAGGTTGGACATGTTGTCCATACCGAGATGATTTTCTGCTCAGTGCAGTTGTAAAGAATGGTTACCTGAGTTTCTGTAGCGTTTCTGTCATTCCCCAACCAGTCTGGCCATTCACCTCTGACCTCTGTCATCAACAAGGTGTTTCTGTTCGAACTGACATTCACGTTTTTTTCTTGTTTGTTTTCTGAGTAAACAGTCTCTCTACTGTATGTACGAGACAACAATGCATATGGCCTCAAAGAGAATGGGGTAGGCAAAATATTATGAGCACAACTGGGAAAAGAAGACAAATGAGACAAGATGAGAGAGGACAGAGGGAGGGAAATACATAATGACCAGTTGCATGACAGTCTCTGTCTTAATGGTTTCAGCGCCAAGGCTAAAGGGCAATTATGTAAGTAAGCAGGACTGAGAGGGATTTCCCAGAATAGATATACTCAAGTAATCACACAAGATCATTATCTAAAAAGGAAAAACAAAAACGAACTGCGATGTACAACTCAGTATAATAAATTTGCATACTGTTGTTTCAGGTTAAAATTAGCTTGAGCTGTCCACTGAAGGTATTTCAGTTCTGTTTGAACTGTGACTTAAAAATGTATTCAAACCTCAATGGAAATGAAATAAAAATTGCGCCATTTTAATTATTTGAGAATATTATGAAATGTATTTGACAAGTCATATTAGGAGAATGGGGCAGCATGGTGGTGCAGTGGTTAGCTCTGTTGCTTCACAGCAAGAGGGTTCACACCTCTTGTCACAGAAAAACCCTGGTCTGAACTCTTCTGTGCGGAGTTTGCATGTTCTCCCTGTGCCTGTGTGGGTTTTCTTCGGGTACTCCAGCTTCCTCCCACAATCCCAAAAACATACACATTAGGTTAATTGGCAACTCTACATTGCCCCTAGGTGTGAGTCTGTGCGTGTGGTTGTGTGTGTTTTTGTGTCAGCCCTGCGACTGGCGACCAGTCCATGGTATACCCCAGCATTCACCCGTAATCAGCTCCCCTGCAACCCTGACGGATCAAGCAGTATAGAAAATGGATGGATATTATACAGATTGGAGTTTGGCTTGCTAAATGTAACAACAAATGTTAAGAACTGTCCATGAAACCTTGAAAAGCAGTTATTATACAACAAAAATAACAATTTTTCTTGTCTATGTTCCAGGAATTAGAATTATGGATTATGCTATCACTTGGAATGCACAATTTGTGCAAGCTTCAAGCTGACCAAAGCAGCCAGCATGCTGTACGAAAACATGCCCCCTTTGAAGTAATCTAAGTGAAATTATATTAAAATCAGGAGCTCTTATTCCAAGAATTGAGTTCCTTTGCTTGAAAGAAACCGTGATTTATTTTCCTAGAAGCTGAAAATACAAGACCTCCTGTGCAAGAGGGGATTTTTTTTTTTTTTTTCTGGAAAAACCATCCTGACACCCAGTTTTAAGCTTCTATGAAATGGTCATAATTTAAATCATCATGTTCAATCAGTTGGATCTGCAAAAAAGACATTTATTCATGTGGAAATTGTAAATCTTTTCATTTCTTTTTCTTAATGCAAATCAAGTGAAAGTAACAGTAACTTTGAAGCAGTGGAATAGGGAGACAGAGTCAGCACCATGCGGGAGGAGAGAAGGCAAAGCAGAGGCTGGGATCACTGCAAAAAGAGAGAGAGAGTATCATGCATGCCTGTATGTTGACAGATCTAATTCAATTAACCAGCAGGATTTCTAACTGAGAGGCAAGGCAAGCGTTTTTGTGGAAGGGCAGGAATCTTTGTATAAAATGAGTTAATGAGAAATTTAAACAGGAACACAATATATCGGGAGTGATTACTGGCCCTGAAGGACTATTGGTCATCAGTCTTGTGATATGATATGAGACACTTAACAATTTAGAAAACCGTATGTGTTGTAGACTAAACTGTGTGCCTGATATGACATTTAATTAAAAGATTACATTGAATTCACTATCATTTATATTCCCTTGTTGCCTGTTAAAACCCCACTGTATAATGGAGATAAAAGAAAATTAACTGAAAACATACCAGGTTTTGCAGATACAGTGTGTGTGTTTGATCACACGACACCAGAGTCTGGATTGTTGTCCTTTTTTCTTCCATTTATTTACACCAGAAAAGACCCGCTGCTCCTCACAATCAGGTGCAGACATTCCCTTATGGTACCTGACTGTTACAGCCTTGTCTCCTCCTGTTGGCTACAGAGTTGCAGTGTCCAAAAAGATGATCTAATGTTTTTGCATAAGGGCACCTTGACAGCAGTATTGTTCATGGAAAATATGTCTCTAGTCTAGGGATTCAAACCAGAGACCTTATGGTGACTGATCATTTTCTGTACAGGCCTCCATCATCAAGTCAGGCTCATAAAGATACAAAAATTTAATTCTCTATACTCGTACATTAAACAATGCAGAATTCCTTAATTTGCAGTTAGCAAGATGCCTATAAACCACTACTCAGGTCTGTGAGTAATATAGTAAGAGCAGAGACAATGGGATAATACAACGGGATGATGTGATAACAGAATTCTGTTACTGTCAGTAATTTCTAAAATGGTTAAAAGTTGACAGTGCAATTTGACACTCTCTTATAAAGAAAAGTTTTTATGGGAAAAAAACCCAGACATAATTATTCATGTCAGAGTATTTTACATACAGTAAATTTGAACATGCCACAGATTTTGATTTTTTTTTTAAAGCGGACAAGGTATATGTTTGAAAATTTAATTGAATGAGGAAATATTGAAGCTGACTGCCCCCTCCTGCCCAGGTTAAGAATAACTATGATGTTGTTTTGTTTTGGAAATGGTAAAATAAAAAATAAAAAAAAAACTATCTGAGAAACTGTTGTTTGCTAACTTTTTTGCTTAATAAAAGGCTGTGGTGGTTTGAATATTTTTTCCATGAATTTGCATTGGTTAAATGCATTTGTGTTTGTGTACATGTTTGTTTTACTTGTTTAATGACGAGACATTACTCATTTACATTTGGGTCAAGTACTGTGTGGAGTGTGGGCTCTGTGTATCCTTGTGTGTGTTTACCTGTGCAGAGCCTGGCGGCTTCTTGGACATGAGAAGGAGATTCACAGTTTCAACGAAGTGTCTCTCACTCTGTCAGAGACACATTAAATAGTTCAGTGCTGGGACAGTAATGTCCTCACCCTTTCCCTGAGAGGACCTGCCCTGAATGTGTTTGGTATGTTATGTTTAAATGGTGCAACAGAGTTCAGACTGTAGTTTCAGCATTGCTCCTGTATGCAATGCTTTGTTGTTGACAGTTAGCCATTTGTGGCTCAGCCATGGCCTACGGGTTTGTGTTTTTGGTTTTACAGTTGGTCTGTGCTTAACATTGAAAGGTGTGTTTGTGAGACCATGTTTGTATCTATTGCTACACAGGGACGTAAAAAGACACAAACAATTTCTGTGCATGTAAGAGCAAATACACACATCACAAACAAGAACAAAATAGGATACGACTTTAGAAAAAAAATCTGTGTTAGCATGCAAACTTCAGCCCTCATTTTGGGTCTGTGCTGCTCTCTTTTTGTGGATCTAGTCAGTTCATTTGGCAAGCTCATAAACCCCAAATGAGACCCATTATTTGGGTTTTAGGTCCTCTTAGTCAGCAGGAAATGTTCCTTCTCTGACGACCTGACAGAGCGTATGTGTGTGTGTGTGTGTGCAGGTAAAAAAAACCTAGTGATGGAGCCATGCGGATTTTTTTTCTCTGAACCTTGATTTGTCCCTGCATTTTGCTGAGTCTGCATTATGGTTTTTTTTTTTGTTTTTTTTTACCATTGCAGTACTTCACATATATACATTTTAAACTTTTTCTGCCCATACAACTTCATTTTTCAACTTTTTGCAATTATAGCTCTTTCCATGTAGTCAGATGTGCAATGCCTTGCTCAGAGATTTTTTCATCCATGTTACCTACAGAGATTTGTCAGAATTACCCCAGACAGATAAGACTCTCAAACTGGCTCCCTTCCAGCAAAAACCCAGCTTCTACAGCTTACATTTCAGCTGCAGATTTACAGTCTAACAGAAGGTTTAGTTGCACCTAAACAAGTTTTGAAAGCTGCTAAAACATGTGGCGCACTGTGCTTTTGAGACTGGTCACTTACAGAGCTAGATGAAAAAGCAGCTTGTACATGTATAGTCTATAGTCTGTATATAAGTTCAACTGTTTGGATTTTGTTCCATGGTGCCATGTAAAAGTGTAGAATATATATATTTTAATGAGGTGCATACACAACATTCGAGCCTCCAGGAAAACAAACAGATGCTCAGAAAACAAAGAGCAGCACTGCCTGAAAAAAGAACAAGCCAAAACAAAAAGAAAGAAAGAAATAAACAAATTTTGACTCCATGGTGGCCAGTGGTTTGTTTCGCTATGCTAGGCTTTCCAAAAATTAAAAGTGTCATCAGTTTTCTTATTGAACTGCACTGTAATGTTCTCACACTTTTTTTCAGGAATCTGTATGAAGTGAAAAGATGCCATCTGAGTTCAAATGAAAGTGAAATTAAGAATAAGCATGCTCCATGTGCGTGTATGTCTACTCATCCGTGTGTGAGAGCTGGGAGTCTTGTCAGCATTATTTTAAAGGACAGCACAGTCGAGATAAAAGAAAATGCAAATATGGTGAAAGAATAAAAAAGGCTTGTTGAATGTGCTCATCAGCACTGGTGGCAGAGAGAATAATTTGTAGTTATGACACATTTTCTCCCATCATCGTCACTGAAGTTTGGCTTGAAAATGTCAAGAGTGGCCTTGTCCAATTAAAGAGCAGTCTTCTACGTTCTCTGTTAATTCTCATTTCAGGCATTGGCTGTCTGAATAGGCTGACAAATTACATTTTGTCCTCTCTGATTCATTCTCTTCCTCTTTTCTTTGCTCTCTCTCGCTCCCACACTGTCTCTAACTCTCCCTCCCTGTCTCTGCCACTCTCTCCTTGTCTCTCATTATTTCAAATGAAATGAGGAATGTGCATTGAATATTTGAATAAATTAAAGGGCTTATTTAAAATCGTTTCTTAACCTGATTAGCTAGATCATTAGGGGATCCGGGGGGGGGGGGGGGGGGGGGGGGAGCCAGCCCCCCCCCCCCCCCCCCACAACCCCTTTCCCACCCCTCTCAAACCCGAAAACAAAAAAGGCAACACCTTTTCCCTTTTTCCCCT
>JBBMJY010000022.1:13802108-13826768 GCA_037833715.1 Toxotes lorentzi | reverse complement strand
TATCTATCTATCTATCTATCTATCTATCTATCTATCTATCTGTCTGTCTGTCTGTCTGTCTGTCTGTCTGTCTGTCTATCTATCTCACTGTCTGAGCTGATGTGCATACTGTATGTAAGTTTTTGAAAGGCATTAAATATATACATATGTTTCACCCTCTGCTCACTGCTTAGTGTTTCAAAGTCTTTCTTTAGTTGGCTATTTTAAGTCATTACTATGCAACAGGTAAATTCAGATGTCTGTTGCAAGTTTGACTAAATGTAGGCTTTAACACCTTGTAGACACTTTTCCATGAATATTTATGCTTTGTAACCTGCCTGCGCATGTACTGTACAACACAGAAGGTTGTTTTGCATCAGAGAATATGAATAATGCTGAAAGTGAAAGCTGACCTCTTGTACAAAGATCATATATCAAGTTCACCCGCGACCAATCATGGTGACATAACATATGCTTTGCTATGAGTGTGTTGGGTTTTTGTTTTTTCGTACAGGCCTGCACAGTGCTGGGTGCAGACATTTTTGTCTCACAGGAAACAAACACAGTTTTCTTTCAATGTGACTGCCATGCTCTGAGTCACAAGCTTGTCTCATGCATCACTTCTATATGTTATTTCCTCATCACTCATAAGAACCTGACAAAAAACTATATTATTAGGTGTGAGGGAAAGCATGTAACTGAAATG
The DNA here is from genome assembly GCA_037833715.1 of Toxotes lorentzi. Taxonomy (NCBI): domain Eukaryota; kingdom Metazoa; phylum Chordata; class Actinopteri; family Toxotidae; genus Toxotes; species Toxotes lorentzi. Next base: position 13,826,083 of record JBBMJY010000022.1, on the reverse strand, counting down.
TTCACTTAAGTTGTACCTTAATTTTATTGTTGAATGTTCTAAATGCCAATCAATGCCAAAGTTTGAGATGTATTTTTCAGAAAGGATGTATTTGAAATCATGAGCAGTTATTGCTATTTGGTTCTGAAAATCATCAAAACATTTCTAGCAATTTTGGCAGTTAATTGCTCCACAAGCTGTTGATATACAGTAAATGTCAAGGACTGACTAACATACTGCAAACCTTTAAATCAGTATCCTATAGTCTGGATTATGCACATCCTCTGTGTTTAGTTATTCAAAAAGTATATTATTTGTATCAAAATTCACCTCCTGTAAGCTTGAAAGGTGGCTAGTAAAAGTTGGTAGTCACATCCTTAAATGTGTCTATATGGACTTTTTTGTTTTTTAAATGTGCCCTATTGACAACACGTTTTAACATTGGAAATGTACATTACAATGTCCACAGAGACAATCATTTTACAAAAATCTGATTTGATACACCACTCCTGCTTGAATCTGTATGTGTGTGTCTATATTAGATCTAGTTTCAGATACTACATGGGCTTAAGCCTCCAGTGTGAATAAGCTCATCTGGAATTCTTCACATAGCAGTCAACAGTGTGTGATCTTCCACAGTTGATCTAAAATATCACATAATTGGTTGCATTGCCTTATGGGAAAGCATCTCCCTTTCCTTTTCTGGTTGATTGCTTCTTTTCCGGTTAATTGCCCCTAGCTGCAGCAAGTACAGCACATTTGTATGCAGTGATGTTTTCAACAGTTGTACATAAGCTGCCATTCTTCATCATCCACTCACCCCACAGTGATCTTCTTCAAACAGATGACCTTCCAGTCCTGGGCTAGCTAAGGAAGATTACACTATACCTCCATTAGATTAGAGGAACCTAATAATTTAAAAAAAAAATGAACTAGTAGTAGGTAATAGATAAAGAACTTACACAGCTCCATAAATTATTTACAGTCTATAGATCTAATCATTTACAAAAGCTGCCACTCACCACATTGGCTTCTTTGCATGTAGTGATGATACAATCACCAAAACAGTTGTCAGTGAAGTCATTGTTAATCCCAAATGAACTAGACCAGACAGATAATAATATCTCATTTTATTCTTCATTCCAAACCAAGGGAACCAAACTATGGGTGTGAAAAGGAAAAAAAAAAAAAACTGAAGGAGAGAAGACATTAAGAAGAGAAATGAGAAATTAATTAGAAATTGTACAAAATATGTGGAAATAACTATTGTGACATTTTATTCAAATTAGTGACAAATCCATCTACTTTGAGTTGCCAGTGCACCAAATGACTCATTTTTTAAGTTGGCATATGAAAACAAATATGTAAATGCAGGTGCAAATTATGCAGCGGGGGTGTGGAAGCAGTTGCCTGATTTCACATTGTCATTGTTGGATTCCCTTCCTGGAGAGATGCTAATGTGTGCTAAGGCTCAGGTAAACAAAATAAATTCACTCTAGCTCCCACAAAGTGCCATGTACCCTTTAGAGTATTTGTGATATAATTGTTAAAAGCAGTAATTTTAATCAAATTCGAAATCTCACTTTGTGTTAAAACACTGGTCTGGTTTGATTTTTAATATTGCATAAATAAATTAAAATATGAATTAACCAATAGTTACAGTATACAATGAATAAATCAGTAAAGCCAGAAGTTAGCGATACTCTAGGCAGCACCTGCAGTACTTTGCCTCCTTAAATTATTCCTTCTTAGGAATATATAGAGTTAGAGAAGTCAGAGATGTTTAACTAAACTTACAAAGATTGGAACTGTTTTTGCTTTACCTTACTTACAACCAAACACTCTGTGCTGGTGTTACCCACAACAGTCTCCTTCACAGTCATTTCAGTCTAGGCTTAAAGCACTGGGTATCTTGTCTACGTACAGTATAGATTACCAGGGGTCATGCTTTTTGTATGGAGGTGGACTGGAGTGATGTCCTGAGAGAGAACACTGACTGACACCCATAATTTAAAAAGAAACAACAAAAACAAGACAGGGGCTCATTGCGCCAGGCAAAACCATGCAACTGCTCCTCATGTCTATTCATATATCCTGGTGTGAAGGATAGAGGTACACATACTCTTTCTGCATGATTTTCTTTATAAATTCAAATTTCAGTGTGAATAAATGGCATATTTATGTCCCAACACATGATTTAACACATCTGGCTACTGGTGTGAAAGTAATTGGAGAGTGTGAAACTAAAGGATCAAAAATCTAAATTACAAACTAACACTTTTCTCTGATCATTCAGGCCAAAGAAAACAAAATGGAGGTGTGAATGCACCTACATTACACTTACTCTGTAGAACAATGGAGAGTAATGTAACAGCGGACACCTGCTAACAAAGCAAGTATCACACTAATATTGTAGCTATGACGGTGAGCAACTGATTGTCAAAAATAGACACTGAACAGCATTTTGGAAATATTCCAGAATGACAATGATTAACACTTGATCGTGTAGCTTCTATTGGACTATTGGAAAGCTGCAGTTTCAACCATCTATTAATGGTAGGGCTCAAATTCCTATCTTGCAGTATAATCAGGTTTGTTTTTTAATTTAAATGAGACCTTTGCCAAAAAAAAAAAAAAAAAAAAATATGAAAACTAACTTGAATGTTAAAAATGCTCTGAGAATTTTCAGGTCTTTGACAGAAAAATAGCTACTGCGCAAGAACATAATGAAGAAAGGCATCTAAATGCACATGATATATGTGGACACCTCATTTCGCAGCTATCAAAGACCGTTCACTACTGTGGGAATGCTTGTAATTTAAAGGAGGCACGCTGATTACTGTGCTCCATAGCCTGGTCAGTTAACCTAGATGCATTTCAAATATGAAACACATTCGTAATTAATACTCCCGTTGCAGCTTTAATAGGCCATATTCATGTGGAATACATAAACATCCTTGTTGGTTGAGTTGGAATAAGTAAGCATGATAATCAGCTGTTTTACATACAGTAATGTAGGTCTACCGGGTAATGTGCAATTAAATGTTGCAGAGCACTGCTTAAGGTTTTGATTTTCTACAGTTATTTTCTGATATTTCTTTGCAGTTTCAAAGGGTGATGCAAACTCTGCATCCTCAGGCACTAACTTCCTAAGGCTCACTATTGCAGAGCAAAACGAGCTCTCACAGTGAATGACCAGCCACCTCCAGTTTAAAGGGTGGATACATGGACAGCTGGAAATGTTTGAGGATTTCAGACTATGTTCAGGCTCATAGGGGGTTTAAAGGTCCAGCAGGATTCTTAAACCTAAGCACTGTTTAAGGTTTTTTCACCAACAGGCCTTAAAATCGATTCTTAAATAGACTGTCTGATGGGAGACAGTGCTGGGAAACTATAATGGGGAAAAATACCATCCTGTTTAAAAGTCTGGCTGCAGTATTTTGCTTAAACTGCAAATAGATGGGGAGTTCTAGTTTATGGAGGAAAAGGGGAAGTTATGATGGTTAAGGTTCTGCTCTGAAGTAAAGTTATGGATTACTTTTTTTCCCAGATCAGCTAAAAGGAGGAATGGTCTAATTTTGGCACTGCTTTAAGGTGTAGGAAATAACTGAACCTGAAAGTCTTAACTAGACTGTGAGTCATGTACTACTCCCAGATTTCTAGCTGTGCTGCTGTGTGCCTCAGAAAGGCATGGTTAAAAATTCTACCTCTTCCAAATTTTCATTTCAAATAGAGGGGTGCAGACTGGAACATGGTGGAGCGCCAGCTTACTTTCAGGTATTTTCTGAACAGATTGTTAAAATTGCTCTACATTCTGTAGTAATGTAAACAGTATATACTACATACTAATGTTCAAAGTACACACACATACAGTTTTACATACTGTATGTGAAAAAAGTAACAAAAGTAAGTCAAAGTCAAAAGTAACTCTGTAAGTCAGTAGAGGTTGCATTGTGGGATGTGGCTGTACTAATGTGTGTTACGAGCCGACAGTCTCTCCCTCCTCTCCTGTGTTTCTGGTGTTCTCCCCTCCCTAGTGTTTCTTGTTTGTCCCCTGTTTGTCTGTTTTCTTGTCTGTGTGTGTTTCTAGGCCTGGGTGTGGCTGACCTACTTCTGGCTTCCCGCCAGATCTCCTGCTCACCTGTCCGCAATCTCCTCATCAGACACGCCCTCAGCATATATACACCAGTTCCTCATTCTGCTCTTTAGCAGATCGTCTTGTTTACTATTGTAGTGAATGTGCAGCCGACTCATATGAGTGTTAGTTTTTCCTTTTAAACCAAAATGATGATGAAAGACAAACAATCCACAGATGGGCTAGTTGGTACAGACAGGAAGGGGAGGCTCTAAACAAGACTAATAGCTAGTAATACAATACATCCAGAAAACTAAAGAATCACTGGGTCTTTTTTTCACAGCAGATATTTTCAGTCATCACAGCAGGAAAGAAACATTTAATAATTGAATCCCATTGAGATTAGTGGATTACAATTAAACCTCACACAAAACATGCAAAGAAAATCACACACACACACACACACACACACACACACAGTGTCTTTTACAAATGCAAGCAAAGTTTCAGTGTTATTTGATGATTCCCAGGCCATACTTCACTGTTTGTGAGGCTACTCCCTATCGTCACACAAAATAGTTCATATTCACATCAACCTTTGTTGGGGTTTTGTACCCTGTATACATACTGTGCATACTGTATCTACTTGTGAGTCTCTCATGAGCATGGGATGTTTTTGAACTTCAGCATTAACAGTCTAGCCAAGAATTGTTTTAGAATGCTTTTGATTGAAGTCTCCCTTTGAAGGTCTATCTTAAAAGATCAATACTCAATATTCAAACGTTAGGTCATCTGCTTGGTCGCCACTCACCTAATGTTAATTAGGTGAGGAGGCAGGAGCTTCTGCATCTTAAATTAATTAAATAATTAACTAGGGTTTAGGGTAGAGAATTGATGGTAAATAAAGCAGAGCGGACCTATGGAAACACAAAACCGTTGTCTCGACTTCAGAGAGGAGATCGGCAGTGAGACTCTCTCACTCTCCTGCTGAAGTGTTGAGCTTTGCAAGGCTCTAATTACCTAAGCTGCCAGCACCTGGTGAAATGCATTTCAGCTAACGAGGCCTTGAACAAAGCGCATCAGATTTTTCACAATATGGTGAAGAAAACCACTATTAGTTGACACAAAACAAGGCATCGGGAACTTTTTTTTTTTTTTACTATGAGTGAAAACATTTTGAAGATTAGACAATTTTCTCCTCATTGTTTTTCCCTGTCAAATGCTTTGGGCCATTTTAACACTAACAGAACCAACAGTCATCTAGGTTTGCATTTTATAATGCTGCTGAAAGATGGAAGCTACCTTTCATGACACATACAGTGAACATCATAGGGCAAAAAGCTCCTGCTGCTGTTGTTGCCTCTGTTTGTATGAAGCTTAAACTGTCCAAGCTGCATTGTAAGTGGAGACTGTGACTTTTGGGACTGAGAATAACTTTGGTGGTTTAGTTGTTTTGCACTACGAAAGCTGATACTGAATGTTCACACTGAGCAGCAATGGATCTTTTAACGTGAAGGTTGTAGCATCAGTAAAGCTGGGTGAAATTGTTTGTCCATTGTTTATTCCAAACATTTATTCCAGTATTCATTGCAGTGAAAACTGTAGAGATTCAGAATGCTTTAAATGGTTGTCCTCAGCTGCTTATCCATTTTGCACGTCCAGTCAGACTGTTGAGAGAATCTAACTGCTACCAGAAGGAAATGAAAAGGGAAATCTGATTCTAATTCAACAACCAGAAATGAACTTTACTAGGTTACACAATGTGATGAAAATTTGTCATGGCAACAGCTGATGAAGCATGAAAGGTTTCAACTTCTTCTTCAGCTTCTTGGACAGGCACGATTGTTGATGCATCAGTCAAGTTCTGCTGATAAATGAAATGACAGAATATATATGCTGACAAGTATAAGGCTGTATATTTCCTTGCTCAAGGATATTTCAAAAGGCCACGTTGCCACTGATGTTTCTTTTGTTCAGTTGCCCTTGAGCAAAACTTGATCCTTTAACTAAAAAGGTACATCTGGTCTTAGCAGTGCTTGTATGAAGTATTAGATTCTCAGAGGACTTGTACAAAAAAATAAAGAAATAAAAATATTATAAAAATATTATTATATTATTTCTACTATCATGGGCATCACGATTTTTTGCGTGCCACTACATGTCTGCGCCCACATGTATGTTCCCATATCAGGCCCCGTGTGACCTTTGGCATCACTCCACTGCTCCCCCATCTGCTTTCCCCTTTCCTGATGGAGCATCGTGCCAGGGGTGAACTTCTGCAGCACAGACCCACTCAGCCTGGACTCATGGTGCAGCAGACAGGCAGCCCCTGTTAGCCACAGTGACAAAAGACTCTGTTGAGTTTGTGTTTAATGAGGCGCTACTGTGTATTCATTCAATAATAAAAGCCATATGGTTGTCATCTCCGAACATGCCTCCCCACTTTGCTAGAAAGTTCGGCAGCATATTCAAGGGAGGACAATTAGCATGGTGATGTGCAGAGCACTGAGGTGGGTGGGAGCTGCTTTCTCACTTTTGTTAATTAGTCAGTGATACGACAGTGTTTGGAAATTTAGAGTTGGGAACTGACATTATCAAGGTTTTTTTTGTTGTGTTTTTTTATTATTATTAATAACCTACCCTTTATCTGCAGACATGAAATCCTATCACAAGCATAAAAGTAAAGCACATTTTAATGTATTCTATATTAAGCATGCAGTTTCGGTTTCATGTTCAAGCAATACATTGTAGCGTTAAAAACACTGACCAAATATTGACTGTAATGATGGCAAAATTAAAAGACAACGTGATAAGATGGTGGAAAACAGAGACAATCTGAAAAACAGTGTCATCATTTCTTTAGTTAAACATGAATGAAAGATTAGTTGTTCAAGCATCTGTTCTACTGACGGGACAAAAAATAAAACATCAAATCTGTGTATTCTGTGACTGTAGTTTTCTTAGATTAATACATGAAACAAGCCGTATCGCCATGTTCCATCCATCCATCCATCCATCCATCCATCCATCCATCCATCCATCCATCCATCCATCCAATTTCTATACCGCTTGATCCATCAGGAGGAGGCTGGAGCCTATCCCAGCTGACTACAGGCGAGAAGAGGGGTACACCATGGACTGGTTGCCAGTCAATCGCACGGCTGACACATAAAGACAGAAAACCACACACGCACACACACACACACACACCAATTAATCTAATGTGCATGTTTTTGGGATTGTAGGAGGAAGCCGGAGTACCCGGAGAAAACCTGCACCACTGTGCCGCCCTATTTCCACGTTTCCATTATATTTTCTTCATGGTTTTCCACTGCTTGAGGTTTGATAGCACTCTTGTAATTACATCATCTTGTTGTAGCCTCTTCCTCTACAATTTCAATTTGTTAAATTCCTAAAATTTGCACGGCAGTGGTGAATACAATTGCCCATTAATCTGCTTTTTCCAATTCTCTGGAAATTTAGCTAAAAATTGCTTTACATTTGCATGGAATCCTGGCTACTGCTACTTTATATTTCCTGGAAAATTGGTTTTGGTGCAGATTTGGTGCAAAGCAAACTATTTTGATAAATTGTCAGCAAAGTTTGAGGCACTAAATCTGAGGGGTAGATGCAGAGAATGAGCCAGGTGTCTGCTCCATGGAGATGGTGTAGTATATTCTGCCATTACACCTCCCTTGCTCTCCTCTGTGTGTCTCAGGCCATAAAACATCTCCCTATTAGCATCCCAGACACTTAGCTGAGGAGCAGCTTCTCTCTTTATATGCAGGCTCAGGCAAATGATCATTTCCATTACAATCATTTGGGTGAAAATATGCAGCAGACACAAACATGACATTAATTTTAATGTGGTGCCACAGCTCTGTTCAATTACATTCCATAAAATATTCACAGGGTATCTCACTCTGATTTAGGTAAAGGGGGTATAGCACAGCTGGAACTTCATGGGTGTGCTAACGTAGGAGATAATATATGAGTGCGTAGGTATTTTCATGGCAGGGCCTCCATGTGCTGTAACTAAAGTCAGAGATTTTAGCTGCTGTCTTGGTTTTCATTCAGGAGAACATCAAAAGTAGTACAGGATACACAGTGTGACATCTAGGACTGAGACTTTGGTATGGAAGGGCCATGTCTGCATGATAAAAAAAAAATAAATCAATAAAACAGGAGCTAAGGATAGAGGTCTTCAGACTCCCTGCCACCATTCCAACAAACAGAGCTGCAAAGGTCACCCTACCCCTTATGGAGTGCACTTTCAACTACACCTGGATGATCAAAGTTTGCCAGGCCATGGGCATGTGAGATGCCCTCACATAGTCAATGGTCAAGTCTCTGTTTCGACAGGGGATGGCCACATACTCTTTTACTGTAACAAAGAAACAGCTGCTGTTAACAGCTGAAAATCTAAAATTAGAAGTATACTGTAATTTAAATGCCATACACTATCACAAGTATATGATATGTATTGGTAGCTTGACAGTGATGAAGGTCTGATCTTCCACCGATGATCTAAGCCCATTGGTGGGTACTCCCTCACCGATTCATTACAAATAAGAATCAGGAGGAAAGGTATTTATCTGAGAGGATCACTGATTTATTTGTTTCAGTATTTTCAAGAGAGTTTAACATGTTTCTCTGTCTGAGGCGAAAGAAGAGAAGAAGGTTTGTTCACTATTGACAAACACCTCATAGAGTCTGTTTTCTGAATGGGCTGATTCATACATTTTAATTCTTGGAGGAGTCTCAGTGGCCAAAACAAGTGTTGTATGTGGTTAGTGTTCTCAGACTGCCTTGACTTTCTCTTGCCACTGGCATTTTTCAGCTCAGACCAACTCAACATCATTATTGCACCAATTATTCATTTGGATATTCAATGTCAGTGTTTTTTTTTGTTTGTTTTTTTTTTTTCACAAGTAGTCCTACAAATAAGAAATAATCCAACCCTGTAATGTTCTGCTGTGTGATGCAATGAATAAATGCCCGGTAACTGAATATTATGCCATAAGAAACTATGATTCATGCATTCATTAAAGTGCATGTGCTATGCTGACTCTGTCTTTTGTGATAAATAGAGATTGTAGTAGAAAAAAAAAAACAAATGTAACATTTACATTTAAAATTTCCAGAAAACACTTAAGTTACCTCTCTGAACTGCTTGTCCCCTATTCCACCCCCAGACCCCTCAGATCTGCTGACCAGTCACTGCTCTCCATTCCAACAGGTGGCATGGAATGGAGAGCAGTGAAAGTTGAGCATTTTCCATTGTTTCTCTGAGCATAGACACAACCTGTCGACATATTTACAACTTCATGTATGTACATGGATTGACTGTGCGATGGCTGAGCTTCTAAAACTCCCTGTGACCAGGGAGTTAGTCTGAAGCCTTAGTCTGAAGGGGCGTTCTTTTCACTCAGAGAACCATGGTTACATATGTGATCAATTTTTTTACCGTGACAGTTTTGAGGACTTCTTTGCAGAAGAGAATGGTGAATTAATAGAGTTAGGATCATGAGCAACCATGAAAAAAAGCTAACTCTTGACAATAACTGTGCTCTTGATGATAATTAGAGTATCAATACAGACCAGTGTTTCTTTTCAAAAAGAAAAATTTACACTTGCACTCAGCATGTTCTGCTCTGTCGACAAAACTAATACATTTCTTCATCACACTCAAAAAAAGGTGTTAAAGAAAAATAATGTGCATTATATCCAAAAGGAACAGGAGTACTGCTATTGAAATAAGCAAGAAAGAGAAAATATCACAATGTGACATAGCATACATGGTGCTCTACAGGGACCTCTCAATGCTGATGCTGAGGAGCTGAAAATAAAACTTCCTGTCCCTCCTGACAAACTGTCAAATACAGGTTTTAAGCATAAATCATCTTATTCTGTATAAAATGGTGTGAGGGTGAATGGCTCTGCCTACCAGATGGACTGTATTGTCAGCTAAATCTACCCATTCCCCACAGCTCACCTGGGACAAACGTCCTCTATCAATATTAGAAAGTGTACACTTCCTTCTAAAAACAGACTTCCTGTTAGTGTTAGCATTCATGCCAGTGCTCAGCATTCTGCCAGTGAAGTAAAAAAAAAAAAGAAAAGGAACAAGCACACAAACATGACTTCCCTCCTCCCTGTATATGGTGTTTTTAAATGGTCTAGATATTGTTCTATTTGCTGTTATTGCCCTCTTTTTCTTTCTAAGAAACAATTTTTAGTTATCTCTTTTATATCACTTGATTTATTTTAGGTAACTAAGTCAGCTCAACTCCCTGGACATTCTGACTGTGTCCTCTCTCTTTGTCTGCAGTTCTTGAGATTTCTGTACAACAAAGGTGCATTCAGATTCCTATTTCTCAACACAATCTTGATTTATAAAACACCTGCATGCTCCTCAAAAATGTGGAGCTTTTCATGCTAAATTGGATCTAGAAAATTCCGTAAATCTAAGTGACCACTGGTGAGAAATACCACCTTACTGCTGACATGCAGAGTGTGTACAAATCAGTCAACAGATTTGGAATATTATCTAAAGAGAAATATACTTAGAACTCCTTCCCTTCCATCTTTCTCATGGTCAGCTCCAGGCACTGTTGCACGGTGAGGTAATGCTTGAAGCTCAGTGCCTCCTGACATCAGGTCTGCAGGCCCAGCTGATGGCCTGTCTTTCAACAAGGGCTGACAGCCAAACCATGCCACTATGGCGATTGCCTCCTCTTCTACACCCATCCATCTTGCTCCCAGCAAGAGGTGGCTCGGAGGGCACAGCAGGTAGCCAGGCCAAGGGGCACTGGCAAGGTCCAAATGCCAGGTCATATCATGTGTACTCAGACCCTGAGACAGGCATCCCAACACTCTGTGCAGCCAAGCATGTTTGTTTACTCACACAGGTCATCATATCAGTGTCTGGCCTGCATGGTGCTGTGTGTAGTCAGAACAAATCATGACACATTAAAAGGCATGAATATCCCAAACAAACGAATGACTGACTTATCTACTCTGAACCCCCAGACAACCAATTATCTTTGCTGTGACATGTATAAATTGCAGAATAACGAATTTCATGACACAAACTGTGACCCTAATATTTATGATCAGAATAAATTAGAAGTTTTCTTTCTTTTTTTTTTAAAATTAGATTAGACCCCAATTTTATATTTCACTAAAATGTGTCATCACAGGCACTGTCGTCCAACAGGAAATTAAAGAGAAATATGGCTGAAACAGAACACAGGAGAGACAGGTACAGCAAATTAGACTGTACTGTATTTTCAAATAACTATGCAAGCTATATTACATTCAGTTCAGTATGTCATAAAAATGACTAGATAAACAATTAAAATCTCAAAAGTCTGTCATATACGAATTGTGTCTACTAATGGAAAATTCCAGTTCTCATGATTTACATCCAGTACCAACATTCAGTGCCAGGTGGCAGGAAGCCGTGTCCTCTATATGTCACAGATTTGTAGTTCATATTTGTATTTTTATTACTTACAACTGTGGTCTAACCTTCTGCGAGGGTTTTAGTTACATAACTCTTATCATGCATTAATCATAGTAGCCATAAGCACAGTTGTGTCACATCACAGGGAGCACTGGTAAATGATTTGTGCTATACAAATAATTTTTACCGGGATCCACTCATATTAAGAAAGACCTGCTCTCTTGAAGACTAGCAACCAATCAGAAATGACAAATTGCAACCCCTGACTCTTACAGCTTCTATGATAACAGATATTGTAGAAAGTGAAAAACAAAACGTTTGCAGTGGAATTTCAAAATGCTGTTATTCACAGATTTTGCAGTATTGTTCCTGCTGCTTGGGGGATGGGATGGTGGATATTAACAGTTCAGAAAAAGGGTTTTCTTCTGTTGTCTGTGTGTATGAGCAAGGAAACAAACAAAAAAAAATCTATTTTGCAGAGAGACCTGACACACTCCGGTACAAAGAAAGAGAGCTAGGAGAAACTGGGCTACATGTAAACCAGTTTTTTGTCTCGTCAGTGGAGCTAAACAAGGCCAGACAGGTGCAGTAACTACACAGCATCTTCTTAGCCAGACAGACTGATATAGCAAAACAAAAACCAACAAAAACACAGTCCAACACATGTTACAGCCCTTGCATAATGGACAATAACCACAAAGGAAATATTTATACTAGTCTGACAGGGAGAATTTTGCATTCTCCACCTGAGGGATCCCAGAGGACACCTTATAGCGGCCGTTCAGCATGTTGACAGATATCACAGCAGACAAGGCGCCCACTGAGAAGCTCCTCACCTCCTTGGGACTGTAAATACTCACTTAGGACGGTCCTTAAACCCTGCTGCCTGAGTATCTGTGTTTGACATAATCTAATGTTTGTATGAAAAGCAAGGAAAGTGGAGAAGTCCATGACTACACATTTATTGTAAGCAGAATAACTCCATGTATTACATGAATACGTGAATGAAAGGTTCTCATGAATACAAGGTATCTTTGCCAGTATTCATTTACATCATTGTGCAAGCTCCCAATCCTGGGTATCTGGTGAATCCACAGATTTTGATTACCTACATGAATCCTAAGAGAATAGTCCCCAGATGAGGTGGGAAAAAATACCACCATTGCATTTTCTCAACAAAACAATATCTTATCTGCCCGATGAGCAATTAACATCTTTTAAATGATTTGGATACGTTCAGTGAAATTAAATGCTGAAAAATAGTTTTGATTTTGTCATTTTAAGGTTTTAGCTGAATATGAGAGGAGAGTGTGCATGTTTAAAATAATCATCATCTGAGTGCATGTTTGTTTGAAAATGCCTGTTCATGGAAACACCATACAGTACTGGAGACAACAAATAATAACAGTGCATGACTTTAAACTAAACTTTTAAACGTTGAAACTATGCTCAGTCACCAGAAAGCCTAAAGCAGAGGTGGGGTGACGTTATTAGAAAAAGGGAAGAGGTCAGGGTAATTGAATGGGAACATAAAGTGTGTGATTTCAACAGCGAAAACCATCAGCAGTGGTTGATATTGGCATTTGGAACAGCCATCCAGACCACTGTATTGTTCACAAGTGTATGTGCTGATGTTGGTAGTTGCAATGAGACTTGCCACATTTTAATTTTGACGTCCTCTCTCTCGAACTCTTGGGATCCCTACACTGATCGCCTGAATCAAGAAAATCAGCCTCATGGATGTAAAACTTGAATGTGAATGACGGCAGCATGGCAGGAACAGAAAGTTTGATTGGATGAGACACTGAATAAAAAAATATATATAAGCTGCTCTTCCCTGTCAAACTCAGTTTTCCTCAAGGTGAGCAGAACACTTCATTCACTCAGACTCTGTTGTGACAGGAAAGAGAGAGTGAAACAGACAGCAAGCACTTCAGCACAGTTAGTTTTACATCAAAATCCAGTGGCTATTCTCTTTATTTTCATGGCTGTTGCAGACAGCCCCACTGCAAATGTCAATCCAATTCACAGATGTCAAATTTCATTCAATCATGCAGTGTGGAGCAGAATATAATTGACTAGATGTGGACATTCCATTTTGTAATGATTGATATGTTGACATATACATTTGAGGGATATTTATAGGATATGTGTTTGTGCAGTTGAAGAGTGTTTAATATGTAGAGAATTCAGCAAAGTGGCTTCTTACAGCAAATGCTCTTCTTTGAGAGGTACCACAGTCATTTCTGTATTATACCTCATACTGCGGTAAGTTGGAGAAAATGATGCTGACTTCTCCAGCTTTCCCATGATCCGATGCCTCCTACCACAGATAAGGTTTATGTGCCAGATGTTTCATGTGGTCACATCTGCACATACCATATATACTGGCATCCCAGGGGTGATAATAAGTTATATTACTGGAAAAGTGTAAAGTCACTTCTCAGAATTGACTCTGAGCATCTGCTGTACATAAATCAGATGAAATGATGGCTTTTCCACAAGTTTTTATTTCTGTTTCACAGAGAGGTATATTTAAGAGACACCTGAAAAGCACCAGTACAAACTGGGCTAATCTGTGGGGCGTCATTTTGTCATTTAGTGGATTTAATGAGTATCCTTGTGTGCTTCAGCCTCACTATGTGATTAACTCTGTAGGAGCATTTTTACATAAAATCTTGATTAGTGCAGCTGCAAGACAAGATAATGGATTCAACAATGCTTTGGGTTTAATTATGTCACTTCGAGACACACTTCTTTAAATGGTTTTGATCCTGCATGCGTATTTGAAATTGGCTCCTTTCAAGAAAATCACCTCTCCATCCTGTAAAAAAATCTGTTTCTTGGCCAACTGGACATCTGTCTTTTCCTGTCTTTTCCTGTCTTTTTCCCTTCTTCTGTCCAGTCATCCATTCATGCCTGCTCTTCCATTCCACTTCTCACCCACCTCCTATCACCACCTTTTTCTGTTCCTTCCTTTTAGTCATCCATCTGTGACAACCTACACCTCCCTCGCACGCTTGTTTGTCCATTTGTTGCTCTCTCTCACAACCCAGACATACACTGGAACTCGCCCATTTTCTATGTCTACCTGTTTGTGTCATACACTCACACTCTTCAGCCTCTTCCCTGACACCTCTCCTCTGTCGCTCTCCAGCACAGCACTTATTTTGTCTTCCCACATTGTGGGTGGTAACAAATGTTTGTGTTATAGCTATGAATGTATAATTTCTTACTTTTCCCTACAGAAGCTAAAACCAACCCAGTCCTTAACAAATTCACATGTACACACCATGCTCCTTTTCAAAATGAAGTCTGCTGTCCACAGTATCTCAACCATTACTTCTTGCTCCCATCTGGAGTTGCTTATGTGTAAAAGTACCAGTTTTAAATATAGATGTCCTATTGACTTTGTAGGAGTTTCATCACAGTCATAGCAACGGACTGACACAACAAACATGCATGAATCCTATGACGTGCTGTTTAACCATGGAAGCTGCCTTATTCTTGGTAAAAAGCAGTAAATATATCCATCTTAAGGAGCATATTCCATTTTGTTATAAATTCACTCTTTCTCTTGAGTCTTTTACAGAACATTGAAGTATTAAAAATAAATATATCTTTTTATGTATAAAGTTAGGTACTGCTATAATCTACGGCACTACCTAACTGTAATCTTTTTTAGAACCATACAGTTATCACTGCATCCTTGCTGTGCCATCTTGACTGCTTTATTTGCTCACTCTCTCTCTGACTGAGTTACGCGCCACTTGATATAGCCTGCACAGTCAGAAATCCTCCTGTGTAATTATGACAAAAAATATTTTATTCACATTTAATGAAATAATTGTTGAACCTGCATGCAGCACTGACAGTAAATTGTCTCAAAAATTGTCTCAAATGAAAAAAAAAAATCAACCGTATTTGTTTTTTTCCTGCTCCTCTTTGCTATTAAAATGCATATCCATACAAACACTGACAACATAGAGATACAGATTCATGGAAAGGTTCTTTATTTATTGTGAAGATAAATTATTTATGCCATAGTAGCATTAGACTAGAGATGAAAAAAATGGTGTAAATAAAGGACAAACATAGCTGTAAACTTGAAAACCTGTAAACCAACCTACGGGTGTATAACGTCAATCAATGTTACCCTCACACTTGCATATATACTATATACTATGCATGGTTAACCATGCAGATGCATTTAATGTCTCTACATATTAAATCATCATGTTATTGACACTTAGTGTGAAGAGGGCATTCAGGGACACCGCAGGAACCCCATGGCTCCAGACTAGAAGCATGATAGACCTCACAAAAGCCAGTTCTCCTTGAAATGAAAGATATGGGGAAATTAGGAATAAAATTGAGGCCCACAATTGTTATTTTTCAGACAAGATGAAAAGAGAGGCTTTATTTTTTTTTTTCCTTATTTTGTACTCAGTGTGGCTTGGGTGTGTGGAACTGAAAATATCTGGGTGTTATTCATTGGGTTTCAGGACACACTCGGGATAGAACAAGGCAGGGGGGCCATTGTAGTTACTTCAGAGGAAGAGAAAAAAAAACTCCAATCTCTTTCTTTCCGTGCTTTTTTTTTCCTCCACCAAAGTGCTAGATAGAAAAGAGGAGAAGGAGAGTACATTTAAATGCTGCAGAATACAAAACATGGATTTGACTGTTTTACTGTTCTGCCATCCTCCTACCTGAAAATAACATCTGCTTCAGTCTAATTATAGAGGCAAAGTCACAGCAATTAAACAACAGCCAAGCTAAAAAGTCTTACCAGTTTTTTTTTTTTTTTATCATGAGCTCTTAAATGAAGAATTCCTTATATTAACCAACCTGAGGTTGGTTTATTCAGCTGAAACCACTGCATATGTTTATGTGCACACAACAATGCCATAATTATGACAGTAATGTGATTCCTAGCTGTTTAATATTGACTTGGGGTCGGCATTCAAAAGTTTAAAAAAAAGTACAATCACCAATTACATTACATGCAGCTTGATCACGCATGAAGATATGAAATTAATGTGTACAGATGTCTAATAGATCTCTACTCATAGCAGTGAGTGGAGTACGGTGACTGCACAGGTTGCATCTTGTTCAGTCTCACTGACAATATTTATATGCATGTAAACTTGTCACAAAAAGGAAGGATATGACAGCGTGTGTGTTAATGGAACAGATGTGACTTAACTGAAAGATCACAGGTATGATCCCCATTGCAGTAACTCAGTTAGTCAGAAGTCTTAGCTGCTCAGCCTCTGAAAGTCATTGAATATGTGCCTTCATATATATATAATGCCTCCAATATTACACTGGAACATATTCACTTGAAATATAACAAAGAGATTAAGCAAATAATGGTACACTGCAAATGCCCGTGTGGGTCCAATAAAAGTACAGTCTTATAAATAATACCAATATGAGATCCTCGAAGAGTATGAAGCAAGTAGGTTTGGTTGCTATTGGAAACTGCCTTATCAGGGAGTGGCTGCTATTGTCCCTAACACCTCTCATTGCTGGTGTAAAGTCTGTATATATGTATAGAGTATGTGTACACACACAGATGCACAAAAAGAAATGTCATCATACACACCCACCCACCCACACACACACATGCAAACACCATAGTCCCCTCAATATTCACAAAGGAGATCTAACACAACCTAAAACTGCCCATTCACTCTAAAAATACATTGCCAATGGTTCCATTGTGATTACTGTTTAAATATCTTGTTCTTATCTGCATTAAATTTTACACTGTCTTCAGTCTAATCCGCTTTGAAATGGGTCTGTCCAGTTCTCAATATCTAACTTCATTAATTTATAATTTCTACAAAAACTGTGTCCATAGTAACGAGTGTTAAAAACTGTTAAGTTTCATACGCTATTCTTTCGTCAGACTGTGATTTAAATCATTATCTGGCCAGTTTTAGACAGCATTATGTTTAGACAAAGTGTCTGTAAGGGTGCTTGTGTCTCAATAATATTTAGCAGTTTTGAGAAGTTTGCCTACTTTTGTTAGAGGATGAGAGAAAGAAAAGATAAAAGAAACCAAAATTTCAGAACTGCATCTGCAGAACTACCATTTCAAACTTACACCTCATTTCCAAGTGCACACAAATATTACCTGTCCATCTCCTAGTAAATCAACTGACCAAACTCTAACTTAAAACTTTTCCTCTCTAACAGACAATTGGGGCTTGCTGACATGTAGCAGCATGTGCAGTTCTCAACATTTCACTGATCGAATACGTCATTGGCAGCAGTCAGACTGAGCTGCCTGTCTGTTTAGGCACTGCCTCATCTATCTCTTAGTATTGTGGCAGAGCAAGGCTCACCTGGTCCTGCAGAGTTGTTTAGTCTACCTATTCCATCACCACCATCACCACCCACCTGGAGCTGACTGGCCCTGAAAACCTCCCACTGTGGAGATCCAAAAATCACTGGGACGATAAAGCTGGGAAGAAGAGGTGGATGTATAAAGTCTCCGCAGGTGTTCGGACTAGGTATTGGTAAGGCAATGGATAAAGGGCAGACAGAGATGAAAGACTAGATGAGAACATATGAGGTGGTGGGAGGAGTTATTGGGGTAAAGTGAAACTTTTAACATTATTGCCCATTGATCACATTGAGATTACAGGTTTCCTGGAGAGGCTGTAATCTCTAAGATTACACCCTGGATGTGCAATAGGAATGATGTGAAAATAGACCATAAGTATAAAAAAAGGTGTAAAGTGGACAAAGGCAGTGAGGACATGATAGGGTGAGTTGTAAATGCAAAGAGGACTGGGCTGTATGTGTGTGGTGACAGTCTACATGTGAAGTGCCAGTGTGCAGACAAATAACACACTTTTTTGTAGCAGGTTAGAGGTGAGAGATCAACAAAGGGTGTGAAAGAGAGACCAGTGGGTGAGAATGAAAGATGAACAGAGAGCAGAGAAATGGAGAGTAAGAGAGAGACAGACAGAGAGAGGGATGAGGCAGGCAGGGGAGGCAGATGGATGGACAGATTGAGGGAGTGTATAGCTTTAGCATGATTAACTGCGTTGCCACACTCGCAGCTCCAGCTTTCTGTTTCTTCTTGTTCTGTATTCTTACATCACTCCCCCTCCTTATCTTATAGATCCATTTCTCCAGAGGGGGGTCACACAACAGGCCTGGTCACTGAAGAAGACTCTAAGTTGCAGTCCACTCAGAGGTCAGAAGTTCTCAGCTGGTAGGTTGCAGTTGCACTGCCAATTCATTCCAACAACGAAAAGCCAGGGATGAAATGGGGAGTGCAGTTTTGTCTTTACTCAATGTGAAGTGCTGTTACCTATGCAAGTTCTATAAAGTCAATATTTACAAACAACATTTATGCTCAGATTTTTCTCTGTGCTGCAAATAATACTATACAATAATCAATATTTATATGTATATATAATGGTTCAAATGTCTATGTATATGTAAAAGGTTTTGCTTGTAGTGAACCTACAGAGTATAACCACAGACTCCGCAGTTTCCCTCAGCTCAATGGACTGTTTCAGCCTCTTTCAACTCAATATTATATTTTATGGCCTGCAACCTCAGTGGCTGGTTCACCTATCACTCTCATCAACCAAGACAGCCAACAGCCTCTGATGAACCCAGTCCAGTATTTCACAGCTAGAGCAGCAGGTATTTCCCTCCGGAGCTGATGGAGACCAAAACAGAGATAGAAAGTGAGTGCACATTGGATTACATTCACCGAGTGACCAGAAAAACTACTCAAAATAAAGGCTAATGTTACTGTCTGTCAGAAACCAACAGTGGAAAATCCAACAATTTTCCAGTAATCATTCAAAAACTTGAAGAACTGTTAAGAGAGACTGGTGTGTTGAAACACAAATTTTAAAAAAATAACACACTTTAAAATTTTTAACAAAATACCCCTGTGCCTCAAAATAAGAAATAAGAGTTAAGAAGGATCCTAAAAAAAATGGGTTTTGTGACCGGGTAAACATGATGTCATTTTCTTCACTCTGGACTGCCTCCTGTTACACGGCTAGATGGCACCCTGCCTTGGCCTGTCTACCACCAGGCCTTTTCATAGATTACCTATCAAATGCAATCACATCACACCTGACTGATCCCTTCAGCAACTGATGATGTGCCATCCAGTATAAGGCGCAAATAGTCGAATCACATTTAGTTTGTTTTATCAACGATGAAGTCAAACTAAATGAGGCACATAGAAAATATCAGTGTGTTGTTAATGAAAGTGTTACTTGAAGCCTTGACAGCAGGTAAACATCCTGCTTCAATGTTGTAAAAAAAAATAGTAGAGAAGCACTGTCAAAATGCTGAGTCCTTATAGCTTTAGTCTCCATTTTTTTCAATGAAAACCAAACAATGTGAAAAAGCTTCTGTTTTACACTTCTGTGTTGTTTAAATTCAAAATACCTTGTTCATCCCTTAAGGAGCAATTTGGCAAGTAAGCCCACAAGCAAAAGTACACAGACAATTCATTTACACATTAAAATACAACTGAAAATACAACTGATAGTTACCTCATCTATCAACATGATAGATTTTGTAACTATGTTTGCAACAACTGTAGTCTGTGCCAGCAATGCAGGCACAGACTACAGTTGTTGCAAACATAGTTCGCAAGACTATATAGTTTGACAAATGTATAGTATTTTTAAAATAGGATTTATAAAGTGTGATATTGTTATCAGCTTGCTAGCTAACACAATATAAGCCAGTGACACTGAACTAATTCATTCACGTTCCATGGTATGTTGACTGCAGTTATTTGATATGTTGGTGTTGGCTAGCTAACCAACTTTATCAATCATCTAGCAATGCTAGCAGAAATGCCAGCATAGCTATATTAGCTGAATGATAATGCTAACCAAACTAGACAAGATATTATAAATAAGATGTGTAGCCACACTTCGTTATTGACATGATAGCCACAGCCAAAACCACAACATCACATAATCAATCAAATTAAGGGCCCTCTATGCATTGAATGCCCTGCTGACAACCATAAACATCACATTGGGTGTTCCCAGAAAATTCATCCTAAGTCCTTTATCTAGAAATCAGTCCACAGGCTGTAATGGGCATCCACGAAAGTCGGGGGGATTTCTTAAGTTGCGTCAAAATCATTTCACACGTTGGCAATAAAAAAGCCATTAATACCTGTAAATTTCTTCACATTCTTTCATTAAGTAAGTTTAACAAGATTATGACCTTCTGAGGTTGTATAAGTAACCAACATGTTGTTCACCAAACAGTCATAGCCAGGGCTGTGTGATTAATCTTCTTTATTGTGCAGAGTCCCAAAGAGGTAGTTTCTGTCAGGACATCAAGGTCAGATCAATAAAAATCTGATATTTAAATGCCACTTGATTAGGTGTGATTCCTAGGGGGGATTTCCAAAGCTGAAATAAAGCATGCATGTCTCCCTCAATGTCTCAGGGTTAACCGGCACCAGAACAATGGGGACATATAGCTGTCATCAAAAGTTTGTCTGCCTTATAGTATTGGCCAACAACAGTATACACAGTAACAACTGTGACCCTGAGAAAACCATTGCTCTACAAGATCTCTAGAGCAGGAGACATTGTAGTTGCATTGCTGTGTGAGTGTTTATAGGGCACATTAACATCTTCTATAAACAGGCAAACGAGCTAAGTATAGTTAACTAGTTAAGATCTAGTACAGAACTACAAAACAACAAATCTGCATTGAATCAGTACACCCACTACACACTTTGACACACACTTTGATCCACCGCCCATGACTTCATCATTATTACTTGTCCATATATTGAATTGTTGTCTTCAAGTAGTTAAAGGTGAGAGCAAACCACAAGTTGATTTTGTGACACTACGATCAGTTCTGGTTCCATTTCCACATCTAAATGCAAAGTGTGTTCGCATTACTATTCCATTTAACAAGACAGCATTGATTTGTTTGTCTTCTTTTGGTGTTTTAATAATATCAGTTTATCACCTTCAGCATTATTGATTTTGTGTTATCATCCATCTAAAATGAAGAAGTCAAAACATTTATAAATAATTGCAAATAAAAATTAGATATTGCTACCATCCAGCTCTGCAATCTTGCTAATATCATTTGCATGATTCTGACATCTTCACACAAGACTGGCTATATTAGGGATAAGGGGGTGACGGGGAGAGAAGTAATTGGTGAAAACAACCACTTCACAACTGGAACGCAGCTTTGTCTGTTTTTTTCCACACTGGGGAGAGACACAGAACGAGAAAAGAGATAAGAGAAAGAGATTGAGAGAAAGGGGGAGAGAGGAACATCTGGGGTCTGTTGGAAACCGAGGAGGTTCCCAGCTGTCAGAGTTTCCCAGCTGCTCAGTCAACCTTCAGTGTGCCAAAGAGCGGACCATGGGAATGACTTTGCTGTTCCCCAGGTCTGGAGCAGGATCTTCATACCCTATAATGACTGTTTTACCTCATTTCTCACTGTATTTGGGAGGAGTGGAGTTGAGGACTACTCTCAGTCCTGTCAGGGTTGGTTCCATTCACACCCTTGGTAATGTGTGTTTGAAAGAAGACTTCATGCCAGAGCCTATCCTGATTGGTGCGACTGTTGAGATTAAACCAAGATTTGGAGTAACTAATGGTGACTGGTGTCCAGCTGACTGTTCTTCCCAGTATTAAAAATTGTAGCCTCTATAGTCAAGATGGTAAAATTGTAGTAGTAGTAGTTCTTGTCAAAAGAGCAGCCACAATGATGATTTACAATACCCCTTTATTAACTTATGGTATTTCTCTGTCATCAGGTTTGTGTTGATACCTTATCAATTCATTCAACTGTATGATGGTGCACTAGTCATTGTCGAATAATGTAGGTGCAATACTCATAACACATCCACAAAGGATTGCTACACTCAGCACATATAGAGCAATAGCATGAAATGAGAGGCTTCTTTGTTCTATATTCTTGGCACTTGAATTTGTCATGGATACCATTCACAACCACCCCTGTGGTGTCCTTTTGCTAAACAAGACCCAAGTGCAGAGAACAAACCACACATAGAACTAAGGTCGACCAAAAAAACTACTTACTCCTTACACCTAACAGGTGAGAGGGGAGCGAATCCAAGACCAAGATCCAAGGCAACCAAGTCTTGCAACAACAATATAAACAGTATGCTTAAATAGGATGGGCAATTGATAACCCTGATCAGTGAAGGTCAGCACCAGCTGGACTCCAGCAGTGGAACAACAAAGAAAACTTATCTGTTAAAAAAATAGTTTTACATTTAGAGATCTTACTCATTGCTCCCTGACAGTTAGCAGAAGACTGCTTTTTAGTGTCACAACAGGAACTGAAACTCTTTTATTTTGCTTTTCACACTTTTTCACACCTGAAATTTACTTGGTATTGTTTTGAGTTCTAACACCCTAATTAATCTTTGTCATGTTGATAGAAACTTTGACAAAACTAATTCCTTTATCTGTATAGCTTTACACTTCTCCTTTTCTCTATCTTTTTTGTCTCTCTTTCCTTCTCTCCCACAGCTACCATTGAGGGGTGCCTCTTATGTAACTCCTTGTTTAAACATGAACATCTGGCTCAATTGGCAAACACCACTGTTTCATCTCTGTTGGTGATAACTCAGTTATTTAAATAAAAAAAAATAAACTTTCTTGAGCTGTCACAAGGCTACAGATTTAAAAGTGCGTCTATGAACCCTATGCAGGTTTCAGTTATAAAGTACCTGTTTGAGAAACAGATTGGACGCAGCCATAATAAGATTGAAAAATATCAATTAACTCCCATGGAGTCAGCACATTTATGCCAAATTTAATCAGAGACTCTAGTGGCACAGCTCCCGAATCTTACAGGCTGCATGTGTGTGTTTGCACTTGTGCAGTGTCTGTATGCCTGTGTGTGTGTGTGTATGCTTGAGTATAGGTGTGTACCTGCATATTGTAGACATGCATGTGCACATACAAAATGAGTATTTGAGCTGTCAGACACAACGCGACAGCAGCGCTGCGCTCCGAGACCCATTATTTCCAATGGTTTGAGCCGCACTACGATGGTTTGTCGCTGTGTTGAGCAAAGCATGCACACAGCACAGCATGCGTCTCAGTGTGTTCGACAGCACACAGCAGTCAAAATTCTACCTAGTTGAACTCTGACCACTGTGCACTGCAAAAAGTGTTCTGAACCCAGCAGCGTGCACATTGTTTAATTTTTTCAATTCAATTTTATTTATATAGCGCCTTCCACAATCAAAATTGTCTCAAAGGAGGATTTTAAAATCAATTCTGGATTTTACAGGGAGTCAATGAAGAGAAGTTAATACAAGAGTAATATGATCTCTCTTGCTAATAGTACTCTCGCTGCAGCATTTTGGATCAGCTGGAGGCTTTTTAGAGAGTTAACTGAACATCCTGATAATAGGGAATTACAGTAGTC
>JBBMJY010000022.1:13788382-13802008 GCA_037833715.1 Toxotes lorentzi | reverse complement strand
TAACTGCAACCTTAAAAGCCTGTGGAACATATCCTGTTACTAAAGAGAGATTTATCTGATCTAATATGGAAGTGCCACTCAAAGGCAAAACATCTTTAAGAAGTCTGGTTGGGATAGGATACACAGGACATGTTGATGGTTTAGATTTAGTAACTATTGAAGTCAACTCATTCACTTGTGATTGCACAAATGCGCATACATCCAAATTACCATCATGTTAAATGTTTCAGAGTTTGTCCATGTGCATTCATTGATGTGAAATGTACACTCACACTGTAGATGGCCCCGCATTTGTGTGAATCCCCTCATACATAGACTGATAAGGGCTGACTGTTCTCCCAAGAAGAATGACAGCATCAGTCATTTTAGCAACTGTCCCAAAACAACATACAGTATACATGCAATGGCATGGACAAACAAGATTGAAAAATATCAATTAACTCCCATGGAGTCAGCATATTTATGCCAAATTTAATCAGAGACTCTAGTGGCACAGCTCCCAAATCTTACAGGCTGCATGTGTGTGTTTGCACTTGTGCAGTGTCTGTATGCCTGTGTGTGTGTGTGTATGCTTGAGTATAGGTGTGTACCTGCATATTGTAGACATGCATGTGCACATACAAAATGAGTATTTGAGCTGGACAAACATTATATGTTGTTGTTTAATTTGGAGAACTTGTTCAAACTGCAATTTATCCTTAAAATACCATTTAAACAAAAGTAATATGTAATCAAATTTAACTAATAGATGCACTGACAAGTGTGGAGGAAAAAAAACATGAAGTCCACAAGGTTCTGTTCTTTAAGCTATTTAAATTCAATTCCTTTTCTGTCCAAAACCATACTCTTAATCAGTAGTTTCTTGACTGCAAGGAAGGGAATACCACTTTCACAATTCTAAATGTTTCAGACTTTTATTAAATAATGTACTTCATCTGATTACAGTGCAATAAATTATGGCATTCATTGCAATTTTATTAATTTATAATCATAAGTCAGAAAATTATTCAAGGTTACACCAGCTAAGGATCTTCTGGAAGTCAAAAAAATGTTGTATTTTTCTTCAAGAGCCTGTGCTATGACTATTTTTGGACCAATAGTTTAAGACTGTATATCATCCACATCCGTGAAACTGTGCAGACACAGTAAAGGTGGAGTCACTAAGTGCAACACATAAAGTCCACATGTATGTATACTTGTGCATCTGTGTTAGTGTTCCTAAGCACACCATCATCATGTCTTTCCTCAGCATAACAAGCAGTCAGGGGGAAAACAGACATATAGCACTCCAGGTTGGAGGCGGGGTGGGGCTGGGGGCGGTAGGCTGAGTACAAGACACCCAGTGGGAGAAGCTGGCACAGATGGAGCCCCAGACCCACTCGATGTCAGCTGCACTGCTCAAGAGACCCCCTGGGATCCATGGGGCCTTTGGCAGACACGAGCACTCTCTGTTTTAGTCAGCAATTAGTTTAATGGAGCAAAATCTAAAATCACTTCAGACCAAGACAGCCATGAAAAGAAATGACAGGGGGAATGGCCTTCGGCCATCATTCAGGTCTTAGTCTAATTCAGGTTAAGCTGTTTACATGGACAGAAAGACAAGTTGGTCCTTTTGGAGTCTCTAAAGAGATCTTTGGCACCAGCATCTGGGTTGTGACTACTTGGTACGGACACATTTCAATTAGGAATACTGATGAGAGTATAAATAATTGTTTTACCTGAGCAAAATTATCAGAAAAAAAAAGCTTTCAAAATACTTGTATTTTTACTTTTATTTTGTGCTAGCAATCATTCTGTAAGAGATAGGATAATTTTTTTCTCAAATGGGCAATGATTCCTTTGGAACATAGCTGAGTTTCCTACTTTGCCAATTCTGTCATGCCACACAGCTTCCCATTCTAGTAAAATGGACCTCACTTGTCTTGATAGGAATTTTTGTCCGTTTGTCTTATGCTTGTCTGTCTGTATCCCTCTGCACATCTAGTGCATCTCTACACCCCTTATCCCTCATGGAACAAGATCGCTTGAATGACCATGAAAACGTGGGAGCAAGCAATGCAGCCAATTAGATCTCTTTCACTTCCATCTATAGAGGATGGCTGCTGACAAGGTCCAAGAGTGTGTGTCTGTGTGTGAGCATACATGTGCCTACATGTGCACCCAGCATTTGTGGTTCTTCTGATATGTTCCACACTATACAGAGAGAGAATCAAGTTATGTATGGAGCACTTTAAGGCATTACACAGAAAAGATGTCCAGATAAATAACACAGAGATAAAAAGCCAGTTACAGACAGGAAAGAACAATCATATTGTAAATAATTTATAGTTGCAGATGTGCTTGTGAGCAAGTGTGAGCGGTGTTAGGGAAATACATTTCCTTGTTTTCCATTATATGCATGATATATGAAATGGATAGCATATCTAGCAGTTCAGTAGGGAGCATTGTAGAAAACTGATGCAGGGCTCAGCGCGATCACTGTAAAGTATGAATGCGTGCTGCTGTCTTAGAACCAGCCAAGTCAGATATGTGTCAAGGTACCAGTGAATGCTGGCAGATTATAAGAAGAAAGAGGATTCCTGCTGCAGTCCCAGTTTGTCATCTTTGCCTTCAGCATCTGTGCCGCAACAGACATCACACAATTTCATTTCCGTTAATTGACTATTTTGAAGTGGAGTGACAAGAGTTTTCCATCATCATATTGTCAGGAAGCAGCTGCCAGCTGCATAGCAAGCCCATAATGCAATCAGCTACTTTGTGGAGGCCTTCAGATTCTCGTTGTGTTAGGCATTGCTTAGACTGGTAATGTCCGATTGGTCAAAACATGCATCATTTCTCTCAGATGGCAGATGGAGTCCATAATTCATTCATTTGAAGGTGAATTATCAGACATTTGCCTTTGATGATCCAAAGATGAAAAACAAACTTTTAGTTTCCATGCCTACCGAAGGCATCCATACTAACTAGTGTGTTTCATTAACCTTTATGTTTTTTGAAACCAGATAACCAGCATGCACATTTCTGGGCTAAAGCAGGTGATAAGTGATAAATTGTGTAAATGTTCTGTGTACTTAAAATAAATGAAATAAACATGACATATAAACATCTTTACACCAAAGTTAGAGAAGTAAATGGTTTTTGTGCTATCCTTTAGGGCCACACTATAACTCCCCATTAAAGCAGAAGCTAATTACATTTTTTATTTAGTTCACAGGTCCTGAAGGCATGCAGGGACAAGTTTCTTAGTACTGCCCCTAAAACTGTCTTCCCCTCCATCAGAACTTTTTCCCCCTTTTTTCCATGTTTATGATTAACACCAGAGATCCAGCAGAGATGTTTTGTAAATTTGATAGAACCCTGACATGAAACTAAGTATTAAGTAACACGAGTGGACCTCTGAGTCTGTTTTAGCAACAACTGTTAGGAATTTCAAATCAATACATCATATAGTAATTTATTTCAATATATAGGTTATTTAGTTATAGTTTTAGATGAGTTTCACTGTTTGTGCTACCTGGTTACCTGGCAACATGGCGGTACACAGCTAATTCCCTGTGCTGCTTCATTGGTAAAGCAGTGGGGTTTTGCTTCAAGTCCCCATCAGTGGCACTCATCACATTTATGTTCTCGATCATGTTAAACCCCCATCAGTCTAATGTAAATAATCTACAGCATTTCAATCATTAGTCTTGTCAAATGCTAAATCGCCTGCGCGGTATCTTTCCATTCTTTGCCTCCATTTATTTGTTTATTTGTGCCATCTCTCTTTATTTTAATGAGTAATATCCTGAAAGGAATTATAGCTAGACACAACACAGTTTAGTCTTCAGCAAGAGATAATTACCACTCTGAAGATTGTCACGGTTTGACTGTTTGAGAGGACTCTAATTGTTTTTGACTTCTTTTTTTTTTAAATTGCAGCACATTAACACATCTTTAGTTTTCACACTGGGAGTAGCTGGCTCAGAATGAAGCAGGAGACAGATTGCAGATGACTTGTATTGTAGGAGGGAATATGGATAATTAGTGGAGGCAGAAATGCAAGATTTAATGGCAGCTGGAACGTACTACTGTGGTGGCAGCATGGAATTACACAGTGAGTTTGCTGCGAGTTTGCTGCAGTGGTGATCTTTTCTTAACAGTTCCCTTAATGTCCATGTGTAGCATTACAAACCAGTTGAGCACCATAGACAAATGATGGTATTGTTGCAAGTGGAGTAGTACATCATATCCAAGGAGGCTGCATTAACTTTGGGTTTGGGCCAAAATGTATTAGGGTTGGAGAAACCTAAACCCAAGCCACTCCTCTCACTATGTCACTACACACATTCCACACCCTGGGGTAGATCTAGCACATCACAATTAGACACACATTCTTCTAGAGTTATAATTCCGACCATCAAGAAAAACTAAAATAAATCACTTGAAACAAATACCTTTATGTAAAGGGGTTACAGCAGTGTGTAATGGCTCAACTACCACTTTATGTAGTGAATTAATTTAGTACAAAGTAGAAGAGGTTAAAATCAGTAGAAGTCTGACATTAAAGACATTCGTTGAAAGATAGGTGATAAGAAACATGTCAGGAAACTATATCGGTTTGTTTCAATCATTTTCTTCTTCTTCAGTGATCACCTTCAATTTGAAAATGCAACAGACATCTGATGCACTATCTTTGCAAACTCCTAAGACACATTAAACAGATTCAAACCATAAAAATGACTAATAAGTTCATTTGTTGATTACCGGTTCTCTCTATGTTGCTACTTACACAGTGTATCCCAAAAACAGTCTCATTATGTATGTCTATAGCATAACATCTTCAGGGCACTGCAGGATAATGGCTTTGCACAAATGAAGACAAAACCTGTTCAAAAACAGTGAGCATGAATGTGGCTTTCTACAGCACCTGTGGAGATGGAGGATGCCAGTTAATCTCTGCTTCATATATGACAGCTCAGCAGTAGCAACGGCAGGTGTTCGAGTGGACACTTCACCAAATGAGCCCAAGGAGCAAGAAACCAATAATATGCGTACTGCTCTGAGATTAATGATGTGTACTGTTCCTTAAATTTACTGTGATTCTGTCCCTAAAACCAGCGTCAGTTCCTGACCCTGTCTTTTAGTCCAAACCTCTCTGGGCCCAGACTGTCTAGTTTTTAAGTTTAATCCAGATGCCCTCATGTTTGAGTTTTTCACCCTTACTGCCCTTATTTACCAGACTCTTTTCATCGTATACATTTTTTTCCATCTCTCGCCTCTTTTTGTATTGCCATTAACCTGCCTTTCATCTGTTTTTCAAGCACAAGTTGCCTTTATCTCTTGAAGCCTTGTTACTGCAGGTTATTTACTGCAAGTTCTTTGGCTGCAGCTTGGCCAAGTAGTGAGAGAAATTTTCTAATGACCTATGGGTTCAGTCTCCGCAACACCTTATGTTCCCCAGCAACAGCTACAGTACTAAGGTGTCCTTTAACAAGAGACAGAACCTGCTATGGGTGAGAGTACCTGCTAAGTCCATCACACACCTCCTCTCTAGTTCACCATGTCTTCCTCACCAAATGTCCATGCTTATCGTGGCTATGTCCTACTGTACGTGGCAATGAAGGCAAGAAAATTTGGTGTGTATGAGAAATGATGAACTGCAACAGCTTTTTAGTTTGATGGACTTGCATTGGAGCTCACAATGGCCTGCACCTCACCATGTATGCATTAACTGAGAGTAAAATGAGAGTGCCTACCAAGCACAACGAAACATCCCACTTGAGAAAAATCCCGTTGTCTTATATTTGTCCTTCTTTTCAGGTCTGACTTTTTTTTTTGTCAGCCGCCTATGACTGCATATCTACTGTAAAAGAATTGCTCAAAACAGCAATGAATAAAAACAATAATATATTAAAAATTTGTCAAGCAAGTGTGAGGCGGGGTTGGGGAAAAAAGAACTGTAAATGGACAGACTTGCCTTTTTTGTGTGTCAAAATACCTAAGCTTTTTATTATTATTATTATTATTATTATTATTATTATTATTATTATTATTATTGGGTGGAAAATGTCTGGCAAAGCCTTTATGATG
Organism: Toxotes lorentzi; assembly: GCA_037833715.1. NCBI lineage: Eukaryota > Metazoa > Chordata > Actinopteri > Toxotidae > Toxotes > Toxotes lorentzi. The sequence goes on along the minus strand of JBBMJY010000022.1, from coordinate 13,795,936 downwards.
AATGGTGTTGTGTACATGTCTGCCTAATTTATTTATCGTTTTCTGTGATGCAGCGTTAACAGGAGGAGGATCAGTGGTGGTTTGAACACCTGCTGCCCAGTGGCTTAATGTTATATAGATTAAGGTGTTCTTAAAGGGAAATGAAAACATGATGTGAGGCAATGTTTTTGGAGCAGTGTGCAACTACCAGTTATCCATCATATGAGTAGCATTCCTTCTCAGCCTGGAAATTGATCCAATTAATCAAATGCTGGTAAACATATTTCAGAGGTAATTACAAAATTACTAGTTTATGTGATAGTCTGCAGACAGAATGATGAATAAAATACATGGCATACCTTTAAATGGTGTTTACTCGACAGGGCTACAGTAAACACAATTTACATCCTTTTTTCTCACCAAGCAGGATTTGCTGGGGTAGTTTATAATTGAGTCTAGCGGTGCATGAACTTTCTACAGCTGCAATCTGTCTAAGCACAGCTATTTCTCCCTCTGCAGGCCCCAGCTTTCTTTTGTCGACTCACATCGCAGCAGTCACATCGCAGCAGTCGCCAAAATGTGAGAGATCTTGATGAAAGCAGAATGTAATTATTAGTGTGGTAGTTCTAGGATGGTGGCAATCTTTACATGGTTCAGCAAACAACACGCTCTCTGTTCAAATGAAGAACATTCGCCTCCTTTCAAGGGCAATTATTTCAACCCTCAGTCAACCTCCCTCCCTTTTTTCCTGAATGTCAATGGAATAGAATTGGACTGACTGTAGAATTTATCCAACAATCTCAATATACATTGGGAACTATTGCAGCCTTACCCCACCCTGCATCAACTCTGCATTAGAGCATATTTTCCTCCTTTGAGGCACAATAGCTACATGGGATATCTGTGGCATGTCATCCCTCTTCCTTTTGTCTCTCACCTCCTTTAAGTGTCTATAAAACTGTTAAGTAAAGAGAAAAAGTTAAAGAAATTCTCTTCAGGGAATGGGGTAACCCAGCCACCCCCCAGCATCACCACATCACCACTTGGCTGCATGATGGATGCTTGTTTGCTTTGCATGTAAAGGTGTGGGTGTGCTGGATGATGTGATCTAACATACGAAGAAGCACAGGCACTGGTGGTTTGGTGATAGGACTTAACTGTCAAGAGGTGAGAGGCAACATGGCAACTGGACAGCACAGTTGGAGAGAGGAGGCCCTTCTGTTATCTACAGCGCAAAAGGAAGTTAGGGGGCTTAGGAAGTTGAGGAAAGAAGCAAGAGGGGAAGTGATAGAAGGTATTTGAATTTCAGGGAACAGAGCTCATTGAAGTGTCAGGCTCTTTTTTTTTTCTTTGTTTTGGATGTCATTGTGGCAATGATATGCTGACAGTTTGAAGAAGCCTTTCACTTTAAGGTACACATTTTCCCAGCTCAGAGGATTTTTATCAGTCCTCTGAGAATTCAGTGGATGATGACAGACACATGTAAGCACAAAACAATGACAGTGGCAACTAAGAAGTAAATTCTTTAGGATTAGGTGTAATGTATCAGTTCCGCTGAGCACTTTTCTTGCTTTTGGCTTCCCTATGGTTCAGATGCTTTACTGCCTGCTCTCTGTTTTGCATTGTTTTATGCTTGTTGTTATCTCTGTTGGATGATCCAACTTCCATCCGGTCATTTAATGAGTCCCTGTTATTCAACATCTTACCAAATCCTTCTTGAAAATAAAACTATTTGAAACAGCTGATAATACCCACATAAGCAGATCCATTCCAGATTTTGAGGAACTTAATCATGCTTTCATCTTCAGCAGGGATAACAATTGCAATGATCTCATTTAATTTGGAAATTATTATGGTGGATCCTGGTTATACTGGGGAGCACAGGTAGATGTGTAGCGTAGGGAAAGCAGCCATACTCAAAAAATTAAAATTAAAATTAAAAAATCCTTCCTGGATCAAACTTATAAGTAAGTCTGTGTTTTACTCATATTTAGCCGATTGTATCATAATTTTTAAACTACCCAATCACACTTTGCATTTAGTCCATACTAACTCACAATAAATAATTCATGCTCTGCTAATCCATGTCTGGTCTGCTGCCTGGTGTGACAAAAGATGCTAAAAGGTCTGGGGTAAATGGGCTATTTCTGTCCATGTCTTAACTGGAAGCCTTTCTTTGATATAGTAGGGAAAGCAGCTAGATTAAAGATGAGATTAGCAAGAGCTGAATAAAGACTTATCACCTGTGCCAATTGTTCTTGACAACTCTTCCCCTCCCCAGAAGGTTATATCCAGCTTGACATGTTGGTGAATTACAGAGGAACAGTTAGAGCAAAGTCAAAGGCAAGTGGGTGGTAGGTTTCTTCCCCTTGCCCTTTCACCTTTCTGTGCCTGTTTGATTTATGAACCACATCCAGTTTAGATTTGTTATCTCCTGGACAAAAGAGGGAAGAAAAGAATTTTAATCCATCAGTTTTGAGCTTCCTTTCCCCCAGTCTTCTCCAGCTCTCCCAGGCCATCTAAACTATGTAATCCCTGAGGCATGTCTGAGGCCTGCCCTGGAGTCTCTACGTTGCACCTCTCTAAAAAGGGATGTTTCAGGAGGTTTCCATTTTGGGTGTTTGGCAGCTAAGAATAATGTGCAAAATAACTGAAGCAGAAGTTCTGCCCTCAGCTTGATTATGTCACACTCAGCTGCAGGCTGTTTTAGTCCACAGAGGCCAAGCTCTGATGAAAATAAAGAATAACATCATCAGCAAACAGAAGAGATACCACCCTAATGTCACCAAACCTAAAACTTTCTTTAGGTTTGGTGACAGATTTTGTTTGCGATTTGTAATTTTCAGCAGGGTTCATAAACTCAAGGGTCATAAAACGCACAAGGTGTATCCATTAACTATATTTCTTATCCTATGAGGGTTGCCAGCACATTTCTATTACGCAACTTAACATCTTTCAGTGACAAAATAAAGATGTCTGATTTAAATACAGTGTGTACATATTTTGGTAAATTACAAGATGGCTCATTGCTTCATTCACCAACACATATACATGGTCTGTAAAAGGATCATTTTGTCTTTAAAAGACTTACTGGCAATCCTTTAACTTAAAGTAGTCATGTTCCCTTATATCATAATTTGTGTCATTTTGATCGATTTGATCGGTTCATTTTTCATTTGAAAACTACAAAATGTATTTTTATAACCAGTAGATGTGGAGAGCATGCCGTCACTCCCCTGCCTTTTTGGCAAAGCCTCAACACTTCCAGATTTGGGCTTTTGGATCCACTCACCATTCAAGTGGGCGGAAAAAACAATAAAATGAAAACAAATACCAGACCTATTTTAAGAGTGTGAAGTTGTGAGAGGTGCAATAGCATATCTTGGTTCAGCTCACTGAATTAGGATCTTAAGTGTTTGCTTCTTCCTCATTTCCCCTTCTATTCCACACCTAAGATGATGTAAGTAAAAGAGGCCTGGGACAGATTTACATCTACAACACTAAACTAGAAAATTACAAGATAGGTAGACAATGGCTAACACCCACCAATCTTGCTTTGCCACCTTGATTAAGACAAGAAATGGGAGGTTTGGTTTTAAAAAAAGAAAATCTGGACCATTTGACAAAATGGAAACCATGACAGATAAAAGATTTCTTTCTATACAAACTATACAAAAACCCATTTTAGTTTTAGGTTTCAGTAATTACATCCTAGTGCAGAGAAAGAAATAATCCACCACTACATTTTATTACACATTATGAAACTTTAAATGAATCACAGCGGCTACATATTTGCTGTGCACGTTGCTCACATCAAAAAACTGAAAGCAACTGTACTCAAAGGACATATTAGTCCCCAAGGCCTGTTTGGCTGGAGCACCTCAGTAACATAATAACACTAATGCATTATTTGTTAGCATCACAGGTGAGATGCAGGTTGACAGGAAAATGAGTATAATGTTTAGCTTAAAATATTACACTTTAATTGCTGAGACAGTTGTGATGAGCCAACAACTTCTATTGTTTCAAAAGCTTGAACACATCTAAACAGAGGCGCACCTGAGACCACCAGTTCAACTCCCCTTACCTGCTACTGACATGTCTTTCTGCTTCTTTGTACTGGGGTGACAGTAGCAACAGATGCAAACCAGATGTAGAAACATTAAACTGGCACAGCGGAGATAGTGATATTATTTAGATGGCAGATTAATTTAATTTTATCAATGTGTTAAATTTGTGAAACCTCACAACAGGACTACTCAAACCCATGGTACAGGTTAGTTTAAACAAATAAGTCTACTTGGGTATGTTAAGGAACATATTGTGGCAGTGTTTAAACCCGTATTAATTGATATTTATCCCTTTATAAAGTTGATATGGCTGCTAACATATTAGCAGCAGTTGCTTATGCACACATACATGGAGCAAAATCTGATTTATTTGGAGTCATATCTCTGGCCACCTTAGGAATGTAAGTTTAATATTCAAGATGAAAGCTGAAAGATGCTGACAAAGCTCTGTGGGGATAAATAATGAAAGTTTTTAAACATGTAACTTTAAGGTCTCTTCATCCTCATATTTCTTATATTTATACAATAAATGTTAAATGTGTTCTGCTTAAGTGGAGATCCACACTCTGCTACTGTTAATAAACCCCACCAAAAATTCTAAGAACCTGTACAAAGCTCCCTCATCTGATCCCTTGCTAGAAATAGCTCAACTCCAAAGGCTGGGATGCCGGCAGAACTTGCTTGTTTTGTTCAATGATGTTTCCCAAACAAAAGCTGAAAAAGAAGCCTGTCTTCTTTAAGGAGGCAAACAAAAAATTAGGATATCTTCCAAGAGGTGCCAGAGGGATCTGTCTCTCTTTCCTTTCCATCTCCGTGCTGTGACCGGGAGGGGGTTTTCTGTGGAAAACAACGGTGCTGTCAACAGCTAGTGCAGCGAGTGCTAGAGGCCAAAACGGAGGAGGAAGCAGCACTTAATGTAAGGGAATGGATTAGAGAGGCTGATTATGCCTTGGAGGTGAGAGCAGAACAAAGTGAAAGAAAGGAAAAGCTGGAGCGAGCGAGAGTGAACTTGTCTGAATGTGAGCTTGTGAATGTGTGTATGAGTGCCTGCATATGTTTGTAAATTGTGTGTGTGTGTGTGTGTGTGTGCCTATGTCTAGGCATGTGAATGTTTAAGTACATTGGTGGGTTTGGTACACATTCATACATTATTTATATGTTTGGAAACCTGCTGTGTGTCCGTTTCTGTGCATGTGGATGTGTTCGCAAATGTTTAACTATGCATGTGTATAGTAGCAGAGATGTATAAGTAAGCATGTATGTGTATATATGTATGAGTGACCTTGTACAATTTCATGCAAGTCTTTGTGTGAACATGATGTAAGTGTGTGTATGTGTGGGTGTGTCTGTGTTAATCAAGGAAAAGGGAGACTGAGCTGGTGGTAAACAAGCTTAAATTCTCTCCTTCCAGCTTAACCTTTTCTCTGTCTTGTGTAAAGCTGAAAAGGCAGGCATGTTTCTCCAGAGAGGCTCTGTATAAAGACATGCCCCAGATCTTGGCATGAAACACAGCTGCTAACTTGTCACTGACACAACCAGAGAGTATCATGCAAAGCACACAGTGCACTTTGTATAGCCATCGATCGCTAAGAAGGGTGAACTTTGACATAAATGACATCTGCAAAATCTGAGGTCAATGCGGCAGGTGGAATATATAGATTGTGTCAACAGGCAGACAAATGAAGGCTCTTTTTGCCTATTTATCCTTGTGTAGTTACATCAGTATCCATGACTTTAATGTGCATTGCACATGCACCTTTCCACACTGATACATGTGTAAATCTATTTGAGAAAATCTCTTTTGTTAAAGGCCTATTCAGATGCTTTTTACTAATAACTACCAGTTAGGTAGATATACATGTTATTTTTACATCATAACATTTTTAATAGTAACACTCTGTTTCGCATCATGCTGTTACTGTCTTTTCCTTTACTGAAGAAGATAAATGTGGAAGAAGTGACTTTCCTACTGGCCTTTCACCATCTACCACTGTGACAAACTCTGAAAGCTTAAGATCAGTTTGTGTGCCATAAATCAACAGCATAACTCTTGGAATATAATGAAAATACCATGTAGAGGCCGGGAGTTTCAGTAAATCATCAATGTACTGTTCTAAAATCAGTATGGTAATGATGTATAATGATATCACGAGATGTCATTTTTTAAAAGTCCTTGGCTTCATTTTAAGTTTTTCATGTGTTTCTGAATGCTGTTTATTCCCCTGTGTAATTTAACCCCGTTTTAGTTAGGGTCATGGTGGGAATGACACACAAAAAGCACAAAATGCACAGTAAGAACACAAAATGTCTTCAGAAATTGGCGTTAGTCACATGCCATTTGATGATAACATGCTGTACATATAGCACTTGATTTCAGTTATTATATTCAGAATTAAATCTGTTTGAAGGTGATGGGTTTATGTAATTCAGGGTATAATTAAACTCATAGATGGAGATACAAAGAGTAACTTACATTGCCACATAGAGAAAGCCCTTATCTGAAACCTCACACAAACCACACATGTCTTTATGTGTTTTGTGAAAACACATAAAGACAATGTGTGGACTGACTTCTGACTGGATTTACTGAAAGACTAAACACCTAATTCTCCTTGGCTTTAGTTTAGCTGCACTAATGAGTTTGGGAATGTTAGCTGGGTGCTCAACATGTACAGTTCATTCTTGCGTGTGCAGACATACACCATGAAGGCTGCATGCTGTGAGCACAACATTATCCTAGCACTGTCAAGGGATGTATAGGGAGCTCCTTAAAGCAATCCATCATCCGTATTCAGAGCAAATAATAGTTGCCCAGAATGAATAATCAGCAAATGCCTGGCTGCCACTGACATGCCTAAATGGTGCCTAAGGGAGCAATGTCATTACAATGTGCACTGCAAATTTGCACGACAAATTTGTAGCCTAAACACCACAATTTAAGATATCTCATTACATGTTTCATCAGAAAATGAGTCCTCAAAGGTAAAGTGTTCCCAGGAAGTAATGATTTGGAAATAGCTTTCATTATGTGGCTTACGGAAGAGTCCCAAAACCAGTCAACATCTAAGCTGTGAAAAGTAGATATTTAAAGTATAATCTGTTGATTTTATTGATGATTGTTTAGTATAAACAGTGTTATGAAGGAAATATCATTTACAGAAAGTAATAATTTTTGTGTTTTTGTGGTGACTACACTTTCAGATTCAGATTCAGAGAACTTTATTGAGAGATTTCGTTGCACTGGCTTGGAAGATTACAGAAGTTAAAGGCAAAGAAAAACATAATAAGGTACAATAAACTAGAATAAGGAACAAACTAAGAATAAGGAAGGAAGGAAATAAATTACCGTAAAATAAAATGCAAAAGTGCACCTGTGTTCTTTTCCAGCAAAAACAAAAACTGTGTGTACCTGCATACATTCATATATCTATCTATCTACCTACCTATCTATCTATCCGTCGCTCTCTCTCGCTCTCTCTCTCTCTCTCTCTCTCTCTCTCTCTCT
>JBBMJY010000022.1:13768980-13780617 GCA_037833715.1 Toxotes lorentzi | reverse complement strand
TCTTACGTGTGTGTGTGTGTGTGTGTGTGTGTGTGTGTGTGTGTGTGTGTGTGTGTGTGTGTGTCTGTAGGTGTGTGTAGGTGTGTGTAGGTGTGTGCGTATGGACCTTGCAGTATGTTCTGTATGTTCTGTGTGATGCCGGGCTAAGCCTCGTTTTTACCTTCCAAGCCTTCTGAAGGAAGCACAAGTTACTGCGATGGTGATAGCTTTCAAAATTGTAAAATTTTGCCGTGCAAAAGTAGAAATGGTTATGCAGGGACTTGCCATCATAAGCCTTCTAACTGGACTTCCTGCATTGCATTTCATCCCTTCATCCCTTCAGACACATACAAGTTCTCCAGCTGGCTGGCAACATTCCCCTTATCCTCCCCTATCTGATCCGTTGTGCTGAAATACAGTGCTATGATAACACTGCTTAGCTAGGAGCTCAGGATGAAAGGCTTCCTTGCAGGCATCCAATATTGTTGACTTTTGAGGATTTTCTGCTTGCCTTTGTGCTCTCTGTGATCCCTCAGTACCGTCATCCTAAAAGTTTGATATGTGTATGTTAAGCACTTCCTGTATGTGGACTGAGCAAAGATCCTTCCTGACCTTTTAGTCTTCGAACGAGCAATTACAAGAACAATTAAGACGTAGTCATGACACCGACATTCCTATCATATTTAACAGTAGCTGTTATGGAGCTATTGTGTCTGGGCTACTGTTAAACCTCCTGTACATTTCTGTGCTTATTCAGGTTAAGGGACAACTGGAGTCCTGCATGTGGTTTATAATGTTTGTAATCTGGGAGCTTCAGCTTGTCTGGCTGCTGGATTCACACACAGCCCCAGTGAACGGCAGCCTCAGCAAGATGTCTAAAATGTAAAAGCAGCAGCATGGTGCTCACAATTCTTTTCTTTTCTGATTATTCACTTTCATTCCCTTCTTTTCTGTCTTCTTTCTTCTTTGACCTACCTCCCCTCCTCTCTCCTCCTCTTTCACCTCTCTCTGCCTGCTGCTGAAATTTTAATCTGCTACCTGTGATTGGACTCCCAAACTTGCACCAGCTTTCAAAGCACATAGCAGTGGGTTTCCTCACTGATCTGTCATCTTTGTCAGCCTGGGTGATGTCTCCTTCAACCCAACACCTGAATTCGCCAGAAAACGAAGTGAAGCAGCCCATTCTTCATCTTTATTGTGTGTTTTCTTCTTGTGGGAAATTTACTTTATCCTCTATACAATATAAATGAGTAACATTTGGTTCTGCATTGTTCAGATTCAGCAGATTTGATGTCATTTACATTCACACGCAAATCTTTTTTTTTTCTGTTTCAGTGCGAGTTACTTCCTTTATTTCATCAGCATAAATTTGTGAGATTTTCACTTTTTCTATTTTAAAGTGAGATTTATAAAACGCCTTGACTTTCCTTACATGACCTGCATAAAACTGTAAGATTTTTTAAAATGTGGAATTTCTTTCTTGTTTGCAAAACCTTAAGGTAATTTTAAAATGAATAAATCATTCAACAACATTTTTACATTAAAAAAAATCTCAGAACCCCCCCCCCCCTCTAATTCCGTCACAATAACATCAGATAATGGCAGCATATAATAATGAAGCTCAACTACCTTGAAATCACAATGAAGTTGATGCATGAACTGAACATCATAAGTTAGGGCTTCCCAACCCATGAACGCCTGTAACAAGAAGCATGACTGCTCAAAAGCACACACAACCCTTTTACTTCCACCCTTTTACTTCCACCCTCACCCACTGAGAAGAGAGTCAAAAGAAAAGAGAAAAGAAAAGAGAGAGGGCAGCTCTGAGGTGAAACGCAGTCAGAGGTTTTTTGGGGTTTTTTTCATCCTAGTCTTGGTTTTATGCTGTTAAATTTGAGTAATTTCAACTCTTTTTGCTATCTGTGTCTTTTATGCCATTTATACAGTATGCTTACAAGCTAATACAAAAAGGGAAAAAAAATAACTTTCATCCCCCCTTAGCATCCTTTGTATTGATTATACTTTGTACAGCAGCGGTGGATTTGTCCTTATTCTGCTGGTTAGCGTTGTTCCCCCTGTATATTCTTGTGTGCTCACAGGCTCTATGTGATTATGAGTATTATGTTTGACTTTTGGGTCATCTTGTGTTTTCTCCGCCTCAGAGAGTGTATTTAAAGAAACTTGGCAAGGCATAAAGAGTGGAGGAGTCACGCCTCTGCAACCTGTAGAATATTAAACTCAGCTCTGAAATATCAATATCATCCAGAAGTGATGATGAAACATAACAGTTTATAGAGGCAGCTTGTCACTTGTAATGAATACTGATGAATTACCTTAATATTATCTTCCTTGCTCCCTCGAGCCCACTGATGTCAGACCCGGGCACATGGCTATTCAACTGTGACATTAAGCATGTCTCACAATTATAGTAAACACCTCGTTTTATTTTGTAATATTCCCACAAATAGAAATAAAATCTGTGCTCTATGCTGATTTGATATGATGGTGTAGATTTAAGAACACTATAATTTTTGGATACACTGTGCCCTTTGCTTCTTGCTTACTTGTTTAATTTTACTGTGAAGCACTAACCTGATGTCTGCTGCTTGCTCTTTTTGTAGAGGTTTAGGTAAAGTCTAACTCCTACGCCTTAACTCCTTTCTAGTGATTTCTGGACATAGTTCATCAATTATCACTTGTTGGGCTTAACAATACTTTAACACAGCAGATCAGTCAGCTTTATTCAATTCTGTGTTTGCCTCAGTTTAGTGGTGATGATTACAAACTCTATAAAATCTTAAAGGCACACACTGCAACTGTTTACAAAAGCTGTTAGGTGGGGATTACATCATATGACTACCTCTGTAAAATAATAATGATTTAGCATGAGGAAGGACTGTGAAAAGGAATAAATGAAGCTCAAGTTACTAATAATATGGAATGTGCAAATCCAAGGGTGGAGATCAAGCCAAATGTTCAAAAGGCACCCACGCCAATCCCAAGACAACTGTCAACAACTGCTGTCTGCATGCCTCTCAGCGACATGTCCCAGACCCCCACATGCTACACTGGAACGGCTCAGTGACCAACAGTGAGGGATTGCGATTGGACTGTGTAGTTGTAAATGTTTGGAACTGTAATGAACATGCAGTGTGACAGAACTTGTTACTATAATCAGAAATAATATATTTGGTGAAGACATACTCAATATACACTGCAAATACACACTCAGTGCAGTTTTCTTCAGTGTAGCATACATTCTGTAGATGACGATCCTTCTGGACAGAGCCATTGGCACAATAATGTGCAAATGTATTCATATTCATAAAGTATTCATTGATCTAATGTTTAAATATTAACAGTCTCAGTTGATTCAAATCATTGGATTGCTAATGATTAAGATCTTTCTTAAGCTGCTTTGGGAGCATAACCATCCAACCCATGGATGCCTCGTACATGTTTCTTTCAGTGCTGGCTAAAAAAACAAATAAATGGAGTGACCCCTATGGAGCCAGTTCAGGCAGACACCTGGAACCATGCTGCTGCACTGACACATGACATTCTCCGCTCGCTGTTTACATCCAATGTGTCTATTTAAACTGTCAAGCTTCTCACTCTCTTGGTTTGCTATGCTGCTGCTGCTGCTGCTGCTGCTGCTGCTGCTGCTGCTGCTGCTGCTGCTGCTGCTGCTGCTGCTGCTGCTGCTGCTACAATCCTTGCTGCATTGTCACTATTGCTGCTCATGTAGAGCATTTTATTTAATCAACCCAACCTGCACCCACATTATGCACCTGTATGCTCTGACAATGCACTAGTTTTCCCTTTGGAACAGTGTTGGAAAATGGTGGTTTCATCTTAGACTATATTCAGTATTTCAGGTATGAAGTGGGGTTAATGTTGTGCTTTGGTTAATGCCTTTTCCCAATCACTAAGCTCTGTGTCTAGTGTAATATGTCCCCCTCACTTGTCTCTCTGATCATCATACACACACATGCACTCATTTGTGGTCAATCAAACTCATTATATTTTTGCCCTCATGCCATGCACGCTTTCTGTATCACACCCTCACACCCCACACATCCGCGCCAAACTAGCCGCCAGCTATACGTTGTGATTAGGGTTCGGTGACAGGCTCTGCTGCCACCTTCAATCAGCACTAACATGGCAGTTGTGTAATAAGGTAGGTCTGCCAGGTCAGCAATGGGACATGGGGTCACAGCAGTCATCTGGTGTGAAGTCAGAAGTGCGGCATCTGGGTCCCTCTGGGACTCACCAGACTAAGAGTTGGACTGGACAGGACTGAAAGGTTTCCTACCACTTTTATGTGGAATAGTATGACAAATGTTCATGTGGAAAGCAGTGTCTCTGTAGATGTGAGCGGATATTTTTATAGCAAGCAGCAAAGGTAAGACACAGTTGACAACTTAGAAATTCCTCCTGGCATCAAACCAAGATCCGTGCGATCAAATCAAACCTCTGCCTTTATCTGGCTCATGGGTCACAGGTGGTTGTGGAAGAGAGGCTCTAGTTAAAGAAGGCAGCAGTCTGTTGCTCCAAATAGAAAAAAAAAATGTGTATTTTGAGCTGTTTTGGTGTTACCTTTCATAACTTTGCATCATTTGGAAGCATATAACTAGCTTAATTAGAGCATGCCAATCAAAACAACCAATAATAATACAACAGGTGCAACAGTTCTCCTGTGTGTTTACCCTTGTAGTCTTTTACATTAAAAGCTTTATAGCATCTGAAGATTTTTAACATTTTATCAATTTCACACTTGCCAGGAGCAACACTTGTTCCTACAGAGTGACACAATAATGTTTGGAAAACAGTAACTCAGTATGAAACAAACTTCATGTAACTTGGATCATGTTACTTGCTGTGTAGATGCTCTTTTCGCTCGTTTTGCTCACAAAACATCGACTTCAGGTTGTTATGGTTGATATGTTTTATAGTTTAGCATGATTCTTCATACAGGTCATAAAGTGCATTATAGGGACAAAACTGAATAATAAAAACAGAATGAAGGATCACAACATACTAAAGGATCACAACGCAAGAAAAGGTATAAAACAACAAACTAAAGGATCACAAAGGGTATTTTACAGAAGAATGTTACCAAGAGGGATTTAAATGAAAACGCAATATAGGTAAGGTTATTCAAGGAAATAAATCAGTAATTGAATGAAAGGAAAACACAAAGAAAGCACAAAAAGGTTGACGAGGGAAAGGATATAAAATCTAAAAGGCTATTAAAAAGTGAGTTATTGAGAGAGGATTAAAAGATAAAGCCGCAAACACAACAAAGGAATGGCAATCAAAGATATGGTCAGGAGTTAAACAAATGCTTTTATGAATGTGTGCCTCAGAGAGAAGAAGAAAATAGAAAAGAATGAATAAGTCGAACAGCCTCAGGGAGGGATCACCATCATGAGCTACTTGAGACCTTTGGATACCCAGAAGACGCTAAACACAGGCAAATAAGTACACCAAAGTTCAGGAACATATGGGGGCCACAAGATGATGTTGAAATTTAAAAATGGAACCTTACAATCAAAAATGAACTTAAAAGTAGTCACACAGGTAAATTATGAGGTAAATTATGAAAATGTTGTCACATTACGATACAAATCACAGTTTGACAATACTCTGCACAGAAACAGTTTGTATGTTTCCTCGTCGCTTTCTCTTGTACACACGCACACACCTCCACACAGCTGATGATACACTGTTCACAGTGTTGGTCAGTCAATTCATCATAGCAAAGTAACTAGTGAACCAAAAATGAAAAACATAAACAGAAGTAATATAGCTCTCACCAAACATTAGCTAGTCAACTATCAAATGCACAAAACCAAATGTGTTAACTTCTTCACTAAACCACATTCTAAACTATCACGGTCGGCGAACAGTAACTGCTACGTCTTGTGTGGGAATGAGGGCATCCAGAACAATTTGGGTCATGTTTGATGTTGAACAGGGACATTGTAAATCTTTTGCAATAACGTTTGTTGTGATTAATCTCTTTGATGGTCTAACACGCGTTCATGCTGTGATGCTGTTCATCTAAACTTGTTGCTGAGGTGTTCGGCTCCTCTGGCTCAGCACCAGGCCTGCGGCATATACGGCTCTGTGCCATTGGTTACAATAAAGGTGTTTATCATGATAAAGCTGTTCTCAAATCACAAGTGTGTTTTCATCTTCATGTGTGCCATCACTAACTGGCTGCTGTTGCCTGGCAACGACATCAATTTGCTGTTGTGTGACGTCTTGAGGTCATTTGCATTATTTATCTGGCCTTGATTTCATTTGCATTAAAATAGGAATTCCCTAAATATTCTAATATATTTTATTGTTATTTGATGTTACCTCAAACATAAGATGCAAACCTGTGTTTCTGAAGACACCAGTGATGTGTCTGTTTTATATGTAAACTTTTGTGCACACATTTGTACATGTACACAGACATGTATGTATGCTGTTGTATACTTGTCAAAGCTGTATCTAGCTGAACCTGTCCCAGAACATTTGTTGTAGTGGCTGGAGATGATTAATGTTTGGTGACACAAACACAAACACTGGGAAGCAAAGACAGAGTGAGACAGATGAAGACAGATAGAGGCAGAGGGAGAAGCTCAAGTTAAATACCCCTGTATCAACATTGCAGACACTGTGGATAATAGGCCTCTAAAGACGCTTCTTTTTCACCACAACCACCTCCCTAAAGATCTGCAAGAGTACAATTTGTATAAAAGGGAAAGACAGGGGGAAATGTTGGTTGGGAGAAAGAGTAGACCCATGTAGGTAATGCTTCTCTGCATTCCAAAACTTTTACTTAGCAACCCTGCAGCTTTCATGATTTCTTTTGTCTTTCTTTTGTCTTCCCATTTAAAAGATTGGTTGGCTTCAGGTGTTCCACATAGGTTCATAAATTCTAGGAATTTGTACTTGAAGCTGAGCTCCATCATCTTTTTGGCTGATATCTTGTCAAGTGTGGATCCAGATGGCTGGGTTACATGTGATTCTATTTTGTACTTTCATCAGCAAGCAAGCATCTAAACTAGAAAAAAAAAATTATCTAAAGTCTACTTCAATATTATTTAATCATAGTTCTTTTTTTTTGTGAAACGCCAGAAATGTAGAGGAACAGTGTGCATATGTGACAGCCAGATAAGGGCTGACAGCAGCATGGGTTCAGGCATCAATAAGAGCAAGGGCCGTAACAGTGGCAAGGCAACCTCAGGCTGATCATCTGCAGAAGGATATCCTACGAGGCAGAGCCGATACTACACAAGACTACCACACTCCATGAAAAGATGGGTAACCCGCCACCTTCATTCCCCAGAATGTACATACCAAATATTTTCCATCCCTTTATTCCTCATTCTGTTTGCACATAGAGCTTTGCATCTTTTCTCAAGAGAGAAAGCTATTTTCATCTCCAGATGTTAATCTCCTGCTATGACAGTTTAAGTGCACAAGGCTGTCAGTTCCCATTCTTTTAAAAAGTCCTCATATCTCTTTGTCAGTAGTCATCCTAACCTCAGTCAAAACCTCTCAGCTAACAACAAAATAACACACTGGTAACTGACCTGTCTTGGCTTGTTTGGAGAAGTAGAGCAGAAATAGCTGCTGAAAAATGTACACTGCAGTAGTAATTTTATTTTCACCCCTACTGTATGTTGTGAATTACAGAGCTAAACATGAAAAAAATGGCACAAGTATTTATTCATGAATACCTGACACCTGCATACCTTGAATATTGAGCAGCGAGGTCAGGTTTATCACTGGGTTATCAAGTGGGCAACTCCCATCACAGATGTTTCACTGATTCCCGACCCCAAACACCTCCAGAAGGCTCCACTGTGACCTCTGGCGTCCCAAAGTGAATTATTATATGTTGTAATGTATTCCACCTGACAACTTTTCCTGTATCTGTACTCTCACAATTTTTCCATTAACTTTTAATTACCATACCTGCTAAAGGGGATCCATTTAATTTTCAATTTCTCAGGATTTCATCTGTTATTAAACCCTTGAATAATAGCACATTCTCTCCTTCATCATTTCTTGTCATACCCAGGAATACAGTATATACTGGTAATTGTTAGTAAAGGTTAAAGTGGAGGGCATTCTTCCAAATAAGAATCATAATCCGCATAAATGCAGATTTTCTGTTTTTAAAGCCTTAAAATGCACTTCACCAGATCCTCTTTACTGATGTATGTTGCAGCTAACAAATGTGGCACAACGAAATACTGTTTTTCTAACCCTGAAAGTTCAAATTGAAAAAAAAAAAACACCAAAAGTGACTTTTTTAAGTAATTTTAGACTTTTAGACAACTGCTTCTATATCAGCTATTTTAATTCCTAAGGCAACATGCAAGGTAAATTTCTTTTTGTGAGGGGCTGGGGTCCATTGGGTAACTCATTTACTACCAGCTGAGAACAGCCAATCATGAGACTGCAAGTTTCTTATTAGCAAATAATGGCGTCTACAGTCATGCTAGTGGCTCTATTAAGCTGTACTTCATGGTGCTTTGAGCTAAATGACATCATCAGCATGCTCACATGCTCACAATGACAATGCTAAAATGCTTATTGGACTAAAATCACAGTTGGACAAATTCAGTTGTGATTTTTTTATTTGTTTTTTTTTCTCCTTGCATATATGTGACTGACAGTGCCATCAGACTATAAACAGAATTTACTCAGTGTCTTTTACTGTTTTTTGATAGCAAGCCAAGACTGACATAGGTGTTTTAACATTAAAAAGAAACCATGAAAAGGAGATGATGCTGAACTAAATACTGTATGCTACATGTAAGAAAACTGAAATCTGGCTTTATCTGCTGAGCTTATTTCCTCTCCTAATGGTACCCTTATCCCCTGAAGGTGATGTTCCCTAGTTGTGACAAGGTAATGTTATTGTTGGAGGTGATGCACCTCACCAAGGTTAAGTCAGAACTTATCACAGCGATGGTGCGAGAGGGATGCTGTTTTGCAGGCAGTTGCAGTGGAGCAAACAGAGTAGGCAAAGGTTGAGTGATAATGTAGTGATGGGCTTCAGTCCAACTCTCTGACTCACTCTCTGTTTTTTTTTTTTTTCCTTTGGTGGTCCCGCATAAATAGAAAAAGCTTCTGTGCATAATGTTAAACTAGGTCAGGGTGGCTCCTGTATTGTTCAGCAGAGCATGGCACTACAATTGCCAAGGTTAAAGATTTCATTTTTGCAGTGGAGGTACTGTAAGACGGTATGGACAAAAGCACCTATTGACAGTAATTTGTCAATTTTCTAAAATAGGTTTTAGAAGTTAGTTTCGTTTTTTATTAAATGCTGGAATCACCACATTTTGTGACACTGAGCGCAACAGAAAAGCCATTGACATTTTTAATGGTCTTGAACTTCAAGCCTGTTAGTAAAGTACACTGATGAATGGCTTATACCTGCTGTGTGTGTGTTTTAATCCATTTGTTTTTTACCCTGAGTTTTAAAGCACAACAAGGGGCTGCAAATTACTGTCTGTTAGATGCTTGATATACATCATGATTCTGTTTCTCTTATGTAACAATTTTTACTTGAATACCTAATATGGGCATGTTTTTACATTTTAAGGGTTAGGGTTTTATTTATTACATTCTGTTGAGTCTATTTCTGGGAGGACATCAATTCAGAATGAAAGTACCAACAAGTTTACTGCAATATTACATCATTTATGCAAATGCAAAAAACAACCAAAAAAACCCTCTTTTATAGCTTTTATAGCTAGTCCCACAAAGAGTCTGACCATTACCAGCCTCACCTGCAGATTCACACTGTTATCAGGTGGAAATCTTTCTGCCCCATGCTTTAGAGAAAATGAGAACCATGTCACCCTCATGGATTTTGCTTAAGGTAGTTATATAAATGGATATAAATTGATATGTTAGATGAATGACAAATGGATAGAGGAAGGTGGAGAAGCACAACAATCTTCCCAGGCCCCCTTCTTCCTCAATGTAACTATCCCCTCTAACTGGGTATGTGGTTGTGTGTACATATACTGTATATGTGAAACCACAAATCTATTTCTGTGCCTGTGTGACTGTGGAAGAGATTTTGGTACAAACATGAGGACAAAAATACAACCAGAGGATCATAACAACATTTTTAAAAAATCATGCATGACTGGTAGACAGGACCAAACACAACAACCAGCCGTGGTTGCTGCTGTGGGTGCAGATTGCTCATTCACGCTATTTTCTGCTTGTTAGTACATTACGAATCCAAAGGAGCCCACCCAGAACTATTTTAACCAGGCTATACTCTAAATATCCTCTAAACTGCTATGATGATAAGCCAACCTTGTGAAGATCCTGTATTTACATAGATATCATCTTCTGTTCATCTTCGTTTTTTGTTTTGTTTTTTTTCCCCTTGAGGAATGTTCACACCTTCGCCCACCTGAATGTCCTGTCAGGCTGTTGCTATAGATATCCACAGAGAGCAGAGCGAGGGAGAGGAGGCAACAACTGAGAAAAAAAAGTGAGAAGAAGGAGCAAATGAGGAGGAGATACAGCAGAAAAGAGACATAGTCAGGAAGCAGAGAGAGTTTAGACGGAGTGAAACAGTGAAGACACCGAATGGGGAACAATAATCCAGCTGGCAGTGAGTTTATCGAGAGTGAGAGAATGTGTGAGAATTGAAAAGAAGGAATGATGACAAGGGAAGAGCAGGAGAATGAGCTCTCTACCTGTCAGCGCATCAAAGCCTTGCCGTGTCATATACTCACCCGCTCACACACCCACTCATCCCCTCAATGCCTCAACCTAATGAGCCAAGTGTCTCTCAATGGCTCCTGTATACACCAGCACCCTCACACAGCCATTATAAGTCTGTGTTATAGACAATTTATCGCCCTGTACAGCAGTGCTTCTATTTCCATTCCCTGTTGTCACGACCTGCTGTCATGTTACCTACTCACTGACTTCCTCCATAGGCAAAGGTAAAATCTTTACCTTGGATGGTTTCTCTCCATTGCACCTTACAGTAACACAAGTGACTACACTTGGGTAGATAGGTAGCTTTAATGGGAGCTGATATGCCAGCCTTGGTCTCACTGAACAGATTTCTGTAGGGATGGTGTCACTCCCCACCATCCCTAAGTGGCATGTGCGTGGCATTCTTTGAATCACCTTTTTTCACATTCTGAGACAGATTTATTCTCTCTCACAAACAACTTGTGATGTAAACACCGTAGGGTGTTATATAAGTCACACACATTTGCGCTTTCAAAAGTTATTGAATTGCAACATTGAATTATTTTCGTACTTGAGGGGAGCTATATATATACACCTGT
This sequence comes from Toxotes lorentzi, assembly GCA_037833715.1. NCBI lineage: Eukaryota > Metazoa > Chordata > Actinopteri > Toxotidae > Toxotes > Toxotes lorentzi. The sequence continues at coordinate 13,769,299 of JBBMJY010000022.1, read as the reverse complement.
TAAGCATAATTGTCAATGTTACTTAAAACAGTTGTTTGAGAACAGGAGAACTGGACAGTTAAGTTAATATATTTCTCATATTAGTCATTTTGGTCAAGACAGTTTACTTGGTCACTGTCCTGACAGCACTGTCTCCCTTTCCCCTTTGTGTCCAACAAGCTCGTAATGCTATTCTTGCATTTTACTTACTTGTAAATAAAGTGGTAATATATATATATATATATATATACTACTACTACTATATATACAGATAGATAGATAGATAGATAGATAGATAGATAGATAGATAGATAGATAGATAGATAGATAGATAGATAGA
>JBBMJY010000022.1:13748345-13761406 GCA_037833715.1 Toxotes lorentzi | reverse complement strand
ACACACACACACACACACACACACACACACACACACACACACACACACACACACACACACACACACACACAGCAGGATGCCCAGGAGCATCAGAGCAAGGCAGGTAACATTCAACAATGGATTTTAAGAGCGGGAGCACGCACCCCTCGCTTGCACCCAGCCTCTCAGGAAATAATCCACAGTGCTTTCTACATTATATTCAGACTTATGCTACCACAGATGTATTCTGGCAACCAATCATATGCTTCTTGAGTTTTGCCTTTTCCATATTTCATGCACATTTTTTTTTCTATAACAGTAGAAAGTTTGGGCTCCTGCAAGGAAGACATTAAAATATGTGGAGCTGAACCACAGTGATTAAACAAATGATGTAATGCATGAGTTGGTCTGTACAGCTTAACACACAAAGAGACTCACAGAGATCTGACTTCATTCTCTGCTTGTCTTTGTGACGTTATATCTTTCAATGCATGACTGCACCCGTGGGATTTTAGGCTACTATTTGTAAGATGTTAATATTTCAGGTTATTCCGGTCACCTTTGATATTGAGATGTGGTGCCACCCAATGATCACTACGACAGGAAGAAGTCACTCACTTTCCGCTGTCGTAGCAGACAGACCTGTGGAAGGACAGCCATTACCGGGGTCCTTCTCTCAGACTTAATGGGCTGGACATGTTTTATGAAGCGTCTCCTCACCCAGTGTTTGTTCATGGAGCAATCAAATGCCCATGTTGGACATGGATAGAGTCCACACACTCTAAAAAGTACTGATCACTGTGTGTTCCTCCAATGTCTGAATGGAGCCAGTGAGGACCTTAAGGTTCTTCACTTGTTAAAATAAAGGATTTCTTAAGGAATAACCATGTTGTAGAATTAAATGAATTATTATCAGACTCAAGTCCTGGGATCTTGGTGGCCCAGGGAGCCAAGGTGCAAGGTGTCCCAGATTTGGGTCCAGCTAAGTGTTTCTTTTTTTTTTTTTGTTCTTTTTTACCTTTCATAATATCACACTGCACTGTCACAGGCTTTCAAAGAAACTTCAGAATATGTAAATTACAGAACTCCCTTCCTGTTAAATTTTTTTTAGAGTTCACTGCGTCATAGGTCACCTTTTAGAGGTGCCACTTGGTAAATGGAGACGAGCCAGGTTAGTTTAACTTGACATCAATCATGTTCAGGCTCTCTGTATGTATGAGATGGGTAATTGGATGGTATGCTTAAGCGTCCGTTGTTTTCTCCTGAAGAAATGCACTTCAATCATGTTCGCCTGTCACCAGCTGGGCGGCAAAGATAGCTTCAGGAATGTGAGAGAGCTATACATTGCAAATACATGTAATGACAGACATGCACCTGCTTACACATGGATATATACTTTCATTACATTTACAAGACGAGCTATAAGTCACGCTCTGCAACACGCCACGAAGCCTAAGTGTGTGGCCATGTCATTAATGCAGTCAAAATGGAAATAGGTGTGGATGGCTTGCAGAGCTGTTTAAATGAAGCCAAACATATAAAGTGAGCGGAGACAGAAGAGAGAGAGAGAAGAAAATATTCAATCATAAGCACAGTTTTTGGAGAGCTTCGCCCATGTGCACTGCAGCATTCTAATTACCAGGAGAGCGCTTGTTAGTTGTCACCAGCGGATAAACATGTTTTTCCCCCGCCTGTGGCAGAATTTGAAATTCTAAGTAGCAGAATGTCAATTTCAGAGTATCCCATCTCATCCCATCCTCATCACCACCCCTTGAGCCACATGAAAACACGGAAAAGTGATTTGTTTTCAATACATGTGAATGGTCAGGTTAAATAAAACCAGTGAAAGATTGACATCTGTAACTGACGAACTCCAGTAGTTGGCACTGCAGAGGTAATTTAGAGTGGGTTGATCATTAAAGAAAAGCAAAGGAGGGGTAGTGTAATGTGACAGAGCGTTTTTTTGTGCTCAGCCTTCTGTCCAGTGGTGCCATATTGTACAGTACATCTTGTCAGGAAGCATATGGTCCTCAAATCCATATGCAAATGAGTGCTGGAAACAGCAATAAAAGAAATTGTCCTTGCGTCTTTTGAAGACTGGTTTGTCATTTCAACTGGCTCAAATATAAGCTCTTTAGGGGAAGTCTTGACTGCCAGAATGAGGGCAAAAAAATGCACTATTCACAAGTTTTCCATGAACATTCTGACCTGGTTTGAGCCCACCGTGGAGCTTGACATTTTAATGGCTTTGATGTGTACACATTTTCCTGCTACACGCCAAGATGTCAGGAAAGGAGAAGATGGGCAATCCCAGAGAAATGCAAGATTTGTCCTCCATTCCTGGGAAAGAGATGAAGGCCACTTTTTTTTTTAGAGGGATGGGGGTAAAAGCCCCAGGGCCTCTCTCTTCCTGTCAAATATGTTAAGCTTCATTTCAAAACACCACACCTTAAATCAATGTCCATTCATGTCTGGCAGTCACAGTCCCTATCACACCAATGTGACTGGTTTTAAGAGGCAGGGGGATGTTATCTCGTACACCTGCATTTCCTTCTTGTAAGGTTTGATTAGGCTGTTTTCACAGTAATCACAAAAGCACATAGAGTGGAGGGAAAAATGTAACCTTGTCATGCTTCATTTTCACTGTTGAGGAGAACACATCAACATCATAATCACCGAGGGAGCCTTAGATCAGGTTAAAGCTGCATGTTAAGCATTCAGAGCCTCTTTACTCAAGGATAATTGCAGTGGTAATGTGTGTGTTTACAGAACCTGAGAATATGCCAGCAAATAATATGTTCAGGTGCAGTCAAAAATACATAGTCACACAGGGGAAATGTCAGTGTGAGAGGGAAACTGTGGTGCAATCTGACCCATGTTGCAAAACTGTACTTTTACATTATATATCTTCCATGTGAAAACAATATTAAAACAGTATGCTGGCAATGGGAAAAGAAAATATTGATAGTGCAACAAGGTTCATATTCTTTTTGTCACACCTGTTATTGTTCTGTGTTACTTCAATTTGTGGTAAAATAACGCTCTAGTTAGTGGAACTGTGGGTCCCATAATGCTTTGCTTTGGAAGATCTAAAAAGGAACTTTAGCCTGATATTGAAATGGAGTAGTGTAGTCCATATTTGTTAACATTTTGGCGAAAGGGCACAATTCTAAGTACGCCGAATTATCTATCAGGAATTCATTCTTGCAACTTACCAAAGGATGTGCTGCCAACTACCACTGGGCTACGTTAATACTGAAGAAAACTTTAAACGTGGTGATTCTCAGGGGAGGTCTGGCGTTACAAGGAGCGTCTTTTTTCTAGGACTTCTAAGTGGATTTATGGACGTTTATTCGCAACGGACATCGGCGTTAATGCCCGCCTCGGAAAGTGTAAGTCTAAAAATATGCGCATCATGTATGTGTGTTCACATTTGGCCTCCAGTTTATGAATTTCGACGCAAATTGCGGCTATCGGGCACTAAAAGTTTAAAAGTTGCTACCTGTATTGCCTTTCACCTGATGCGGTATCTTTGCATCACGCGACACATTTGGTTTACGGTAAAAAAAAAAACTTCACTAGCCTAATAGTATTTTTCAGTGTGTGTAGGCCTTGGGCTGTTGCATCCAAAGATTGCAGAAAGCCGGGGATGTGAATGAATGATGGCTTTGATCTCAGCTACAGCTGTGCCCATTTCAAAAATTCTTGCTTTCTTTCATGCTTGTTACTGCTGTACTTCGGTGCCAAAAAAGAAATATTCAAGGAAGGTCACATTCCCAGCAATTACACTGAATGATGTGGTGACTAGCTGTCAAGTGACACTGTAGCTTGTGTGCCTGTTTGAATGTAAATTTGTATTTCAAAATCTGCAGACTGGGAGTAGATAATGCATGGAGGACATTTTTAAGGATATAAAAGTCTATAGCACTTAGTTAAAGTATGAAGGGAAATTGTTTATATTCTTCTCTTTATTTGCCAGTGGAATGATTCAAATAAGTAACAAAATGCCCATGTTTTCCAGAAAGCAGACAATTAGGAAACCTCTCACTGGATGAGACAGATGTAAATCTCCTTGGGGAGGGAAGCTTGCAGAGGGTTATTCGCCACTGCAGCCGCCACCCGCTCCCAACAGTCGTAACTCTTGAAGGTCACAGTAGCATTTCACCTCCCTCCTTTTCTAGCCCATGACAACTCCAGTGGGTATTGCCGGATGTTTCCCGCCATGCTGGCGAGCGGGGGCTGGAGATGATGGGGGTCTGTGAAGATGATGCATCTCAACAACGGCAGGGATAACAAAACACTGTCTGGCCTGTTTACTACTAGCCTGCATCACAGTCAAAGACATCATAAAGAATGAATGATTGGATGTCTTGGATAGTCATTTATCTTTAATTCAGAACTGAACTGTAAAGCATCGGCCATGGTCCTCTTGTGGCGTGGCAGGGTAGTCACCGGGAGTGGGTGGATGGTTGAAGGTGCAGGGCGAGGAGAGGGAGGAGGTGGTGAGAATGTCATGCTAGACCAGCGCAGAATTAAGACAGAGAGAGGAGAGCATTGGCGGTGGCCTTGTACGTTTCATCTGCAGGCCCTAATAAAACCCTCACAGGCCAGCATTGATCTCTCCCAGAGTAATCCATTTAGACTGAGCGTGCCTGGCCATGTGGGGCCTCTTCAATTATTTATGGCAGAATGCTGTGCAAGCTTCCGTTGGGATGCAACAATGTGCCCTGGGAAACCTGTGAACTGCGAATTGCAGGAGAGCAAGGGAGATGCAGAGGTTGGAAAAGGAGAAATGGAGAGAGATGTGAGGAGGGACGGAGGAAGGGATGGAGAGGTGGAGGAAGAAAGAGATGGAGGGCAGGTGAAAGGGATGCAGGGAGAGGTAATTCAGAGGGATATGGGAGGAGGAAATAAGGAGGGAACAGAGGGAGACTGGAAGAGAGGGAGTGAGATGAAAGATGGGAAGCAAATAGTGGAGAGATGCATGAAAGAATGTCAATAGAGGGTAATGATAAGGAGGGATGGCAAACAAGTTTAGGAAGAGAGCTGGAACAGAGCAGATAAGGGGGAGGGATTTTTGAAAGCGTGGAGAGTGAAAAAAGTGATGGACAGAAGGATGGTAGGGAAAAAAGAGGGAGGGAGAGGAAGGAAAGTTGGCAAGGGGAATGGATGAAGGGATAAAAGAATGAAGAAAATAAGGATAAGAGAAGGATTTGGAAAGGAGAGAAGGACAGGAATGAGTGGGAAGTAGGGGGAAGAAGAAGTGGGAAAACTGAGACAGACATATGGAAGGAGGAAAGGAGGAAGGAAGAGAGATACTGTAAGAGATGTAAGGAAAGGAGGTAGGAAAAGAGAGAAAGGTGAAGAGGGTATAGGGAGAAAACATGAGCTAGGGGAGGTGAGGGAGCATGAGAGGAAAGAAGGTAGAATTATAGATGAGACAGGGAGGAAGAGATGACTGGAAATGAGGCAGGAATAGATGGACAGGACGAGGGTCGGGGATGGGACCTTTTTAAAGCAAGTATGAACAACTATTGATCATGGCAGACTTATGGTTGCTGTTGTGCTAAGTGGAGACATGTTGGCTTGACAGCCTGTACAGTTGCTCATTATTTCTGCTGCATTCACCTTTGATGCTGTGTTGTACAAAAAAAAAAAAAGAACCCCCCCAAAAAAACCAAGTAGTCACATGTCCAGTGTTGTGCTTTCCAGTACGGCCACGTTGTTTAATCTGATTCAGCCTCACTTTCTGTGGAGTTTATAAACCGAGCAATGTGAACATGAAGTCTGTCACTACGAATATATATCACGTTTTTTTTGTAGCATACTGAAACTGTACGCTCAGAGCTACATATCATAAACTCCCCACTATTTGCTTGGTCTGTATTCATCTATTTGCAGTTCACACACAGCTCTCATAAATCCAGACAGATTTGTCTTACCTGATTCCCCCAGCGTTCACCATCAAGCCCCCCTCCTTTTCCTGTAATTCCCAGCACCCTATTAGGTTTTCCACCCATCGCCTGCTGCCGAATCCGGATGTCTGATCCGGTGGAAGGCAGCTGGAGTTGAAATTTCCATCTGTATGGTCGAGCGATTATGTCTGGAAGTTTTTGACAGGGTATACCCTTGTTTCACAAGGACTCTAACCCTTATGACCCCTCTCAAACTTTTGCTGAAATATAACAGGCCTTTTTAGTTAAATTTCACATAGCTTTCCTATAGAAATAGCCTCTGTAGAAGTATCTCTTTAATTCATTTTGTGTATTTTACATTCGAACTGTATTTTAGAATTCTCTGTGCATTTATCTTTTTTCTACCTTACATTAATATCGAAGACATAAAATTTTTAATAATATTTAGTTATCATCATATAGTTCAACGCACATTCTCTGGCAGCTGAGTACTCAAAGGGATGGGGCTGTTAGTCTAGCAGTAGTTCAGCAAGAATGCAGTAAGAAAAAGGAAAAAAAGGACCTTGTAATGACTATTACACAGCCTGTGTCAAACAGCCTAATCAGATGGGCTAAATGGTGTAGTAGCGAAACTATTAGCGAACGATAGCAAAGCGGCAGGTTTCTGTTTAATTAGTAGAACCCCATTTCCCACCACCTCTGAAGCATCAACCAAGGATTTATTGTTTGTCCAGAGACATTGATTATTGGATTAGGCTAGCTCAATAGCAGGCTTTTGAAAGTCCTAACGCTAACCTTTACTATGGTTACAATGGGGGAGAAAAATCCTCCTCTTTTTTTCTCATTTTTGTGTTAAAGGGGAGTATTGTTTCTCACTAACGGGATGGGTAGGATCATTAACTAAGGTGAGTTTGGTGAATGGTTCCATGCATAGATCTGTGTCTGGGGCAGAGGGGGGGTAAAGGCTGATGCATCCAGGCGTTCTGTGTTTTATGATTCCTGTCCAGCAACATAGAGTATTATTGATGATAGATAAGTGGATGTTCAAACCATGACATTACTGGCCTGTTAGGACCTGTTAGACTTCCTCTTTTCTTGTTCTTTTTTTCCCTCCTCTCACTTTTGTGGGAGCGTCCAGAGATGTGGGATGAGAAGGAGAGGGTTTCCCAGGTGTGGAGGAATGATACATAATGAGGAGGAGGAGGGGTGATGGAGAGCTTTTGGAGAAGCTTCAGGTCATGCTTTGCAGATCAGGAGCATGGAGGATGTGGGGGGTGGTATGGGGTGGGAGGTAAGCTTACTTGTGTATTACTCCTTTCATAAGCCCTGACACAAGCAGATTCCTACCTTTCATTAGATGCCTGTCACAAATGTAGGGCTTTGAACCTTGCATTCCCTCCACAGTCCCAGGAAACCCTGACTGAACTCTGACTCGCATCACAAGACAAGGTGTTTGGAAAATCCAGCTTGTTCTCTTTACAGTGATAGTGTATGACACCCAAAATTCCTGGAAGGGTGAGGACATTTTATTTCTGCAATATAGTAGTTTATTCTGTCAAGTATTAAGAAAGAGTCTGCGTCACCCATACAAGCATAAACTCACACTCACTCAGTGTCTGCTACTGTGTATATATATAGTTTTATGAGACCGTTGGCACAGTGCAAGCACATTGAGGGCCTTTGTGGTTGTTGGGCAAACGGTTGAAAACTGCATTTCTGAGTCTGGCGCAGACTCAAACTCTTTCTTACTAGTCATGATCCTTGATCGTGATTTTATGATCACGTTGTTCTTTTGTTCTTTTTTTTTTTTTTTGGGGGGGATGTAGAAATTATGCAGGCTACCTTTGTGACATCTAACCTGCATATTTTGTTGCTGGTTTTTGCCTTTTTGCTGTCTGTGGTTTGCGCTGTTAGCTCAAACCAGCTGCTGAGGCAAGAACGGGATGCTGAGGGAGAAGAAGAACGAGGTCTACTTAAAGGTAATTTATTTCTGCTGTCGCTTTGTTGGGTGAAGAGGAAGTGACAAATGCGAGCTGGTTGTTTATGAGGCCTGGCTAAGTGCTGGCAGGGCTGCTTTCCTCTGAGGTAGTTGGCTCTCTGTTTAATTCATGTCCTTGGGAGGTGCATTGCTTTGTGGCATAGTGTGTGGCAGGCGAGCTAATGAGAGGTGAACCTGTCTTATTCTTATTCTCCGTCTGCCTCCCTAGTGCCTTCTCCCTGCTTTTGCCCACTTTTTGCCCCCGTCCGTCTCACTTTTCTTTCCTCATCTCTCTTGACCTCTTTTACCCCCCACTCTGTCCTTTTCTTTCCTCATCCATCCTTTTCTGTTTTACTAATCTGAGCCCTGGAGTCAGAAAAGCAACAAAATGCACAAAGAATCTCCTTCCAATCGCCCCTAGCTTGCCCTGCTTGTCTGGAACAGAAACATGGAAATGGAGAACCCTCCCTTTCATCACTTCCTGCCAAATAAATCAGTCAGACCTTTGACAAACCCCAAATAGGACTGCCGATTTTTCAAAGCTGCCCCGTTCATCACTTTGATTTATTTTCCCAGAGATGGAAGGCATGTTTTCTTCCCATGTCATCCTTTATTTTCCCCCCCATATGCTTACGGTCAGTGAGTTAGCGGTGGAGGCTAGGTCACTGCGCGCTGTCTTCAGTGTTTAAAAAGAAAAGCAGCTCAGTGTAGCACCAGTGTCTAGGCCGTGAGTTCCACCACGCTCAGAAAGACGGACAGCAGAAGGACAGGGTGAGCTGAAATGTCGACCTCTGCGCCACCTCGGCTCAACTACATCCTCTTCCTTCTCTTCCTCCTCCTGTATACTTTTGCAAAGAGCTGTTTTAATTGACACTAAGAAAAAAAGCTCTCTAGTTATCTGGCCGCCTGCTCCTGTTTCATGTTAATTGAGTTATTTTTTTTCCCCCTCCTGTTCCTTGTCCATCATTCCTCTTCTCTGTCTTTGCCTCTTGTACTCTCCCTCCTTTTCTCTGTGTTTTTGTTTCACCCTGCCTCTTTCTTTCCATTTCCTCAAGCTCTCTCTCCCTCTCTTTCTCTCTCTCTCTCTGCCTCTCTCCTGCTTCAGCTCAGCACCATCCCATTCCCCACTGATTGCCTGTGTTGTTTCTCCCTTCCCCTTTCCTCCGTGTCTACCTATTTACATCTCCCAGTTGCCTCCCCATCTCCCAACTTGTTTCCCCTGCGTTGTTGTCTCTTGACTTCAAAAGTTTTATGTTTGCTTCGTGAATTATGAAATGAAGATCTCAACTAAATATAGACTCAGTTTCAGAAACAAAACAATGAAAAAAATAAATAAAAAAAAGGTAAATTATCCTGCAAATGAATAAAACTTAGAGATATTTGTACATGCTGAATAATTTACCCTTTTTACAGTAAATACCATTTGTGATGAATGCTTTTAAATCATTAGTCAAACACAAAGGAAATACGATAATACTGCTGTTCAACATTTACATACATTTCATTACACATTAATTAACCTTATTTATTACAGGTAAAATAAGGTAAAAGTAATGATGATGGTTTGTCATAATAACAGGGTTTAGGGTTTAAAGACATCATCTTTAAATAATTTGCACATAGTTTTTACATAGCTGATATTTAATAATCATTTACAAAAGATGTATGCAGTAGCCTAGAAATGACTTTCAACAACATTAATGATAGCTCAAAAAATATACTCAATTATTTACAAGTCTGTATGCATAATGTTTAATAATTAATTTGTAATGATTAATAAATGACGTACAAGTGATCACAGGAATATCGGTGCTAGCAGAAAACAACCTGTCCAGCTCAGGTTGACCAGCATCTCCTCCATTACTGAGCTATCTGTACGCCCATCTGACTTCACAGAGATATACTTGGCAAACGGAGGCTCTTCTCATCCTCAGCTCTGCAGTGCATGAAGAGTTTTATTTGACTGACACTTCTGGACGTCCTTCCTGTGTTCAGGCCCTTCACACCTGAAAATAAAAGTAATACATTTTCACATAGATCTGTTATGATAGCCCTCTGTAACATACTTCACCATAATACTACACGTTTTCAACCCATTTCAGTGTGGTCATGAGCGGGTGAATCTCATCCGTAACTGCATTGGAGGTAAATGTTTTTTTTTTTTCAATGAAACTATGTAGTCTGTAGATCCCTTTGAGAAAGCGTGGCACAATTGTTGACATTTTCAAATGTGTTTTCTTGAGTGTGTTGAGTGCCACAAACCAAATGCCAAAAATAGCTAATGGCCAAAAAGTAAATGAGTCTGTCATTATATCTCAAAAAATGTTCGCAAAAAATAGGTCACAGTATAAAATCAGCACAAAGATATTATCTGTCAAAACATGAAGAGTACCTCTTTCACACGCTGCTTAGTTTAACTATGCATTTTACTACTTCTGTCAAGGCTATAGATTCTTTCACCTTCAAAATATAGCCCTTAAGTGCACAGCATGTCGTGGCACCCTATATACTGTTCCTGGATCAAACACCGGTCCCACTTAACACTGATAGTCACCTGTCATGTGTTTTTTATAGCTCTTATTGCCTCTCCTTTTTTTTCCATCCGTCATTCCCTTCTTTCCCTCCCCTACCTCTAACCAGCCTGTCCTGTCACTCTGAGATGTGGCTTTAACCTCAGGTGCAGTCTTTCGCCGGCGCCCTTTGTTTTCATCTATTGTTCTTAAAAGCGATTATGACCATCAGACAGGCCCATTAAATATTTAGCAGAGCTCGGGCTGCTGCTTTCACTGGCTTCACAGGAACACTCACCACAGATGTTCAAAGAGTCTTTCTCAGCAGCAGGGACATGCAGAGATATTTCGAGGGGCAGTTGCTCAATTAAATAAAAGCCGTTAGAGCTTGTGTGTTTGAAGGGCAATGTTTGTGCATGTGTGCTACTTTGTCCTTTAGATATTGACATACAGATCTCTTGTGTGTGCGCAAGTGCATGTAGTATATTTCTGTTTGTTTATATATGGTATGTGTGCAGTATTTACCGCTATAATCATTTCTCTGTCTGCTGTGCATGTGTATTTGTCAGCAGCTGCCCCTCGGATTTCTTTGCTGTTCAATATTAGAACATTTATAAGTCCAGCCTCCAGTTCCACTGCAGGAAGAACTGGAATGATCAGTTGCTTGAGTGGACAATAAATAAGCTCCTCTGCTATTGATTTATGTTAAGACATTTTGGGACAATAGCTTCACAAATGATCTCTCTTTCACTACATTTAAGAATCAAGTTGAAATCTTAGCAATTGTACCCTTGTGTGATACTGTATGCCTACACAAGAGCAGATGCATTTCACTCTATTATTGACTCTCTTCTCTATGGAAACCTATAGGGGACTATATTAAAATGATAATGTAAACTTGAAGATGTAATTCCACAGTAACAAAAACAATCCTCTACATATGCATTTCAAATATACATATTTGTTATCTGAGTATAATTCACAAAACTTTGCATTTACATCTTGACATACTCACATGGCAGTTCTTAATTTCAAAATTAAAATGTGACCTGCTTTTCAGTTTATGCAAGCAATAATCAGGGCACAATTAAAACTAAAATGCAATGCAAATACAAAATACAGCAAAGATCTAACCTGCTCTGCAGCGGACAATATTCAAATGCAAAAAGCATGTTTGCATATTACATTTCACCATGCTCTTTTGGTGTCAAAATGAAAATGCAGTCTTTTCATCCTCTCATCAAGGCCGGTCTTCAATTAGGATGCCAGTCACTCTCTGTAGACGGGACACCATAGGCTGCCTACTGGAACCTGACTTTCGCGGCCATTGAGTGATAGTTAAAATGACAGGTTGAAAGGCTGTAACATTTACTGTTGTTTCACCATGTCCTTGCAGCATAACAGAACTTTGTTGTCTCAGCTGTTAGAAGGATTTGAACAGCGAGAAACCAGGGGTTCAGTGTTTTGCTCAGGGATGTTTGGGTTGTTCTAAAAATGAAATGTGATGTGCCAGTTATGAGACTTCCAACCGCAAGTCCACCCTGCCGGTTTGTACTCTTACATGAGATGTACCAGAAATCGTGTTTCTGTATTGTGACTTTAGATACAGCCCTGCCTGCTTGCACTGGAACGTCACTATTTTTCAGGAATTTTTTTAGAAACAAGTTCACTTAAATAAGACATACTGACTCGGTAGGGATTGGTTTGTATGTTCTCTCTCTGTGGGTTTCCTCTGGAGAGTTTCCTCTCACAGTCCAAACAAATGCTGGTTAGTTGAATGGGAAACTGTTTTTTCTGTCCACAAATTTATTAGCCACCTGTACAGGTGTACCCTGTGTGTGTCCCAGTGTGTGCTGGGATATTCCCACCCCCACGTGAGCCTAAACAGGCTCAGCAGTTTAGACAATGGATGAATGAACAAAATTTGACTTTTAACTGGAAACTAGAGAAATTTTCTCACCATATGGGCAGATTTTCTAATGTAACGGGTATAAAAAAAAATCTCCATATTCAAATCTCTAGTTAGTAAAAGTTGAAATAGTTTACTGACTTGCTTTTTAGACACTTTGCAGCTGATCCACGATGAAGTCATCACTGAATGGCTGAACTCAGAATAAATGAACCCCTTCCTTTAGTGGTTGCTGTGGTGGAGACAGACGGTCGATTAGTCTACCTCTGTCTGGTTTGAAGTGCTCATTCACTGCTGATGTCACTTCCTGCTTACGGATAAGATTCCCTACCAGAAAATACTTTGAGAAAATTGAACAAGACTAGAGCATTTTAAAAATAAAAAACACCTCATTTTAAGGCGGAGCAGGAAAATAAATCACCGGTGCAGACCAGTGCTGCAGCTATGAGGTATATTTCAAATACAGTGAAGAGCATATTAATACTTATGCACAAGTGAGGTATGCTAATTGATGAAAGTCCTTGGTTTTAATGGCTATCTAGTGGTGGGTACTGAGAAGAAAGTGACAAGCAATGATGTGTGCTTGTATGGGGCCAGCCAGCTAACCCTGTCTTGCTTCCTCTCTCTTTGAGTCTTTGCCTAATGACTGATAATGAAGAGGGCATCTTTGCAGAGATGACATGTGCACGTCCTCTACTGGACACACACACACACACACACACACACACACACACACACACACACACACACACACACACACACACACACAC
>JBBMJY010000022.1:13715317-13728003 GCA_037833715.1 Toxotes lorentzi | reverse complement strand
TCTATATGCTTTGGGTTTGTAGGGGGGTGGGGTCTGGGGGGGTGCCCCCCCCCCCCCTCCCCCACCACACACACACACACACACACACACACACACACACACACACACACACACACACACACAGGGTCGCTCACAAACTCATTTATTTAGCCCTCTGCTGCTTAATGATCGGAGGACATTTACATCACACAGTATCTCCTGTTCTACTGGATAATGTTTTTTGTAAAGAGTTCCCACCTAATTAGCCTTTTTGGTCTTTTACCTTCTCTAAAACATTTAAATGAATAGGATGTGCTTTGCTGATGTGCAAGCCTCCCAGGCAACCCTCTGGAGTATTTAATAGTCTATTTATTTTTAATAGTCAAGCATTAGAGATTGATGTTAATCCTGTTTCCCTTGGCATTCTGCCTTTGTCTTTAGAAGGACAAATTAATTTGTTTAGTTTATTAATTGACGTGAGTGTTTGAAATCAATGTGATTATGTGGACTTATTTCTAAGCATCATCTCACTGTCAGATATGACCATTGTGGCTGTGGATCTGATCCTTGGACAGTGGTTATTTGAAATGTTGATCAGGAGGTTTAGTTTAATATCGTTTTGTTTATTGTCAGTCATTTTGGTTGCGTTTGGAATCTGGCAATGAGCTCAGATTTAAGCTGTGTAGTAATTTCATGGTCTTCTTGTTAAACTTACATCTACCCCTAATTCCTGTTTGAGGGGCTTTTTGAGAATATTGTGGAAGTCAAATTATATTAAGTTCAACCTCTTTGAACGCACAAAAGTCTGAGCAACTGTTGATGTTCATTGTGATTTTATAAAAACAATCCCAGCTCATCTTGGTAGAAGCCAAATTGAGCACCTTGAGCCTTAATTTCTTACAGGACGTCTCACTTTCATGTGACGAAGCTGACTGTTTGAACTTTATGTGTGTGACTTTGAAGAGTAGGAGGGCAGGCTGGTTGAAAATAAAACTGGCACATAGTTCAATCACGCTCAAAGTAGAGTCTTTGAAGTTGCACATTTTACATTTTAGGCTTCTGGCTCGGTGTCACATGGAATGATTCACACAGAGTCAGAGTTTGCTTTCTTGACACTTTGACATGACACATAGCTGTGGGTAGAAACAGTGTTGTGCTGTGAGATCAAGCCTGCGACCTTTTAGTTACATGATATTCTCTCCAACATCAAGGCCACCCTACTTCCTCTCCCGGATGCAGGGCCTAGAGCAACAAGCATCACTACTAAGTACTGCTGTGACACAACTCTGGTTGGATATCGTCCCCTGCAACCACACTGCTTCAAGTTACACTGGGCACCAATCTAAATGGGCTTAAATTTTTAATTTGCGCTGGAGAACAGAGATCACATCTTGGGAGGATAGCATATCTGTAATTTATTTAAGAACCCCGCAGAGGGAGAGTTATTTTGGAGGCAGAGGGCTGGAAGGGAAGTATCCATGTGGCATTTTTTTGTTCAGCCCAAGGGGCTTGTAGGTAAACTCCACTCGGCGGTGACCTTCTCAGGAATGTGGAGGAGCGCTGAGGATGAACATTCTATTTATGTTCCAATCCTCGGGTAAAAACTGTTGAGTGGAGAAACCGTTTCTCTTCCATCCTTAGGAACAATGGAAGCATCTGAATTATTGATTTGAAGTTTTGCTAAAACTCTGAATCCTTTTACATTTTACCAGAATAAAGTGATTCCCCAGCTCTGTCACCCCACAGCTTGTCTCATCCTGAGCTACCCTCCCGTTTGAAGACACGCGTCTCTGGAGAGTGCAGTAAAGAGTGCTCAACTTCCCTTGGTCAAACACACATCACCTGGATCACTGGCATGGAATAAAAGCTTTGTCACTCTTAATTAAACTAGGCCTGATTAACGCCGACAGGTGTGGCAGGTGTTCTGTTTACTCAAGCAGCAGCAACAAACATACATGCAACAATCTGCAGTAATGTATTAAAATCACTGCCACTTATCGACGGTGTTGGGGTGAGTGTGTGTTCATGTAAAATTGGGGTAAATGGGCTGGAGGGGCTGTGGAGGCCGCTGGTGGTGGCACGCTATCATGCAGTTCATCCTTAATGAGTGTGGATTAGTGAGGATGATCCGGGCTTTGCAAAACCCCTGGTCCAGGGCTGGTGGAGGTTGTGTGTGTGTGTGTGTGTGTGTGTACGGACATCATCTTTTCCTCTCCCCACCAATCACCACGCAGTGCATCAGCCACCTCCTCCCTCACAGATGAGCGTAAGAGCTGATTAATTCGCTGCAGTGATTTATTCATTCATTTAATTATTAGCGAGCTGTTGCCTGCAAGGGAATAATGAAACACGTTTGTTACTCTTTTTTAAAAAAAACTCTCAACATTGTATAAAGACAAAGAATCTTGACTAGAATCTTATGATTATTTCATTATTGAACTGCATGCAGTTTTTGGATGGTTTGTTGATAATGATGTCCCCCTTAAGGCATGAATTTTTGAGTGTGTTAATGCTCATAGCTCAAGTTATGCCACACCTAAGAGAGAGTTCAGGGAAACTTGTGACTCATGACCATAACATCACTGGTTTGAATTTGCATGAAGAAATTCTGTCTGTGTGGGGAAGCATGTGGATGAGGAAAATTCCTCTCTCCCTTAGCAACAGCCGATGAGCTTCCCTTGAACTATACATGTGAACCGGTGAAGCTGCTCAAAGGCCAGCAGGTAGATGGGTGTGTATGCTGAGAAGTTGCTGCTGTGTACCTATGTGGATTTGCAGCAGGGCAGTGCAGGAAAAAAAACATGCATTCTCAGCAAATGTCATCCCAGAATAAGTGAAATAAAAACTTAAAACTACATTTTTCAGCATTACTGTATTTTTGTCCCTCAGGGATTTTCTGTTTCACACAGTTACAAAACGTATGGCCTCAGTAAATAGAATGACTGATGCCCTAGTTTTGGCCAGGAGGTCAAGTTAACAAGCTGACTTTTCAAACGCCCCCGTCGTCTCAGTTTGATGACAACCATCTCTTTCCATCCAATGGTTAATCCGCAGATTTGCAGCAACCACATAAAGACGTTACAGTGATGTGTTTGCTGTCAGAATGAAATATGGACCATTGTCACAAAACAGCAAAGGCATTCTTCTACTCAACCCTGGACCTCTCATGTCACACACACACACACACACACACACACACTGCACACACTGCAGTGTATGAAATGGAAGTCAGATAGACAACAGTTTGAATAGCAGCCATAAACATGTGACCTGCGAAATGATTTATAATAATTAATCCGCTGTGTCCAGTCCCAACAGCCTCCCATTCTAACTCTCCACCAGTCCACCACACACACACAGACATAATACACAATCACATACTCCCCACCCCCTAGCTGGGGAGCACAGCTGTGACCACCTCGGCGCCTTTCCAGCCCAATGTCACCAATGTCCCTATCAAAGGACATGGAAGGGGATTTAGTCTGTCTTTCTCTCTCCCTCTCTCCCTGTTAAACCCCTGCGCCTTCACAATAGAACACGCGCTCTACTTTATCATGCCCATCATATCATGAACCATTAACATTAGGGCCTACAAAAACATTATTTATGGAGGCATTAATATTAATATCGACCTGTGCGCTGTCAGGCGAGCTAAGCGCTGGAATGCCAGGATGTGTAGCGGTGGCAGGTGGACTAATTGAATATCAGACACCGCACACAGCATGCCGGCAGACACACACTCACCACTTGAACAAGCACGCGTACACATTTCATATCCACACATGCAAAAAAAAAAGAAGAGACAATCGTACACACATGACCCCACTCCCAGCTCAAGTGAGCACTAAGAAATACCGTGTGCGTGTGTGAAGGTGTCCATCAGACAAGTCACCTCATAGACTTTTTAACCATTGTCGCATGGTAGTAATTATTTTTTGGGCTTTGCTGAGAGCATGTTAGTATAATGGACTGTGTACTTATCTGCACAAAACAGGCCCCACTAATGAAACTTCAGTCAGAGTGGCTCATTGCTGGAGTGTTTCATCTCAGAACTGTGGTGTTTTGAGTGTAGAGGTTCTCCGACAGAACCTCTACACTCAAACACCAGAATAGGATTATTAATCAGCCTCAACCAATAATGAGGTTGCAGGACAAAAACAGTAAAATGTGGAGTTTAATTTGAAGGCAAGCCTCGCCGGTTTTCGTGAATTTGAGGCACTTTAGGGGAAAAAAAAAAAAAGGCTTGGATTCATGTGTTCTGAATTCATGAAAAACAGCTCAGGGTTTTTAACTGAGCAGAGGGTGGATAAAACACCTTGAGTCACACTCTTCATAGTTTGTCTCAGTAAGGGAAGATTTTTGGATCTACTGTGATCGTGACCAAACACTTACCTCAATCTTTAATTCTGACTTTCCTTATTAAAACCAGAAGAACTTAATCACAGCAGCTGCTTTAATTCCCTCTATAGCTGGGGAGGGACATAATAGTACAAAACAAAGGAAGGATACAACCAAGACAAGTAGAGGTTTGGTCATTTGCAGTGTTTGGTCAGAATGCTGCCTGGAGTAGATTGGAATACATTTAAATGACTAAAGGAGGTTATTATCCAATGAATGTCTCATTATTTCTTTCTCAGGGCCCAAAAGGGCCTTGACTAGTGCCTCTGTGCCTTGTTAAATGGCTTTGAATTGAAACAGTAATTTCCATGAGGTCGATTCTCCTTTTTTTACATTTGCATTTCACATTTCGGCATTTAGCCTTAACCAGAGCAGCCGGCAGTGTTGAATGATCAGGTAGAGGCTTCTTCAAGGACACTATAACAGGAGAGCACACATAGCTATTGGCAGCTATTTAAAGAATCTTGCCTTTGACATTTGTGCTACCTCTTTTTTTTCTTTTCTTTTTTTTTTTTTTTAAATCAGGGGACTTACTGCCACCTAGATAGCTTTTTTTTTTTTTTCAGGACAGAATAAACGCGCTTCAGAGATAATATTCTACCACAGTAAAGGCAGCAAAGCCCAGTACATTGTATATGTAACAAGGTTGAGGTCAATTCAATTATGAATTCAATGATTTCCAAATACAGTTCTCTTTGCACCGTTAAGGTCAGAAATCTTACGCTTCTGAAAGAGAGAGGAATGCTGCTGTTTGCTGTGTGATGTGAATGAAACTGAAATTAATTTGACGTTATGTTGTATTTAAAAAGAGCAAAGTGAGCTTTTTTGGGTAACTTTAAGGTAAATAAATAATGAAGGCCTTGGCAAATGCTTTACAACAAGTGGATTCATCGTGGCACACTTTTGTGGCATGGACACGCAGCACTACTGTACATTTGTGTAATACAGGGTTGACAGACAGAGTTTGTGGGAGCAGTTGCAGTGTGACTGCATTTTGTGACACTCTGTGTCATGTGATAACAAACGTGAAACCATTTAGTTTGAAATATTATCACTTCTTTCCGATGGTTTGTGATTTTTCAGGAAGGAAGAAATGATATGGATGTTGCACATCTATATCGGTTTCACAGAAATTCAGTCCAGAATCCAGTGCGTAAAAGTCTTATCTCGTCAGCCACGGGCCTACATTGCCTACTCATATTTCAAAAAGCACCATAACATAATTGTTTTTATTTTGTGTTATTGCTTATTTATAAGAGCAAGAGAGCTTTGGAGTCAAACTCTTAGGGCATATGTGTGTTTGTTGACAAATGCCCATTGCTCAGATTCTCTGTTTATCACATTTTCTTTTTTGTTTTTTTTTACCCTCTGCTCTCTTGTTTCATCATTTCCCTTGACTTCCCTTTTCTCCTCCTTTTCTCTTTTCCTCTGATCTTATTTCTTGACTTGTCATTTCCTTTCTATTCCACCCTCTCTTGGCTCATTTCTTTCTCCTCCCATTTCCCCTTCTGCCCTGTCTTCTGTCTTTTCCCTTGGCTTGCGTTCACCTGTTGTTTCCTCACTGTTTTCCTCTCACTCAACTTGTCCCTTTTTGACTCCTCCTCTCCTCCTCTGGATTTTTCTGCTCCTTCCTTGTTGCTGTCTGCTCTCCTCTCTCTGAACTTGTCCTCCCCCTTCCCCTCCTTTTTCCTCTCATTTTTCTCCTCCAACACATCCCATTTTATTGGTTAACTCAACTCCACATTTCTCCCCTCCTTTCTGTTCCCGGTGCTTTTCCTTCACACCTGTTTCCTCCTCTTCCCCTTTTCTCTTGTCAACCTCTTCCTTCTCTTCCTACCCTGTGGTGAAGAGCTTATTTTTAATTGCTTTGGGGCATAACAGTCCCAATACCTGAAGAACAATGAGCATGGAGGTGAGGGTAAGGTAAGGACAGGACCGGAAGACATCAGGTGCTACCGTGGCAATATTTTTCATCTAAAGAGAATCGCTTTTGTCACATCAAGGTAATTTCATCATCCGGGATGGAAATGTGCAGTTTTTTTACTTTTCAAGTTGCGAACCTGTTGATATTTGCAGAGAATAGGTCAGCCTCGTGTTTCTTTGGAATTTTTTTTTTTTTTTGACACTTTTATTTTTTCATGTACATGCTCCGTGCATCTCAGTTCTCTGTTCTTCTATTCTGAAAGTACCCTATGTGGTCACGTTGTGCTGGAGAGAAAATACATGGACCCATTTCTGAGCATGCATGTTTTCATTTCCCAATTTGCCATGCACCATGATGCTCAGCCATCTGTCTCAGCACGGTGACTAGACTCAATGCCAATATGTTGCAGGGTCATGAGAAAACAAACCGGAGCTGCTTTCCACATGAGTGGACGAAGCATAACTTAACCCACCTTCCTGACAGGGTTTGAGCAATGCACTTTCACCTGCATGCTATTGTGAAGCTGCTAGGGCGAGATTTCCACTATCTTAGATGCTGATTTAGGATAAGTTTTAGCTTCCGTGCTGTTCGGCTAACCCTTCATTCCGGCTGATTAATGGCGACTCGCCCAGCCAAGGGAGTGTCTCATGCGACGGAGGAAGCGGTAGTGCAACAGCGTGTGTGCAGTGAATAAATGCTGTACATTAAACAAATTCCCCCGCGCTCGTCTTGGCAGCCAGGCGTGTGGGAGGAGGGAGTATTGCAGAATCGGCCTCACTTTTTTTTCCTCCCTTTCTCACTGACATAAACGCAAATGCATGCTCGTGTGTAGAAACGGCCACACACACACAGATTTACTTCAAGACAATTTTTTTTTCACAAACTCACCAAACCAATGCTGCTTGCTTTCACGCCCACCCAAGGCAAAACGTTTTACACACTCTCTTGTATACTTCCATATTCTCACAAACACACACAGTTTTGCTTGCGCTTCACAGATACTGCATTTGCCCCCATATGCACTCTGTAACATGTTCACAAACCCACTTTGTTACAACCACACACATGCACCCCGTACTCTTCCCCTATAATGCAGTCGGTGTACCAGGGGATCCTTTTGCAGCCAGCCTGTTAGTTGACACTGATTGGCCAGCGAGGGCCAAGCTGACCCCGGTGGCCTGTCAGAATAAGGAATCATGTTGACCGTCGGCTGTTGAGGTAATAATGCCCACAGAGGATGCCGGGAGACTGTCTACAAGCAGCGCCCAGTTCATGAGCCAGAAACCGAGGGGGAGGAGGAGAGAAGTCAATAACATCAGCCTGAGGAAAGACAGGACAAAAAGTTGTCTTGCTAACATTAGTTTTTGAGGAAGATAGATTTAAGAAGATTTAATGTTCAAGTGGAAGTTCCATTTCAGGGTGACACACACACAGTGTAACACAGAGCATGTGACTGTAGCAGCAGTTCAATCAAATTCTTGAAGAAATATAGTAGACCTTGTGGATAATGATATTATATCACGTGCACTGCATTTGCACTGGGTAGGAATTAAGTGTTTCCAACACTTGCACTCTGTGTTTTCAACTACATTTTCTCAACACAAACTTAGTGGATTTAGAGAATCCAGAAAGTTATTTTGACATCACTGTTACAACAAGCCATGTGGGGAAGCTCTCCTGCTGGAACCTCAGCCTACCAATCGATCATTCCTCTGTTGTGCATTCCAGGAATGATATTCATATTGTTATCTTAAAGGAGCCTCTGGACTCAGGGTAATGATGAGCTCCCCTGACCTTTCACTGAAGATAACCTTCCTCAGCTGCTCAGTTGAAGCTCCTTAGGGTGGACTCATGGCCGCCCACAGCTGCAGACTTCACTGAGAATATTGACTGAATATCGAGTGAGACTACGGCGTGGTAGACATGGCCTGGATGCATTAGAAACTCATACAAGTACATGTACTTGTACACACAAACATATCAGTATATAGTATGCACACTTATGTAAGTGGCTGAAATTACACAATAAGCACAAACGCACATTTAAATGCACACTCACTCACACGGATACACCCCCACCCATGAACACAAATTCCTATAGAGACGATAAATTTATGGATCCGCAGACACAGCACATGGGTGGACATCTAAGCACACATCGACCGTGTTCATGCTCACTCCCACAAACATACACATATGCACCCACACATTTCAGACCAGGCTCATTAAAGATGTGAAGGAGAAAATGATCAAAAAAAAGCCAGGAGGGATTTCATGCAGATTCGCACTCCACTGCTCTCAGGCAATCAGCGGCAAGCCTCCACTTTGCCTGAGAACTGTCATCCTGTGGTCACAAAGGGCAAGGAGAGAGAAAAAGAGAGGGAGGCAGAAAGAGAGAGAGCGGGAGAGAGAAACTCATTTCAGCATTTGTCAAATTCCCCCACCTACCACTTGAGGAGGCAGTTCATTTAGTAGTCCCTTTCATTAATGTTTCTCTTTCATTTTCCCTCTTTTTCTCTTTCTCACCCTCTCCCCCTTTTTTCTATCTACTTTAAAGGTACGAGTGAGCGAGTAACAAGAAGAAGCCGCTGGAGCAGCTGAAGATATGAAGCTAAAGAGGTTTTGAAAACAACCCAGTGGTAAGTGGGCCCCTAAATTTTTGCACAGTGCACCGCCATTTTAGGAGAGTAATTTTGTTCTCCAGGAGTCTCACGCCCTGCATAATGACTGATTTTATATTGTGGGCCACAAATTTATGTTTTTTTAATCCTCAGGTTTAGACTTTTCTTTCTATTTATTCCCTCGGTTACACACTTCTGCAGATTTCTCTTTATAGTTGTCTGAAGCAACTATGCTTCTGTATTTTTATCTGTATTTTAGAACAGTTCGCACTCTTCACACTCGCAATCTGCGGCAAACAAAGTCTTAAAATGTACCTTTTCAGCTGTAATTTACAAAGTGGGTCTGTGACAGAGAATCGTATCCCTCCAGCTGAGAAGCTGATTAATCCCATTTGTCTAATTAATACATTTTTGTTATCACTTGTGGATGCTCACACGGTGCACAGGAAGGTGATTAATGAAAAATGTACAGAAAAATACAAAACACATCCTAGGACTTCACCACGATTCCTCTTCTTAGTCACCAAAGTCACAGAATTCATATTGTATGTTCTGTTCACTTTGTGTGCACTCGTGGATAAATATGTCCACAAAACACTGTCGAGGTTTATTCAGGTTTGGTTCAAAAGTGATACTGCAGGTCCAGTGTCCTTATTTCCCCTTCTCAATGATCACCATAACATGACACATAGCAAACTGTCATCTTCCCCCATGTATTTCCATGCTCCCGGTGTTCAGCCCATCCATCCATATTGACAGCAGAGCAGAGGCTGAGAGAGAGGGCCATCATCTACCTGTCACGCACCTGATGGGCCCCTCCTGTACTTCTGCACTTCTTTAATTCAGCAAACTGCATTGGCGGTTTTCAGATGTGGAAGCTATCAAAGATCCATGAAAAAGTGCAATGTACTCAGTCTCCTGACTTTTCATTCATATTCACCGCTCCACTCTGGTGCATACCGCTAAGTGCAGAATTTATTTTAAAAGGTTTCCACACGTACTCAAATTGATTAACTAATTATTTTAGCTCTGTATGCAGCGTTTGACATCCTCTTGAGACTAGAAACCTTGTAAAATAGCATCCTGGGCCTCTCTTAATTGAAATCAGCCCCTGCTTTTAATTCTAATTGTATTTTTTATTTATTTATTTATTTATTTAACTGTATTTTAACAGAAAAGTCTCATGAAAGTCCTGGATACATTTAGCAAACACACAGAAAGAGAGGGCCAGAGAAGATTTTTGAAAAATGCAGCTTTAAAATCAGCAATTTAGCAAGAGTAATTAAAAAGTTTAAATATCACTTGCCTTGTTCACTCAGTGATTTGCAAGTCTCAGACCATCCATAGGCTTGTACATCAGCTGATTTACCACCAGTCTTCAAAATTAAATTCATCGAAGAAACACTGTACAATATTGCTTACAAATGGGCATTATTTTACAGGATGTGATTGTCTTTTATAGATAATTATCGACCAACATCAGATTTCTTTAATGGATTATCATCTCTTGGCTGAGTTGTAAAATGTCCTCCTTATGTACAGCTCCTTTCCAGTGGGAGGTTTAATTCTGAGCTGAAATATATACTGTAGTTGACTTCACTGCCATTACATACACTGCACACCCCATCCTCATTTCCATATCATCACTTGATTATTAGTGCTGCTGGCACAGCGGCGGACATGCACAAACTGCGGATGAGTGTGAGCAAATGGGTGTCAGAGCAGATGCAGGCCCAGACATCCCCTCTCCATGTGCAGAGGACTGCTTGCTTCTCGTCACCTCGCTGCCGGTAACCACCAGCCTCATATTAACAGCTGCATTTGGCATATTGAGTCAAAATGATAGTGAGGCCTCAGTGACCCGCTTTATTTGACTGCAGCAATGGTTGAGAGGCGAGCCTGGACCCCCCCCACCCCGTCCCCCACCATGGCCTCAGCAAGCTGGAATCTGAGCGAGGGGAGACCATCCACATTAGCTCCACTGACCGGTTTTATCGCCTAACTGTGCCATTTACACATCAGCAAAGGAATTTAAGGGAACATTTAGACTTGTCATTGTAAATGTGTGTTTTTGATGTATCAATGACATATTAATCAGTATCCCAGAGTTTACTTAAACATATAAACCACCACCTGTTTAGTGGTTAGACCTCTGAGCAGCTTGTCATAGCTTGTCATGTAGAAGTCAGGCAGAACCTATTCCAGGTCACAGTGACAACGTCTGTTTAAAACATATCAAAATCAACTATAATCTTGCGGCTGAGCCGACTCCAGTTCATCGTCATGTGCTTTAAAAGGGACAGAAGTGCCTTTTAATGTGATAAAAGGCTTATGCTCTGGCTTCAAACCTGCACAGTTTACCACCCAACCTACAATATAAATTAGTTGAACAAAAATAATGTAAATATAGTATATCCTTTGTATTAATGACAAGAAATAAACATCATGTGACATCACATAAAGGAATAAAGACATTACACATTTAAATAACACTGGGGCTTTACATTCTTGCATGCCTTACATGCTAATGAGTCTAACTGTCTGCAGATAAAACATTTGGTGGGAGCTTTTATTGACAAGTAACGTGTCTCACATTGTTACAATGTAAATGGCTGATGGCCTGGGTGTGTGTTAACATTACCATATGCCTTCACGCAGCAAAAGTATGTCTCTGAAAAATTATTTAAACGATTAAAGTTGGTTTGTTGATATGTCGCTTGTTCAGTTGTTTGATACAAAACACTTCAGCCTGATTGAGTTAAAGTGGAAACACGGCCTGTAGGGGCCACTACTGGGGCTTCTAAATGTTTTCTTGGTTTCAAATTACACAGTCAACATAAGGCATTTGCATTAATCGGATGTTTTGAAAAGAAACTCTCACTCGTCACTCCGCCAGTCTTTCTCGTTGGTCTGCTTGTTGTGTTGAAATTTTCTCTTTTGATATTTCATTTAGATGTTTACCTGTTGGTGCAATGCCTCAGTTGTGTTGCTGATTCCAGTGCCTGCCTCTTGCAGGAGAGAGGGGTGAGTTTTCTTCGGGCGTACCTGACTTGGCCAAATCCCTAAGGCCTTTTCACCTGAATGAACAGGCTGCAGCAACTGTTGGCTGAGCATTAAAGACAGTTTCTAAGGAAAAGAGAGCAGTAGCTCTTAAGTGGCTCCTAGGATGTTAGCAGCACAGTTAAACAAAGCTCTGCTAATCTTTACAGCTGCCGTCAAGAGGCACTATGTTCTCGCAGAGCGGTGTTATCTGTACCATGGCACTGGGAGTCTGACAGGCTGAATAATCTGTCCTGCAATTTGCCACCACCCTGATCACAGCAGTGCCTTCACCGCACACTTACTGTACTAAAAAAAAACCCTCTAATATACATCATAAAGAGAGAAGACAAAAACACAGCAATGAATTAGCATTATTCAATTATATATGCTCCAGTTATTTGTAGCGGCATTTAAAGAAATGTAAATTGACCTCAAGTTTGGTGGTAATGAATTTGATTATGCCAGCGCATGTAATTTCATGGTATTTGGGAATGAAAGATGTTTTGCTTATTACACTCTTCTCACAGTGATGGTGGAAAGCCCTGCACTGCCATGTATTTTAAAGGTCCCCTTTTTTGTTTTGTGTCATAATGACTCATTCAAGCTTAATTTCTTTGAGCAGTAGTTTGCAAAACTATGCCGCCAACCTTTAGGGAAGCTGATGGATGAAAATTTCCAACCTGCTGATGTGTCCTTGTATAAAAGACTTATATATATATATA
>JBBMJY010000022.1:13646742-13707422 GCA_037833715.1 Toxotes lorentzi | reverse complement strand
CCCCCCCCCCCCCCCCCCCCCCCCCCCCCCCCCCCCCCCCCCCCCCCCCCCCCCCCCCCCCCCCCCCCCCCCCCAGTCCGTACGAGGTGGATTTAGGAAGAAAGGAATCCAAACCTGGGACGCGGAGATAACGAGAGACAGCAGTAAAGAGATATAGGCTACATTTGGAGATCCGCGCGCGGCGGTGTCGCGCACGGATTATTAGGGGGTATTTTATTTTTCTTTTATTGAGGAGGTTCTGGCTTGGAGCGTCTGATCTTGGGGGGGGGGGAGGAATACAAACGCACGGGGAATAAAAGGAGTATTTTATACTCGCTCCCTTCGTTAACAAGTGACTGCTCTACCGCTCGAGAAAGTGGAATATAGCGGTTTTTCTTCCTACTATCGGGAGATGCAAAGCAACTGTGTTTTTTTTTTTTTCTGACGGAATACGACTGTTCGCCCACAGAGAATACGGATTTTAAAAGCTGTCCCCCGTAAACCGACTGGGGGGGGGTAGTCTCAGAAGTACTTTTCTCACGGCGTTGAAGTAAGTGCTTGCAACTTTTCTTCTTTTTTAACTCTCGAAAAGCTTGATATCACTTCAGAGAGCAGGTCAAAAGATATTATAAGGAAAATAAAAGTTTTAAGGGTGGAGAATAGATACTTTTTTCCCCCCTCTGCTGGACCGTTTTATCTACCGGGTGTTCTCATGCAAGTAGATCTCAGTATGCTTGGAAAAAAAAAGAAAAAAAAAAAAGAAAAGGTATTGCGCTTCTCTCTTAGACTGAATGTGTTTTAGAGGACACTATTTGTTCCATCTTTATTCGGTGTTTGCCAGCTTGAATGTCTTTGTTTTTGCGATGCGGAACTCAGATTGCGGTAAATGATTTTTGTCCTGAATCTGCGCTCTATTTCGGAGAGATTTCCAAATGTTGTCATAACCAGGACCCCACGAACAGACAGACACACACACACACACACAGACACACACGGACACACACACTGAACCTCCATGCTGGTGCCCCGAATGCTCAAATCATTTTGCATTTGGAAAGACTGAAGACAAGAAGCTTTTCAGCCACTTTAGTATGCACATGCTGCAGATGTGATGGGGGAACGTTCATTAGTCATTTTAATGCTAAGCAATAGCCTAAAAATACATGTTGAACATTTAATAACCAGCGAAAAGGGAAATCGCTGTTGTAAGAAATCACTGTAATATTCCTTCATATTGTGACTGTGCAACACTATAAACAGTGTTACGGTAGTTTTGAATTTGCATTGAATTCTTATATAACAAAGAGTTCCTTTTGAGTTTTTTTTTTTTAATTTTGTATATTAGTATAATATTCTTTTACTTATTTTTATTTAAGGGTAATTTTCTGCCTTGTGAAGTAAATTGTGTCTGATTGAGCTGGAAAGTTTTGATACAGCTCCAGGCTTTTTTTTTTTTTTTTTAGCTACAGTAAGTCAAGTGAGTCCAATTTGAAATGCAGTGGATCTTAATTTTATCAGAACAATTAAGGCTAAACCTTCCCCGGGCAAATATACACCCGCCCCCTCTCCACCCTCCCACCCCAACAGCAACTGCAAGCCAAAAAAAGATTAGTAATGCATTTCATTTACTGGGGGTTGCTGAACAGAGGAGTTCAAACACTGCTGTTTTTGTTCCCGATGTTAATAATAATAACAGAGAAGTATCTTGAAATTGGGGAGTTCAAAGGTCAGTGTCAGCCACAGAAAAGCTGCATGGAATCAAGCTGGGAGATGTTTATTGCACTGAGGCTTGGGGCTGAAGGACAAGGAATTCAGTTATACCTACTAGTTAGTGGTACTTACTGCATATTTTGTGCCCATTTCACATGTTGGTGAGCTTTTTCCAACTTGGTGGAGAATAAATATGTATTCTGCTCTATTCTGCTATCATTGAAAAACCAACACAGATACCACCAAATGCAATTTCCATTTGTAATTGAAAGTCAGGTTTTACCTATTTTGTATCTCCAGCTCATCAGTCTTGTATTCCTGTATTCAATCAGGCTGCTAGGTTGTATAAATAAACTCATTCGTCTTGTGATGAGAGTCACATGTTGATTGTCAGCAGCAAGAAGGAGTCTTGTCCTTCAGAGTAATTGGACAACACGTACACCAAGAAGCTGTGCGTCAAGTGTGTTCTGGATTCTTAATGAGGCTTTAATTGAACAATTTATCACCCCTGATCACTGTCAAGTAACTGGGCAAGAAAGACAAAAGGCAATGAAAATGCCAAGGATAAGCTGCCAGGCACAGTCGGCTAAGCGTGACTGGTGTGTCTGTCACAGCAGCGTCAGCAAGGTGCAGTTTTATTAAAGTTTACTTAGTTATTTATTTATTTACTTATTTTTGTCTGTCTTTAGAAATCGCAGATCGATGCATTTGTGAGTGGCAAGCTTGTAAGCAGTGGTAATGAAGAGTGGAGGAGGAGGAGAAGGAGGGGGCAGTGAGAACATTACATCCTTGAAAACTTCTTTTATTGGACAAAACTTTTGATTTCTCCCCAGGGCTCCTCTCCCTACACTTGGAAGAAAAAGCTAATTGAATTGTGCCCCGGATATGATGCTTTTTTTTTTCCCCCCCAAGTACGGAGGTCTTGTAGAAGTGTCCTCCTCTGGGTTTTGAAATTCATTTCCTTTGCAATTATTACTTTCTGTGCTATTTTCTTTTATTTCCCCTAACTCAGCAGTAGGGTGTATTCTCTCCATTTTTTTTGACGGGATCAAAGGGGATAAACAGAGGGAGATTCTAGATAGCGACAGGCCTGACAGACTGACTGTTGGCTATTTAAAGTCATGCTTTACTTTTACATTTTACCTCAGGTGAAAAAAATATATATAAAAACTACTATTTAATGTAGTTTTTGTGCTTTGGGGGGTTCTTCAAATTAAGAGCATTTTTGACACTGTGACACACAACCAACTTAGGCCACTGAATAATAATAGATTTTATAGAAGCAAAGCAAGCAGGGCTCTTGATACTTTAAGAGTTTTTTACTACAAGAAACTTTCCAGATGCTGCACTGAAACTGAAAAACAGCCAAACATTTTCAAGTATCAGATCACTGTCATTTGCAAAAGTCAGACATTCTCTTACTAACTCATACACAGATATATTGGATCGGAATAGTAGCAATAAATGATGAACTCTCCTAAAGGCGATTAATATATTTATCTGTTCATTCACTTGCTATGCCTATTTTTCTACTTTAATTCATACCAGATAAAATGTTGAACTCACAATGAGACCAAAACATTAATCAGCAAACTGTACACATTTACTGCGTGTGCACACGTAGCCCTTTGTTCAAGGCTTTTAGGCCTACAATTTCACAGCCACCCACTTTTTTTTTTTTTTTTTTTTTTTTTTTACCACCCCGTGCCCTGTTCATTTTATTCAAATCCAAATAAGGAGCGTTTTGGTGGCATCAAGTGCTTTGCAATTAGTCACATTGCACTTGACGCCGCAACACAGTTAATAGCAGCTGCTCTGAAGTGACTGTCGTCGCAGAGAGAAAGAGAGAAATGTGCACTGTGCAGAGGCGCTGTTGCACTCACATCTAATTGTGTTTATTCATTTTAATTTGCTCCGAGTGCTAAATCAGTGCTCTTCCAGCGACACGAGGTGCAATTAGTCTGACTGTGAAAACAGGAGGCAGTGTGTCTTGTAAAGTATCCCCTCTTCTCCTCTTTGATTTGTGGATTAGCCATTCCTTGTCATTCACTTTTCTTTCATTGCCACATAAGCACTCCATGAAGGTAATGTGTTACAGCTTCATAGAATAAAAGTAAAAAGTGTGCACATGGTGGAAAGATCATACAAATTACAACATCGTTTCACATGTAGGGAAACAATAACAATAATAATAAAAAGTGAACTCTCTCTGTCTCTGGATATGAGGCTTATTCATTAGATATGAGGCTCCAGTGGCTATTGCCAGCAACAGCGAGACTAGCAGTGCTTTATGATGATGCTGTGCAATATAGTCTACTGTACTCAAGTTCATATTTTCTAAGACACAGGAGAACTTGGCCTGGTTTCCACTAGAATGCTGGAACTCATTTGTTTTAATGGGACCTATTTGTGGCCTTGGTTATCCGCGATATTTGATTACTTTATTTGCATTTACTTCATAAATTAGGGAGGCAATGTCCACTATTTTTTGTTTGAGTAATATAAATAATATTCCATGCATTTGAGTCATTGTTTAGTGGTGAAATGTTGTTGGGTTTCCAAAAACAACTTTTGGCAGCAGGTAAGAGCAGGAGTGACCTTTTGGCATTGAACTGTAGCTTATATGAGTTGTAGCATTTCTCCTATCATGAACAGTAACTATTGCAGTCCTCAAGCCTGAAATATCCTTATGTGTCAGAGAGTCTGTAAACACATACTATACGGTGATGCTTTTTTCCAAACCAGACTGCAGAGTGAAAAAAATAACTCATCTTTGCACTGCGTTTGTTTTGTTTTGTTCCATGTTGAATTTTAGCACAGCCCCACAGGACACTTCCTCTGCATTTGTTTGGTGCATGAAATTGCAGGTACAGTGCATACACCGTTTTTTTTGTTGTTTTTTTTTTTCAGAATTTGGGAACAGGTCAGATTTAGACATTTGTCTGTTACCCAGCATCACCTTCTCTGCTCTCCTGTGCAAAAATATATATTCAAAATAAAACACATACTGCACCTGATTACTGTAAGAAAATCAAGTAAATAACAGCTGAGGATAGAATGTAGGAGTTTTTTGTAGTCTGGTTCAATGGTAAATGTTTGTCACAAATCTGGCACTTCGAACATTTCAAGACAGAAATAGCAATCAGTTAAAGAATAAAACAACGTCATCAAGATTAAACTACACCACTGGAGGCTGGTGTGTCATTTTCACTCCATAGACCTACATTTCCACCCTGGCCATAAGAGGAGAAACATGAGACTGGTGGCTGGCAGAGGAATTATTGACCGCTCACTCAGACACCCATGCTGGTTGCCATGGTCTAAAATTGGTAGCTCTGTCCTCGTCCGGACCTCGTTGGAGGTGAGGTAATGGCCATGACCCTCCTAACAGCAACTAGAAGTCATATTGACACACCAACTTCCCCTAAACTCAAATGGTCAATGCTCCAAAACAAGCCAGCAGTGGTGACGCAGGTGTAGAGGCAAGAGACAGATAAGACGAGACTGTGATAAGGTGTGTGAACTCAGCAGGATTGATCCTTTGCTGGCTGAGTTAAAGCCCACCTTGCATCTTGGCTGACAGTCAGGTTCCTCCCCTCACTCAACTTATCTTTCTGGTACACAACACTTTCTTTACTTTCCTGATTTGTTCTGTCTGTCCATTGCTCTTTCCACATTCTCCCTGTCTGCTTTACTTTAGGCTATTTGAATCCAAACATTTTTTTTTTTGAGTAAGCTGCGTAATTTTGTCTGAAATGGACTGCATATTGCATTTCTGCTACTGTATAAGTGTTTGGTCAGATCCTAAATATGTCTATAGTGCATTTACTCCTGAATTTTAGGTTTCATGCTTTTTTGCCTTTGTATCACCCAATGTGCTGAGTGGAAAAGGAAATCAGAGAATTTGCAGTCATCAAACTATTGTGTGCAGAAGTGAAGGTAGCCTCTCATACACATAAAAACACACCAATCCCTGCCAGACTATCTGGTAAAGCCTTGGGGAATACATCGACACACTGTCACCTCCCCAGCCTCCTGCCCATTCCCTTGGCACCTCCAGGTTTTACAAAAATGATTCGCTCCAGCTCCCTCTGATGAAGTGGCAGTAATCTGCTTTTGACGACAAGCAGGGGTAGACCTTCTGTTGATGCCTGCCACTCCCTCATTCACTCTTGTCTGCCTCCCTCAAGATATAACACACTTGAACAAACATAGTGCATAGTTTGTTAAAGCCTGAGAGGAAACCATACCAAACACAGAGTTTGCACACAAACACCCATTCATTCTCCTTTCCCCCTAGCCCTGATCCCATCATATTTATGGTTATTGAGTTAATGTGAACTGGTGTTTCATGTTGAGAAGTAATTAACACCCAGTCTAGGACAGGCATCAAATGGGCGTGTCTGGTCCTGTCTCGCTGTCTAGGCGTCTCCTGATGCTCGCTGTTGGTCTGTTCCTATGTTGAGTGTGATTACCAGCTGGCCTCCCCCAGATTGATGCACAGAGGTTCCCCTTGGGGCATCTGCCTCCTCGTACTCTTTGCAAACTAGGTCTGGCAGGAAGGGCAGCCCTGTGCCCTGGCAGTTTGACCCCTGTGAGGTTGTAGACACGTGATTTGGGGGGGTTAAGAACCCCCATTCTCACGCCTGAAGGGTTTGAACAGGTTGCAGTTAGCTCATTTAAACGCTGCTCATGCAGGCCGTTAGATGGCCCACACCAGCCTGTTGAGCCATCTGTATGATGGGTGTATTTGTGAATGAGGACGTGGTAGAGTGGAATAGATTCCAAAAACATTTCTGTTCATGCATACACTATAATTTCAGCCTGTTAGAGCCTTGTGAGCCATTAAACTTTTGAACACTTTGCCAAAATTAAGTGCGCGCAGCTGACGAGTAGGGAAGGTCACTCTTTTCCCTGCATCAGCCAGTCTGTCCATCAGCAGGAATGGATCTTAAGTTTCCCTGAGCAATGTTCCAAACCCTTTCATGCTCACTCACTGTACTTATCAGTTAAATTCAATTTTTATAAAAGAAGTACTGTAGCAGTGTGATTGGCTCTTAGTTAATTGGACAGTCTGATTTAAACAGGGGGATCTAGCAGCTAAAAAACACTGCTGCCTTTATACCATTGTCCACGATTGGTCTACAGGGGCAAATACTGATTTATTTCTGATTGTTCTGCTTACTCACACCAACATTCTTCCCACCGTAACTCACTCCCTCCTCCATCTCCAGACACAATATGGCAAACAAGGGGTTGTTAGGATACCATTTGCTTGCAGTGCTGTATTTGAGGGGCAATGTGTCAGTGTGTTGTATTTATTTGGTCATTGCATGAAAAACGAATGCAACTTTGGCTTTCGAATCTCTCTCTTGATGAGAGATGAAAAGCTGAATTTAAGATTGAAAAGGCTGAATGTGCTCACAAGTTTAAACAACTATTGTACATAGCTGCAGTGAAGTAGAAGCAGTGTGTGACCTTCATAAATCCTGGTTATGAGAAGGGTCACAGACACCAGTCCAATAGTCAGCTCTGACTAATTCACACCAAACATGGGCTTTTCCCAGGTTGTTGCTTTGGTGTGAAATGGTTATAAGAGAGGTGAGCGGTTTTGTGTGTGTGTGTGTGTGTGTGTGTGTGCTAAAAGCTGTTAATCCGATGGTGCTTATTGTGCGCACACAGATAGCCCTGGGCAAAATGCCCCCCGAAAACACACTCACCCGCTTTCCCCAACCCACCACCCTGTCCTTTTGTTACCACTCTCTCCACACATGCACACCCTCACCCAAATTTTAGGGACATCTGGTATAAGGGGAGGGGGGCAGCTACAGGAGGGGTAAGCTTTGGGGGAAGCAGAGAATAGAGGAGAGTGTGGGCGAGGTACACTCAACTGCCCTGAGGGGTGGGAGGTGAGAGATTGGGGTCGCAAAGAAACATGCATATGCAGGCTAGTGGGGGTTGTTGTCGTAGAGAAAGGGAAGTGGGGTATCCAAAGAAGATAATTGATGGATGGAAGTAATTGTATGTAATGCAAGCAAGGAAACATGGACCTCTGGGTAGGAGAGATATAGAGAGAGAGAAAGAGAGGGAGCCAGTGAATAGGAGAAGAGAAAGGAGGGGGATAAAGACAGGAAAGGAAATAATGAAGAGAAGGAGTGTGCGAGAAAAATAGGAGGTGAGGGAGAAAGAGAAATGAGAAGAGAGTGAGGAAGGGTGCATAGAGGAGAGGAGAGAAGAGGTGGAGGAGGAGCACGAGGAAAGGGAGGGGGTCTGCTGTTCTGTTGCATCGCTCAGCGCTAGCTGGGGTTAAGAAGGAGTAACTACCTGCCTGTCAGGCTGATTGTTCATCCCTATGCATCAGGGGATACGCATCCCGGTTTATGAGAGATGGCATGGATTCACTATGTGGGCCACTTAACCACAGAAAATGGCTGCTTGTGCATCTCTGGGAATATAAGCAGCACTGCCAGGTTGGGCTCTCAGAGCCGGTGATGGTTGCTTTGTATGCAGATGACGTCATCATCTCCCTTACTACTAGATGCTCATTGTCACACCGCTCTCAGGTGTTACCTTCTCTCTTTTCAGTCTGGCTCATTGAAATCATTTATTTTGTATTACTAATTTGCCCACAGCAACAAAACCCCTCCATCGAAAAGCCCAATCATAAGGCATCCTCAATAATTAACACTCCAGCAGCCTGAGCGCCTTTTCTAACAGCACGCTGCCTCATCTTTCAGTGAAATTGAAACAAAGCCTATGTACTTCAGTCTGGATACACAAATTACAGCGTACCAGTGACGCGTAAAAGAGAAAGAAGACAGAGAGAACGCACCAGAGGCAAAATGCATTGAGTTTCCTCTCACTTTCTCGCTGTGCATCACAATCTTGTCTCCTGGACAGGGTAGAAAGGTTTGTCAAGCGCATCACAGTGGAGAGAGTAAAACCTTCTTCAGCCCCTGGGAAGATAGAAGGTGACACTTGTATGTAAATGGAGACAGGCACTCTCCACTGTATTCCAGCTGACAGGAAACAGAGTAGGCAACCTTGCTTTTTTTTTTTTTTGAAAAGTTGAAGATTTAGTCTGACATTTGTTTTTCAGGATGAAGATGAATATAAAAAGGCTGCTTTACAATATGTGCTTGGGTGTGAAATGCTCCTGTGCATTTGTCACATACATACAATACGTGCATGTTCACACACAGCAAATTATGGCATTAACTCCAAAGAACCCTGACAGTGCAGACTTTAACCAAGACCCACAGTAAATTTTTTGTTTTTTTTAATTAAGAGTGTATTGTTCTGAAGAACTGACTATCACATCAAAGTGGTTGTCAGAGTGCTGCCATAAGCTTAGTGGATATGTTTTTTGTGGCTGGCTGTTCTGTTTGGTTGCTCTAGGTTTTGCAGATTCTGAGATCAAGATAATTTAGGGCAGAAGATGAATAAAAATAATCCGAGCAATTCCAATAAGGCTTTAGCACCTGCAGTGGCTGGACCCCTTATTAACTCTTGAGTCTCAGTGTCAGAGAAAATAATCCTGATTAAAAAGTGATGGAGGCTGGGGGAAGAATGACAACATAGCAATCAGAGATACCGGCCATGGTTTGGGAGATTAGCAGTACCAGAGGATGATGGGTGGGGGGGCTACCCCCTTGCTGCTGTCGCCCTTTTGTTTATGGATCAAATCCATGGCAGAATAATGGTTTTGGAGATTTTTTTTTCCATCTGGTTTTTGTACTAAGGGAAGATTGCCTTGGACACTAAACCTCTTTATGTTTTTTGTGTTTTTGTTAGAGGTTTGTAACAGATGGGAGCAGAGTAGGTGACTATGAACCACAGGATTACTAATTTTCAGTGTTTAGATACAACAAATATAAAGCTTTCAAGACTCAAGAATTTAAAAAGTGCCTGACTTATTGTAACACTGTCATGTTTCAGCTGTTGACATGTTCAGCCAGGTGGTCACTAGACAATGGGACAGCTGATTTGGCATCTCAGGCAAGCTTTCAGGAATGGCATTATGGAGACTCATCACTCTCCTGCCTTTGGCCCCTAGTCCTCTCTCAGCCTTCCATGTTTCTGGATTCATCGGGGGTGTCCCAGTAGGTATAAAAGCGTGGTTGAAAACATGAGTGGTGGAACAAGGTGATTTGTTGCTCTGGCCAATACTAAGACAGAGATCCAATTAAACAACACTTGGCGGGTGTTTCACCTTTGAGGGATTGTCTGGTAACCATACACATCAGTTATCTCTGCAGTGGCAAATTTTGTTCATCAGTACCCACATATCTTGTGGGAATTTCCTGCACATTCTCAGAGTGTTGCATAAATTCCTACAGTATGAAGTGTAAAATGCAAGCAGTCACCTGTTTTGGGGCAAGCAGAGTAGGAGTAAAGTAGATGGATTTTTTTAAAGGGAAATAAATAAGACTGTTATCAGACTGTCTATTTGCCATTGATCTGGGGAGATAGTGTTGACACAGAGGGAACTGGGGAGCCAGTGCTGTTCTGATTATGCTTGCAGCCTGATGCCACCAAGTGGGAACTAGGAGAGAAATGCGCTTCAGAGATAGGGAGACATCATATATAACTAGGTGAAGACAGCAGGAAAAGTGTCACAAAGCAGAAAGGGGCAAAACCAAACCCAACAAAACCAAACACAGTTGTAAAATGCACTAGATAAATAGAACTCATCATCCCAAAATGCAGTTTCTCTGATAAACGGTATGTGGTGGTAAGAGTTACAAAAACATATTTGAATGTTGGATCCCAGCGATGCCCAGTTAGTGTCCTTGAACACAAAGCACCATCTGTAGTCCTTCCACTCTCATTATACGGTATTCTAAATATAAGTGTCAGCTACGAAGCTGAAATGTGAACACAAAGCAAAAGACTTGAACCCTGGCAAGGATGGTCCCTGTCCACTGCTGTGATTCAGTCTTTAAGCCAGATAGATGGGTGGGGGTATCTGCAGATAACCCCCGACCCCTAAGGAAGCCCCTGTGACATTTGTCATGATACAGCCCTTAGTCTGTAGTTGCAACAGGGTGCAGGTGGGGCTACAAATACGGGGACAGAAGGGAAGACAAAAGCAGGTCTGGCATGGAAATAGGGGTTGCTGTTCAGAGCCCCACCATACTTGCCCTTGGGTTAGTTTAGTGGAAAACAAGGGAGGGACTGAAACAATGAAATGAGAAGGACAGTAACAGAGTTGGAAGTAGTGAGAGAGAGAGGTGGAGTGAGCCGGCAGGAGGGGATTGAAGACTGCAGCTTAGAAACAGGAGGTAGATGGAGAGCAGAGGGTCTCCCATTTCCATGGAGATAAAGGAGCACTAATGAATTTCAACCAGTGCCCTCTAGGGATATACCATAAGGGCAAAAATAGGAAGGAGCAGATTGGGGTTTACTGGGTTTTTAAACTACGGCCAAACTGTCTTTTAGACGCACAGGGGTGCTCCCAATTCTGCAATCACTAAGATGGCCGTCGAACCGCTTGCCAACTGCCGTGGGTGAGGCCTGTGCCAGGGCTCAGAGATGACTTTATGCCAGAGGAGATGTGCCTAACTGGCCAGGCTAGAACCACTCTTCAAGCCAACAAGATTATTTATCTGCCCATCTAACCCAGTTTCAGTTACCTCCTTTGCATAGCACTGCTTGTACTGAAAGGCTGATTACAGTTTTGAACAGTATTGAAGTAAAGTGTAGTCTGAACCTGTGCGTAAGATGGCACCAATATTAGGGACTAAGGGATTTGTTTCCTTATGTAGCATATTGGGCAGAGCGTGGCATGTAGACTCCCAGGGTCTCATTCTAAAAATCTGTGTATTCATTGTAGTATAAAATGCTCTGGATAAGTGTCCACCAAATGACAGATTTTATGTTTCATATGTGTGCAGTTCTCATAAATTACCACATTAAATGATCAGTTTTGCTTTATACGGTGAACCACAAAGCTAACACTAAGAAATCTGAGTTTGCCCGGAGCCTGCACCCTACATACCTTATCTATCATTTTTACAACGTGTTGTTTTACCACATGGAGAGACCAAACACAGCCTGTGGCATCTACCCCCATGTGAAGGTAATGGTCTGTCCCCCAGGCTGTGAGCCTAGCCAGTTAGTAATGAAGTGGGCCCCTTCATTGTAACTCACAGAGGGGTCTTGTTTGGCTGACGCCTTTGAGAGAATTGCATGGGAATGGCATGTGTTATGAAGGGCAGCCTGGCTTTAGTACAGGCAGACAGTCAAAGAAAGAAAGAAGGCAGCTTTGTACATGATAGATGGTGGCCTTTGCCTCTGTTTGTGTCATATGGGATATGAATATTAAAAGGGTGCTGAAGAGATGAGACATGAACTGGGGTGTCAAAGGCAGTTTGTTATGTTTTATCCCTCTGGGGTATTGGCATTTTCATCCCAAGTGGGGCTTGTGCTGTAGCCTCTTGTCCTGCTCCCCAGGCAGACTTCTGGAACTTGGTAAAGCTGGATGGGCAGACAACATGTCTTTATTAAAAGAGCTGATTTGCTGGATACAGGTAGAGCTTCCATTTTAAATTCTAAGCATTCGATTGATGTGCTCAATCAGACTAACTTAAATTAAAATTGCATGAGGAAAAATTGCAATTCCTAGATTGCTAACACAAGCAAGTAAGAAGTACAAAAAATATTCTGACAATGCAACATATAGTTGCTTGGAATTAAGTGTCGAATGGAGAGGTAGGAAAGTGATTTTTTTTTTCTTTATGTAGTAAGCAACGACAAACCAATTTGGATGATATTTCAAGCCCGGCAATTTTACTAAATTGCCTTTTGCACACTGACAGCCAACCTTAAGCCTCTCAGGCAGAGTGGAGTTGAACATAGTATGTTTATAAAAAGAAGCCAGGAGGAACCTTGAGGAACCTGGGCCTTTCTTTGAAGTCAGCTATTTTCCTTCACTCTAAGTGCGTCACTCACTTCAAAGCGGAAATTTCACACAAAATGTACTGATTTTTCCTCCCTCCTCTCCTTTGTGTAGAATTTACAGCACATAAAACGGGTCTGGGGAGGCTTTGTCAGAAGGTATCTGTAACCTAAGATGACTTCGTCTGTGTGTATGTGTATGAGTGTGTTTTTGTGCCTCTGACAGCTTGCAGGGCCTACATGGCTGCGTGTGTGATCTTGTGCATATCCACATAAAGAGGCCTTGCAGATGATGCTCGGCGGTGGTCCGATGCTTTGCTTTTGTTAACGAGATGGAATCCAGAGAGCGTCAGCCGTGTGTGGAGTCATAGTTAGATAGACTTGACCCCTGTGGTTTGTGGTTAAAGAGGGGGATTTGGATGTGGTTGGTGAGTAAGACTCTTTTACTAGTAGAAGTTGGCAGCCTTGCTAAAAAAAAAAAAAGTTACCAGAGCCACCATATCTGCTTCAAATTCACATTCCAAGTCTGCAAAAACCAAATATGTACCAATTACAGCACAGCTTCCCATGTGCTAATGACTTTGATGTCAATGAGATTAAAGGCATGCATGGAGAAAAATGGATGGCATACCATGGGAAATGAGCTTTTGCTTGTGTGCACTGAGTTCAGTCGTGTTTGTACAGAGGGGTTTTAGTGGTTATTAGCCAGTTCAAGCACCTTAAATTTTTTTCTGCCACGATTGTAATTGGAACCTCTACTTGATGCTTCCCATTTTAATAACTGAATCCAACACTGGCACACTAGCTTGTAAACAGATGAGGGTGTCCTCTCTACTAACTGCAGCAGCATTGTGCCTGTGTATGTGTGTGCGTGTGCATGCATGCTCACACATATTACACATAGTCAACTGTCTGAATGCGTCTGCATTAGCTTGTGATCATCACATAATTTCTAACAGCAACCGTCTGTGCATGTGTAATTGTGTGTACAATTCACAGCTGAAACCTTGTGTGTGTGTGTGTGTGTGTGTGTGTGTGGCTGGACAGTGAGGTGCCTTCTCTTGCCAAACATGAGTGGTGAACAATGGAGAATTGTGTCCCATTCATTGTAGGGGTCAGAGAGTGGCGAACCAGTTTGGGGGTGAGCCATCCATCAGCTTCCTGCACAGTCTCGCATGTGGCCCCTCCTACCCCCCACACACACCCACACCCATTTTCATCTACCACTACTAAGCACACCTGGCTGCACACCCCCACTCAAGTCTTATTCCGAAGGTGACTTTGGCCCCTAGTCCTCCTGGCTTTAATTTATCTGCCGGCCAAACAACACTGTAATTGACTCTCAAATAACAAACCGAGGACACGTTGCCCTTCAACACGACCCTGTGGATTGGCTCTGATGTTCTTAAGATGTTTTCAAGAGTTCAAATCCTTGCACACCAGCATCCAGTGCGCTCCAAAGTAACCCCCTCCTTCACAAAGCCAATTTGCACTTTGGCTTTGCATAGCAGCCAAATGCAAAAGATATTTTTTACCTAGAGTCCATGATCTCACTTGATCTGAGTCGGTGCAGGTCGTTGGCTAAGGCGAGTGCATGCACTTGACCTGTTGGCACGGGTGGCGTGGGCATACAACATTGGGAGCAGAGACAGAGGGGAGAGAAGAAGGGAGGGAGGGAGAAGAAAGCAGAGGTGTGTGTGTGTGAGAGAGAGAGAGTAAGAGAGAGGAAGTGTGTGTGCTGTACAGGCGGGCTCTTTCTTTACTAGGAATGAAGGAGAGGGAGAGATGGAGGCAGGGAGTAGGAGGGAGAGGAGGAGGGGTAGAAGCAAGGATTCCTCGGAGACCAAGGCTGCCAGCTCTGTCAAGGAGAAGACTAGAGAGGGAGGGAAGAGAGTGCATGAAAACAAGAGGGGAGAAATAGAAGGCAACTGGACTTCTTGTTGAAGCTTGAAGACGTTTCACTTCTCATCCGAGAAGCTTCTACCGTTCTGGAGACTCTCCAAACACAACATTCCAGTCCGTTTCAGGCCCTGTAACACTCTGAGACAGAAACCGGTACACCCCAAAGACAAACCCCCCAAAACAAGCTAAGTGATTTCATCTATGCGGTCAAATGCAGCGAGGAGTGTTCCGACCTATAGATAGGAGAGACTTAACAGCCGCTCCACAAACGCATGGCCTAACATAGACAAGCTAACTCCTCCGGTCAAAACTCAGCCATTCACCAGCTGTGACCCTAAAGACTCACATGATGCTTAGTTTCTACGATCACCTAAGTACCCTTAGGTGCTAACGACCCCACTTGAGGCGGACCAGCAGGAGCCACCCAGGTGTGAATGTTCCACTGAGTGATTTCTATTGCTCACAGAGGTACCACCTACTAGGTGAGATAGGGATGGGTTTAAAAGTTTGGACTCTCTCCAGAACGGTAGAAGCTTCTCGGATGAGAAGTGAAACGTCTTCAAGCTTCAACAAGAAGTCCAGTTGCCTTCTATTAACCTTTAAGACACAATGACCTGGATGAATGAGAACCTACACAGACAAGAGGGGAGGAAGCAGTGAGTAAGAAGAGAGAGCATATAAGAAAGTATGAAAGAGGAGAGGAGAGTTTGACAAGGGAGCATTATTATACAGTGCTAGTGAGCAATTAGCCAAAAAAAAAAGAACTACTGCTACTTTGAAGGACCTAATATTTTGACCTCATCGTTTGATGTGGGCCTCACAAGATTTTAATGATGTTCCACTTTGCCGGTGGGCAGTTGTGTACCACTTTCAGATTCGCGTGTCAGCGTATTGCGGGGCGGGGGAACGAAGGCACTGGAAGGACATGGCCGGATACCCCACAAGAGAAGCTGTCCCCCCTCTCAACATTCCCCTTTCCCTTTCCTTTGTTAGCTCATCCCCTCCCCTCCCTTACCATTGAGGGATTGAAACAATGTGGGTGAAAAGCTTTACAGTTGTAATCTTCTCTTATAGCTTATTCAATGACAAAGTCTTTCCCCCTCATTTCAAGCCTAATGTATTACATCCACCTGTCCTTACCTCGGCACTCCCTTAGAGCTTACTGCTCCTCAATTGCAGTTGCTGCCTTTGGATGACCTTTGTGGTGGGTGAAAATGGGCTAAAGGCCACAGATGGAAATAGTATCAGCTGATAAAGGCGACAGGTGATCCGCAGCGCTATATGCAGCTGAGGCAAGATTTGATTTCTTCCTGCCTGCACCTGATTCAGAGGTTACCTTTGGACTATTACGGGCCTGTTTGATTCTGTTTGAACTCTTCTCTCAAGTAAACATGGCAACATGGTGCAGTGTCATTTGCCTTGTCAGGACATGTTTTTTGTTTATTTTTTATCGTTTTTTTAGGATGATGTTATGCCGGGTTGCAGAGTTGACACCAGGTGAATTATCTTCATCTCTGCTTTCATTTTTTAGCAGCACTCGACATCACCTGGCACTCCGCAAGAAATCAGATGACACCTCTTGACGTTAACTTTGGTTCCAGCATTCCTGCCAGCAAATGTCAGCCCAGCTTTCATTTGAAATGATGTGCCGCCACCAAGCTCCTTCTTCCCTCCTCTGTCCTCTCTCAAATTGGCCTGTAGTGGTTACTGGCAAGTTAGGCATGACGGGTAACATAGTTTGCAGAGGCTCACTGCTCATATCATTCCCAGCGTTGACGATCCATAGAAGCACACTGGCAATGACTGTCACCTGACGCTGTCATCTTGTCCTTCACACGTCAGCTCAGATTTCACGGCAGGCCGCAGTTTTGACAATCAGGGACCTTACACTGTCGAACAAGTCAGTCCCTCAGAGAATACCATTGATTTGGTTAGTGTTGTGACAGGAAGAAGATGGAACCCCTTTGAAGACGCCCAGTGCAAACAGCTGTTGACAATTTTGGGGTTGCTTATGACAGGAATGTTGTTATGCTGCGGCGGCATTTTCTGAAGCTAACCTTGCTATATTCACACCCTCACCCCTTTCAACTTGCGGTGCTCCGCAGCATTGTAGCATGGCATCCAAGAAGAATCGTTTGAAGAAGAATCTCTTTGCCACTACAACCCTTCATGTGGCCATGTTGTTATTTGGCTTTGGTACCACAGCTGTCGCGTTGAGGCTCTAGCCACTGTCACATGGTCATCAGATGTAGGCCTTAAAACACAGAGGTTTTTGGGCTGTAAGCCAGTGGGAGTCAAGTCTGGATTTAATGTAAAGGCCTTTTTTGTCCTTAATGTCATCTTGTGTTCCCATAAAAGTGCCAAAAGATGTGAGACAGGGTTAGAGAATTTGGGATAAATTTGTTTGGAGTTTTTATACCCTGGAGTCATAATGTTTTAATTTGGCTCTGCCCCCTGGTTGTGAAATTTCCATGGCCTGCTGCCGCGTAAACAAAACACATTTAGCATAATTGCACCTTTAGTGTAGGCCTCTCTTCAAGGCAAGGTATTGATTTTCTCTCTCCCTCTCTGTCTCCCGCTCTGCTCTTTGTTTTTCTTCTCCTCAGCTTTATTTTCCCTTTTGCATTCCTCGGCCAGAGTGCTCGCTCGCTTACACTCTCTCCCCCGCCCCCACCCCTCCAATCACTCGCTCTCTCTTTCATGGATGGCGCTCAAGTGGAAAAATAGTAACTAGAATGGAGTTCGATTACAGTAAACAAAATAATGCTCACCTAAATGATACAGAGAGCCCAGCTGCCAACCAGCCGATTTCTCAGTTTCATGCTGAAGTTGCAGTTCCTAAATTCAGTGCTGTTTACTGTCCAGGAAGCAAAGAGAAGGTCATACTTAAAAAAAAAAAACGAAAAAACAAACACTTGTAGCAGATTTACTTTGTTGCTTTGTTTAAGAGTGCAGTACCAGCTCTGCAGCAAGTGGGAGGAATCCTGCAGAGGGCTTCCTCTCTGAAACTGGAGACAAGTGCAGTAGAGCTGTTTGGCGTCCTGCTGTTCATGACACACACACACACACACACACACACACACACACTTGCATGAAGGTTACACACATACTTGCAGATGTTTATACTATATACCTGTGTACATATTAAATATACAGTATGTATGTTACCAGTGCAGCAAGAAAACAGAAAGGAAATCATATAAATACAGACCATAACATTTCAAAGAGGATGCATTGGCTGAAATTATTAAACATATCCTCTACTGCACAACCTGCTGTCTTTCCTCTTCAGTAGCAGGTTAAAGACTTGCTGTGCTACTCTCTCGCTGCCATCTCACCATCTTATCATTCCTAAATGATTGGATAACCCTCTCCCCCCTGTAATTAATAAGCAGTGGTAGAGTCCAGAACATCTTAGGCAGTTTTACACTGATCAAAGAGCAGAAGCTCAGTGGCCATTACTGTCCATTTCTCCTCTCTAGTTTTTTTTTTTTTTTTCCAGCTCACACTTGACAGCTCTCACAATGTTTCT
The DNA here is from genome assembly GCA_037833715.1 of Toxotes lorentzi. Classification (NCBI taxonomy): domain Eukaryota; kingdom Metazoa; phylum Chordata; class Actinopteri; family Toxotidae; genus Toxotes; species Toxotes lorentzi. The sequence continues at coordinate 13,689,400 of JBBMJY010000022.1, read as the reverse complement.
CTCTCTTTCTCCTCTGTGTCGAAATATACAAGAATGCATTTTCCAACATGGTTTGCTCTTTCTTTGCACCTTTCTTGAGTGCACTTGTAGTGAAAACGCGTTCCAGACCTTTTCAGAGTATCAAGTAACATGACGGAATGATTTTCTTAGGCAATGGTTGGACGCCAACCTATTGTGGAAGTTAATGAAAAAGTCGGGGAATTTTGCATCAGGGCTACAGTGGAACCTCTGGGCATTGTAATAACTTTTGGCAAACAGATAATTCACCAAATCTCAAATAGTCTGATTTTCTTTCCACATGCAGCTTTAACTTGAGCTGAGAATCAGTATTACAGATGGTCTTGACTGAAAGTTCTTGCTCTTTTCTTTTGATTTTCAGGGTTTGAAATAGACTTATTCCAAACCATTTTCAGAGCTGGAGGGAAAGGTTACCTTTATGTCCTTCTTACTAGTTTCCATAGTGTAGTTATCATTCCGTTACCTCTTGGATGTAAAGTGGACATTGAGTGGTGCCAGTGGAGGTCGAATATTGGTTGTAGTTTTTTTGTGTAAATCGTCGGCTTCTCATGAATTTTTTATTCACAGAGAGAGGTGGAGGCAAAGAGAGGGGATGTTGCTGGATATAAAAAATGGCAGTGTACAGTGCCTGAGCTCGTTCTGATCTTTCATGGTGTCTCTGTGTCAATTTTCATCTTTCTCTCGCTGTTCCACTGTGAATTTTACATTGAATTAAATGTGGTTTATTGAGCACACATGCCCCCCCCAAAAAAAGACAAATATGTCATAGTAGCCTCTTTCTAGCTGCATCTCTCTCTTTCAGTTCCTTCTCTGAGCTCAACTGCCATATTGACTTTAGTGTAAAGTATTGACCTTTTGTGTAGACAAATGGCTATACACCTATGATATCAATATAAAGTTTTTCAGCAATTTGGTCTTTTTTTATAACAGTTGAAAAAAAACATTACAATATCAGCATTTGTAAACATCTCACAATTTTGTTTTAGAAATATTTAAATACATAAATCCAACCGAAAATAACACCACCATCGATGACCTCTCTTTTTCTTCTTTTATTCACTGCGTGTGTCAGTGTGTGTTTAATGCTGCCTTCTTGGCTTCTGGTCTGGCTGCTGTTCAAGACCTCCTGGCTGGATTAACCTCTAAACAATGTAACAGCGAGGGAGGCTCTTCCCCCCTCCAGACACACTTGCACAGACACACACGTGCATATGGCCAGTTATCTCCAGCCCATTATAACAAATTATATCCATCCTGTCTGTGTCTAATACCCCTTTTATACACGGTGCAAGTCTGCGGAGTGTGTGTTCAACCCACGTTTGACCTGTTCTTATCTGACTGCTGTCACTGGTTAATTTCTTGCCACACCGCAAACAGAGCCACAGGGTTCTCGTTCAAACGGGTGAAACGCATTGACCCATTCGTAATGACCACCGGTATTTTGATGGACCGATGAAAACACACTCTCTGACAGGTATACACACACAAAAGCACATGTCATGACACAGCATATTATCCCAGGTTTGATGTAGATGGTCAGCCAGTGCTGGGAAACATGGGTTGTACGCTGTTTCTTGATGTCAAATTGTACACATTTTCATGTAAACAGCCTCTAGATGATTTACCACAAGTCGGTCAAGTACAAGTAGGTACACATACAAGCTCTGTTATTCACCTTCCATTTGAATGGACGCATTCTGACGCATCTGAATGTCAGCAGACATGTAATGTAATGTCACCAAGTGTCACCAAGTGTATTAACATACACATTGACATACTTACAAGAGCACGCATGGATGCACACTGTACATACACGGTTTAATGAGCACATGTACATACTCAAAGTATCCAGTCGCCTTTTGTAGCTTGCTATAAATACACTAATTTGCACACATGACGTGTGTATGTAGAACAGTTTTGTGTGTGCATGTGTGTAAGAGAGAGAGAGGAAGAGGTAGTCAGGAAGCCATTGAGGGCCCCTCAAGTCTGTTGGAATGCAGAATGAGGGGGATGGGTGAACGAGGTTTGGTCTGACAGAGAAGGACAGCGAGAGAGACTTGGAAGAGTGGGGTGTGGTTCTCCGAATTTGAAGACACACACACGCACACGCACTGCAGTCTACTATATTTTTACAGTATGAATAGACTCTCTCAGATGTTCACTGTTTATATGGCCCTCATCAGGTCCGATTCACTCCTTGCTCTGAGCAGCTGCACTAAGAACACACACACACACACACTCTATCAGGTTGGGTCCTGCTATTTTTAGACACTGCCTTGGGTGATGAGGAAGTGAAGAGTTCAGCAACAGGCAGAATATAGTCTTTTCTTAAAAAAACAAAAAAAAATCTAATTTGCAGTTTTCTTTGTTCATCTAACACCTCCCCCTCATTCCTTCGTCCTACCTCACTGAATGTAATATTCTTCCTGTAAGCTGACAGGGGACGGAACATGTCTGATACTGGCTTTTTTTTCTGCCGCTGTCTTATTCATTGTTGTTTGTTAGTGTCAGTTGAAACCAGTTGGCAGTGACAGTAAGAGCACAGGATTCAATCTCTATAATATTTTTTGAAGGCTGATTCCAGTGTCATTGCCTTTGTTTGAGGATTTATCCAGTGTTTTGGTACTACCCGAATGGTATAAAAATATATATATATATATATATATATATATATAATAAAATAACAGTAATTGTAACTAGTGGGGTTAATCAGAATTGTCAAAAATTAATTGGCACACTAAAATGTTGATATGCAGATCAACTGCAGCATTGTGCCAGAATGTGGAAGTAGTCTCTAGTTAACAGTCATACTGTGACATGAGCTGTAGTGTGGAATAATCTTCAGCTATATGAGGGAGCTTTAGATGTGCTACGTGTCAGCAGACACTCAACAGCAACCAGAATCGTCAAATGTCACGAAATCAAAGTCTGTAGAAATGGTTAGGTACAATTGATTTTCGGCTCAAAGAAAGCAGATGCATGTGAGCCAGTGAATAGACGCGCACACACACGCACACATACACACTCTCACACACTCACACACAAATGTCAGCAAGAATATGCCAGCACATATGCACAATCACACACACTCACCCAGGCTACTCACACACTCTCCTGTATTCAGGAGGAAGGTTAATTGAAGGTTATAACTGGGGAGCTGAAGCTTTCAGTGGTAGCGTGTGTGTGTTTCACCCCCTTTGCTTGCCCTGACCTCCCTGCTCCCCCATTTTCTCTTTTTCTCTCCCTCTCTCTTTCTTTCTGTCCCCCATCCAAAGCCTAGTCAAAATGTGCAGCCATGCAGATACCTACAATCTCATTAATTCAACCCATCGGCTATACTGCAGAGCTAGCGCTCGCTCTCTTCCCCTCTCCTTCTCCCACATGTAAACTCTGCCTCTAAAAGGTTAATATAATCTGCGGCTGCTGAGGTTAACTATCTGTGGATACACTCTAAGAACTGATGTGTCAACACATCTCCCTGTCCATCTGTCCATGAATCTATTAATCTATTTACATTTTAAAAAGTATTCTACATAATGTTCTTGCTTGGTATTTAAAACATAGGCGATGACATTATATAAAACTGTAGTAATTTACCAATAAAAGGCACCAAGGGATAAAGGTTATAAAAAGAAAGTTTGTAAAGTGCTTTGGAAAAAAAAATAAAGTGATAAATAGGAAACAGAATAAATAAATATAAAAAAAAATAGTCAGTGAAATTATCTTATTTAAAGAAACGAAATAATAGTGTAGTGTATATTATATCAACTTTTAAGAAAGAAGGAAGGGTAGGCCAATTAAATAGTAAACTCCAGTATGTAAAAGGAAGCTGTCATTTTTCCAAAAGCTCCAAACCTTCAAACTGAATGAAACTCCTCATGTTTGGTGGCCTAGCTGATGGCAAAACTGTCCCTCTGATGGATGACCTGAGTTCAAACTTGTTGAACCTGGGAAACAGGGGAAACTATTGTCTAACTTCTTCCCTGCCAGAGTGATTTAAAGCACAATCTTCAATCCTCTAGTGCTGCTCTGTATCTGACCTTGACCTCTGGCCTATCTGTGTAGCAGAAAAGGAATACCTTCCTGTTAGCATCATGGCAAAATAACCATCGCATCATTAAATCTGTACATATACACTGACTTCCTTTTGGCGGGAGTGGAAATGACATCGTACTTCGGTGTCAGGGCACAACATTTTTCAGCTCTGGCTTAGCATTGAGTTAACTGTTGCCGTGTTGATATAGAGGTACTGGATACACTGCCAATACACTGAGGAGTTGTTTGCAGTGATTATTAAATGATCAGTGTGCGACAGAAACCTGTGTCATTGAGGATAAAGAGGGCTTGGGTGCTGTCTGGGTTTTGCAGTTGAGGTAGCTGCTGGGAAGTTTTTTTTTCACATTGTTTTCAGCTATTATCCTTACCATATTTGTGAAAGAACAGCGATGACACTTCAGTCCTGTTGCTAGCTCACCTTTCCATTCAAGACCAAGCCACCTTTATTTTTATTTATTTATCTTTGTCAGCGCATAGAACTGTCACCATTGTCTTTACACTCATTCTGATTTGTTGCCTTAATACCTTTTCATGATCATTCGGCCTAAGGCGCTCCACAGAAACACTTAAGCACAGCTCCTAAGCCTCTCTCTGATAGGGAAAACCCTGTAATGTGTGTATGTGCATAATAGCAATTTGTATTCATGTGTGAGCATCCATATATGTGTGTGTGCATGTGAGCGGCACTTGTGCACAGTAGCTCTTTGTATCAGTGTGTGCTAGCCTTTGTGTGAATCCATGCGGCTGTGCATGTGTGCACCCTTCTATCGTCACCCTCTTAGAGCCTCTCTCCCACACACACTCATTAAAATGTCATCCTAAGCAGGGCCATCTATTCTATCTGTGGAATGCAGTAGGCTGGGAGGGAGTGAGGCAGCAGTCATATTGAGTTTCTGGAAAAACGGAGGGACTGTTAGGGTACAAGGCATAATGTACCTTTTTGTCAGTGTGTGTGTGTGTGTGTATATATATATATATATGTGTGTGTGTTTGTAGTCCCATTTGTTTGTGTCTGGGTATTCTCCAGAAGGTCTGTGTGATGTGTTTCAATGTATCCGAATTGCAAGAAAGACCTAAACAAATAGTTTATAGTAATATATAACTAAGTGTAGAGATAAAATATTTAAATAGTTAATAGAATAGTTGATCAACTAAAAACTGATGGCAGTTTTGATCATTTTTAGTTACATATCCAGAGCCGCAACCAATGATTAATGGATTAGTGTGTAGATTACTTAATCAATTATTATTATAATGATTTATCATTTTGTCTGTGAAATGTCAAAATCGTGAAAATGCCTGTTCTAATTAAATTCCCCACAGTTCAAGGTGATGTATTCAGATTGGTGTTTATAGTTGTGCATTAAACTGTAAAGCCCATGTACAGTAGGGTCCAAAAGTCTGACACCACTCTCCCATTCACTTAAATGGGAATCCACACTTTGCAAAGCCATTTCTTCTTGAAACGGTCTCCAAGGCACAGCTGTCGCACTCTGTCACAGCGGATGACAGTACATGCATATAATAATGTCGCCCTATATCACCAAGTAAATGAGGGAACGTTAAAACAGTTACTGTGGGGAATATAATTAAATCATAATGTGGCTTATTCCTGTATTATACATCCTGTATTATACATCCTTAGTGTGACAGTGGCGCTGACAACAGGTGCAATCAAAACCTACGCCGTACCTATGCACATGTCTGCCGTTAACGTTTTTGCGATTAGTACAAATCTAGCTTTAGTCAGACGAAATACGCAAATTGAAGTTGCTACCATGTTATAATATATCTTGTGATATCACAGGATATCACATTGTAAAGCAGTAGAGGAGAATTGTGAGGATTCCCTAGGAGATAAAAAGTGCAAACTAGAAGGCAGCTGCTGCAAATGCATTATTGAATACCTCAAAACACACTTGTATAAATGCTATAGGAATACTGTTGTGAAACCATAGGAGACAAGAACAACCTAAAAGTAGATATGGCTGCTGTAAACTCTACTCAGTGCAGCAGATCATTATTATAAGGTTAGCATAGGAACTTCACATTGGAGATGATGTCATCTTCCCACGTTCTCTTGTTCCTTCTCCCTCAGAGTTTCTTTGTACCTCTCCCTCTTCCTCCCGTTTCTCCCAAACCCCTCTATTTCCGTGGTAAACAGACAGATGAATAATTTAATCATGATCGATTCGTTTGTTTCGGGCTCAAATGTCAGGGTGTCATTTGATCCCCCCCCAAACACACACATACACACACTTCCCGCCTCCTAATTATTCCATGGGGCCAAACAACAGGCTTTTCTCCCTTTAATGATGATGATGAGGAGGATGCCCCCCCTCCTGTTACCAAAACGTTATTGGAGGAACCGCTGTTTGATTTTGACACTGATCTGTTTCACGATTCTTTGCTGTCTGTGTGTGTCTTGGTTCCTCTGGTGTGTATTTTACACCAACTAAATTTTGAGTGTTTGTGTAGGTGTGTGTTTTTACCCGGATACAACTGTGTCTGTCTGTTCTGACCCCTTTATTGCTCGCATTAGTGTGTGAGGACCAATCACTGTGTTGTTATTTTCTTCTCTTCCTCTGCTCACAGAGGAGTGAAAGCCTGGCAGACAGGGGGGCGGACGGAGGGGGGGAGTAAAACAAGCAAGAAAAAAAAAGGAGGCAGATGAGTGATGTTAAGATGAGAGGGAGGGGAGAGAAGGATGAGGACGGAAACAGCTGGGAAAGTGTGGAAGAACTAAAGAAAACAAGTGATCGTCAAAGGAATTTAGGGAGGGCATGCAGAGCAGGAGAGGAGATTGAGTGACAGCGTTTACAGAAAATGTGAAAAAAAAACAGAGGAGTGTAAACTTGACATAGAAAAGCCTGAGGTGCACTTGCTGCATTACTGCATCAAACAAAACATGTTTGTGGAAAAATCAAGCACATTAACAGCCAGTGCCTGATTAAACTCTGAATAAAATATAATTTATTTATAATATCACTTGATTGGTTGCTTTCCCAGTAGCTTTGGTAGGGAAAGAATCTCTGCTGTTTACACAAAGCTGTAGCAAGTATTCACACACTGTTTGGTTTGATTTTCAGCTAATTAATATTTGCTGAAGGCCACATTAAGCCACAAGGAAACTACAGCTACAGACACAGAAGTGCAGAAACATGACAGTTCTGTCCACCAGATATTAACTATGTTGCGTAATTTATTTTTATTTTTTTACCATCTTTAGCACTGAGAGAGGTGATCAATAAATTCATGCTTTGTGATTATGAGCATTAGTCATGTCCGTGTGGACGGTGCTGTTACATAACAGTTCTTCCTTGGATTATTAAGTATAGACAGGTAGCTCTCACTGTTTAGCCTAGAGGAGAGGTTATCGGTTTGATGATCGCAAAAACAAACCAATGTCAAAATAAATTACTTCCTGTGCACCAGAAGGCTTTCACCAGGCGTCAAGAGGACAGCAAATGTCAGACACTTCAAAGTGGATATTGAAACAGGGTTGAAACCCCGGCTAACTTTCAATTTGTGAGACTAGCAAAACACAGATTAATTAATTTTCAGATGTGGTTGATTATTACTTTGAGGCTGAGTACTGCACTGAAGGACTAAAGACTGGCAGCAGTGCAAAAATCTCCAAACATGGAGCAGAGGAGTGAGAGTGGAAGGAGAGAGAAAGTGACAGTGAGTGATGGAAAGAAGATAATAAGGTCATGAAAAAAAGAGAAGCGAGAGAGAGTTGTAGTTTTTATGTGTATGTGTGTGCAAGTGTGTGTTTTTGGGGGGCACAATAGCCTCTGTGTTATCTGCTGTGGGTGATGAGGGAAGAGGGGGCAGCTGGTTCACATTCCCATGATGCAGGGAGATGGTAGCCAGCTGCACTACAGCTCAGAAGTAGCCTGCCTCTCTCTCTCTCTCTCTCTCTCTCTCTCTCCCTCTCTCTCTCTCTCTCATACACACTGTCACTCTGGTGGAAAATGCTAGATGTTGCTGTTGTTGCTCTGGGTTCATTCATGAGTCGACCTGGCTACAAGCTGCGCTGCAATGCCCAGGTGAACTGAGGCATCCTCATGGGACCTTGTTAGTGACAAACGCGCACACACACACAGGCACACACACCATACACTAAGTTCATATCTAGATTTGATATCTGGGACAGCCTTTTGTTGCAAAACTCTAAACACCATTTATTTATGTGAAATAACTTCCTGAACTTTATTGTTTGGTGTCTCTAAAATAACAAGGATCCTGTCTTACGCAGTAATTAGTGAAGTAATGCTCTCTGCTTTTAGAAGTCTTAATTGGCCTTCAGTGAATGAAACTAGCAACAAAACACCCATTTTTATATGTTTTGTCATGTTGTCACCCCCCTAGAGAACAAAATAATGGTGTAACAACGATGACAAACGTCATCATCGTAATCATCATGATCTTGGTGGAAGACATGATCCACACTGTTTTTGTTTTCTCTGCCCCTGCTTGTCTTTCTCTCTTGCTCTGTCACTCTGCCTTTTTTGGCTTAGCAGATGGCTAAGGCAGAAAAGCACCTGAAAAGTAGCTCTTTTTCCAGGTGAAAATTGGACTTTTCTCTGGCATTAATGTTTTTTTTTTCCCTCTGTTATATAGGAACCTGTGGTCATTTGTAACAGTTGGATACTTTACATTGTCATTCATTTCTTAGGCCAGACCCTGACTTCTCATGCATAGTCACCTCAGTGGAAAATGGGCAGACGTTAATCTTACTAAAAATCTTCATTGCAGTGGTTATTTGTTAAAATATGTTTAAATTCACACAAATGTTAGTGAGTTAATGTTATATTATTTTCTTGAATGAACAAATTCCTTTGTTAGGCCATTTTGGAGGGAGTAAAATGCATGAATTTATAGATGTTATCAGACATTTTAAAATATTGAGATGTCATTTTAACTTTTATAGCAGCAGACAAATTATCCTTTACTGAGCTGGAAACCTGGATGCCACCAGTTTTAAACATATGCAAGCATGCCAGGTTCCTGGGTGGTTTCTAGGTTTTGTCTTGTTGACTTTCCATTCTCTCATTTTGTGTCATTGTCTCTAATTTACCTCAGAGGCTATCTGCTATCATGCCAGCAAACACTGGGCTGAAATGAGGGATGAAAGGGTAACAGAATACTGATTAATTTTACACTACCTGTTAAGCCACTGTGTGTGTGTGTGTGTGTGTGTGTGTGTGTGTGTGTGTGTGTGTGTGTGTGTGTGTGTGTGTGTGCGTGCGCGTGCGTGCGTGCGTGTGTGTATAAGGGATAAGTGGATAGGTTGTATGTACTCAGGCCTATTGCATAACCCAGAGTATGTACACACATTTGTGCATGTGTGTGTACTCACATTAGTGCATGTGATAGTAAAAGTCATTCTCATGCACACGTGTGCACTTCCACACTACACACACAGACAGCACACACTGATACACACAGAGTCTCTAGAGAAGACAGAGAAGGGGTGGGTTGACCAGATGGAGCAGCCTGCTTCTTGCTGAGCGAGCCTGACGACAGCTGAACAGCTTGAGGTGTACCGGAGTGGCAGGCCACAAATACACACTCACAGTCGCTTATCGCACACACGTATACTATATATGCGAACACACTGACACACTGCCTCACACATTCATGTTTCCGTAGACTTGTTATCCGGAGACCTGAAGTCACACACATGGGCAGTTGCGCTCACACGTGCACTCATTTAGACATGCTAAGAGAGGCTCACCCTCAAACTGAAGACAGCACACAATACACACTCCATAACACATTTCATCACACAAGGCCTTCAATCAGGCCCTATTTAGATATAATCAAGAGCTACAGTGTCGTTGGTAGCAATGGCTTATTGGCTTGCTCTCTGTCTAGCTAAGTGCCTGGAAACGTGTTGCTTCTCATGATAGCCACTTCCCCCCCTCGTCCACTTTCCCTCTCTTCATTTTCACCTTTTCTATCTCCTTCCCTCGTCTCTCCTTCCATTCCCTCCTTGCTAGGAATCGTGACTCTCCAGTCAGCCTATTCCCTTAGCCGTGATTAGGGGCTTTGGATTCCAGCCAGCATGCATTTCAGGGCCCGGAGGCTTTGGAAAAACCAGCCGTCTTTTTCAATCCAATAAAGAACGGCAAGTGAGGGTGATCCAAAATAAGCGAAGCGAGCAAGCTAACGAGTTGTATACAACTCTTATGGTGAATAACCAAAATAAAAAGAAACATAAAAAGCGAGGGGAAAAAAATGGGCCTCCTGGTTGAATGAAAGCCAGCACACTGCCTGGTGCCAAGAAGACGAGCAGCTTGGTGGTACAGCAGCCTGGCTTGGATGTCATCTTTTTATGCTCCTTCTTAATTTTGGTGCACCCTGTCACTCCTTTCCCATGATTAATTTGCTCTGCTGTTCATGCAGCTCCTTAATATTTTCCCACCGTGTATTTACATCTGCGTCCCTGATGTTTTGATTTTGTGTTGTCGACAAGCCTTAAGGAGCAAGTTGCCACTGTATCACAAGGCTTCCATCACGTACTTCAGAAGCTTGAGAGGGTGCATGTTTTCATTCCATCTCTTACACAACACTGATTTCACTGTATACCTGACCCTGATTGCTGGATCGCTGTGTTAAACAAGTTCAAGCTCATTTATCTACATAGCATTTCATCACAAGCTTGTTTTGAAAGACGGAGTAGCTGCAGAACAAACTGTCCGGGTCTAACTGATTGGTTAAAAGCAGAACAAAATGATGTTTCCAGAAGGCAACAGGACAAAGAACAGAATGTTAAGTAGATAAGAGTCCACTGAAGTTAATGAACTTTCTATGTTTCACCATCCTATTCTTGGTTCTTTTGGATTTAACAAGGACCCTTTCAGAAATTGGCTAGTGGTAATTTCTGAAGCAGTGGGCGTACTGTAAATTGAAATGTGGTAATATAGCTTTAATTGCAAACAAATTTGTTTGAGCTTTCTCCAAATACAGGTGAGCCCGTTGTCTCCTGTCAGGCTGAATTTGTAGACAACTTTTGGCATAAAATGTCCATAAAGGAGGATACTTTGCCAGTGATGATGATTTCTTGGCAACGATGCACCATGGAAAATGGCTACTGGGTGTGCTCATAAACGACTAGACAATAGAAGAAATCATTTTGTCTTCTCATGGGAACCTGGTGTGGCTTGGCATCTCCACAGTTTTGTGTTTACCTCCTGGTAGCTCCCTTAGGGAGAATCTAAAAATGAGAATGCAGACTGGGAAAATCTGGGCCAAAAGAAGGCCTAAGAACACAGTGATTGATACCAGTGGCCAGAACCAAGAGAAGAGTCCAGTAAAAACCAGGAAAACAACACATGGTAATCCATAACTGGATTACAATAGGTAAAACATCTCTGGTGTAGTTTAGGGGTTTTTTCCAACCCATTCAGGGTTGTGGGCCAGGATTATGTCAGTTGTCTCTTGCTGGTACAGTGTAAATCACTGAAACAGACAGGCTTCTGGTTTAATCCTGAGACAGGAAGGCCTGTTTAAACTGTGAACTGCTGATTCAAGGCCAGCAGAAATTGTAGTGCCCACCATCACTGCCTAAGTGCTCTTGAGCTAAGCACTCAGTGCACAAACCGCTGCATGAAGCACTGACTCTGTAGTCTGAGCTCTGTGAAGACTTCTCTTTCTCACGGCCTCTCTCTCTCTCTTTCTGAGTATAAATTGTTTCTCAGGTCACAGAGACTGACATTGGCTCCACAGCCTTGGCTGGGGCCAATATGATACATTCATCTGTCTCCATTAAGTCTATAACCCCCACACACATCCCTTCCATGGCTTTGTCATCAGCCTGTCAGACTCATCCGTCGATCAGACTCATCTGCTCTGGATGTGGTTTCGCCTGGTGTCTGTGTGTGTGTGTGATTGTGTGTAAAGGAGCAGGGGTGTGCTCTCCTCTCTCACTCGTGTGTTATTCTCTTACTATGTGATTAGGTATGCAAACAAGCTGCCTCTCTCTCTCTTTCTCTCTCTTTCTGTCTCCCTCTTTATTGCTCATCTCTAGCCACTGCCACACTACATATGCGTACATATGTAGTGTATGTGATACATATATGTGATCGTATGTATGCGTGTGGGTCTTCCTCACATGGTGAGCATGTCACATTCCTTCATTCCTTTCAAGTTGCAGCAGGAGAGTAGCGCTATCCCTCCCTCACTCTCTGTCTCTTTCTCTCCCCCTCACTCCATGCAGTGTGGCACACAGCACAACAATACACAGCATGGGGGTGAAAAGGGGTAAAAGGACAAACACAAAGAGGAAAGAAAAGACAGAGAGAAAGGGGTCTTGTTTATGCATTAGTTGCAGGACTTAAAAGCCCCCCCCCCCCCCCCATCCACTCTTACAACGTAAAATCAGCGTGGGTACTGCAGGCAGAAAAACAAACAAACCCAACACCCCCCACCCACCATATCGCTACTGGGGTGTTACTGTTTTTAACACTGCAGAATAAATTTGTCTTTGTGTTCTGCAATCTCCTAAAAATATAACATTTTAAATGCGCACCATAGCACGAGTCTGACTCATACGCACACATGTAAGGTATACAGATACGTGCACATATACTTCACACGCAAGCACGGTGTTAAATCAGACAGGGATGGATGACTACTGAACGGTGCCCTGCTGTGAAGGAATGTGTGGTGTAAAAAAGAAAAAGGATTTAAAGAGGTTTACCAGCTGTCTGACCTTCCACCTTTGACCTCCGCACACAGCCCCGTCTCCCTCCTTAACTTCCATCCCTCCCATGGCCCTCTGAAATCCATTCTCAAGTCACACAAAGTAATGGCGTACGGTGGGGGTTTAAAAGGATGGCGGTGGTGGGTCGATGGTTGGAGTGAAAGGGTCAGCGGGTGGGGGGGTGCTCAAAGAAATGATTGCTGACTTTGTAGACAAATTGAAGTGAATGTGAGAGAATGTGTGGCCACTGTATGTCGCTGTACAAGCGTTTTTGTGAGCAACTCCACTGTGTTATCATCACCGCCTTTTCTCCTGGCTTTCGCCCACATGTGCGCCCATTGTCCACAATAACCTTCAGTCTGCCAAACAAACAAACTCTTTATTCCGGCAGGAGAAAGGAGAGTAAGACCAATGGATAACACTGGCTCTGTGATTCAAGAATTTACTGTGGAGGATCACATTAATATGGATCATGCCATATTATTACCTCCCGCCCCTGACCACACACGTACTGCATCTGCCAACCACTGCATAAATGCTCAACAGGTCACATGAGGCTTAATTATCAGTCAGTTTGGGATTATTTGTCTTTGTGTGCCAAATTCAATGTAGACGTTAGATTTCCCCCTAAAGTGTGTTCCCATATTTTCAGGGTTGAATGCGTGTGTTTTAGTGATTTTTTTCCTTCCACTTATCTTTGCTATTTTGTGTCATGTCAGTGTTTGTCTTGTTCTTTCTTTCTTCCTTTTTTGTTGTGTGTCGAAGTGCCACATTTGCTGCTGTCTGTTCCTCGCACCTTTTTTAAAGTGGCTGTAAAAAAAACAGTTGTCTCTCCCAGGCTTTCGGTGGTAGTGCTGCTGGTGGGATTGTGATGGGTGGACTGACGGGCAGAAAGACAGAGTGTCGGTCAACCATACCATCTGTCTCTGCTCTTTACAATGCTGTGTGATTGACAGGGGTACAGACACTCCCCTGACCTCCAGCCCAAACAGGATCTAACCACAGCTTGATGCACATGGAGTTGCACAACTCTGATTGCTATGGTAGCATGGTTATCTTCTTTCTTCTACACAGAACCATATCATCAGGTTCAGTTTAATCACTTTAATCAAGTGAAATAAAAATGCAGCAATTTGAAGTGATTTTGTGCTGTGATTAGCACAGAGACATACCAGCTAAAATATCACGTGTAAGCAGCTTAATCCTCAATGGCAGCAGAGGGAATACCTGTAGTACATTGAGTGATGTCCAATTTGGTATCTTGTAGTTGTCTACCTCTGACTTGTGGGAATTTTAAATTTCTGGATCGATACTTTTCCATGTTCACTCCTCTTTTAGTCAATAATCAGGTAATAGCACAAAGGAGTTCAAATTAAAATGCACCTTGCCTAATCACACATGGAAAAAGTTCATGGCTACAGAAGTGAGGTTACTAAGTACCACTTAGCCCGCTGATGGGCTTTTGCCCAGTTTCAGAAGCAAATTACCAAGATTAACTCTTTTCATTTAATTCCCTGAAAAAAAAGACCCTGAAAAATATGACCACCCTTGACCACCCTCAACAGAACCAATAGAGTTGCACCCCCCACCCCACCCCAATGCGTTTGAATGTGTGTTCTTGCATCAGTGCGTCTTTACATGTGAATGCGCAAAGTTTGTATGTGTGCCTCTCTCTCTCTCTCTCTCTCTCTCTCTGTCTCTCTCTCTCTCTCTCTCTCTCTCTCTCACTCACTCTCTCTCACGCTCTTTCTTCCCCCCTCTTGAGATATAGAGGATTAATTAAAAAGCTGCCAGGACAAAAGGTGCCTTACATATGAACCTTGAAAAAGCAGCCTGTAAAAGCAGGTGAGAATTATATTTTGAAACCTGAGTTTGAAAGGGCACAAAATGGAGCTTATTTATTGCAGATGGATGGTGCAGGCTAAGGGCCCTGTCTGTTTTTTAATTAATTGAAAATAAATGAATAAATAAAAATAAAAGACACCAGCTCATAGAAATGTGTTAAGAGATGGTGGCTTTTCTCAGAGCATACCATGTCATTTATTCAATATTAAATGATCATTTTTGTAGGACTACATCCTCTATAGTATAGGTGTACTATCAGGTCAACTACTGCAGTCCCTGTACAGTCACTGGTTTAACGAGTTAACGAAATAATTTTTAAATTGATTGCTAGATTCCTGGCGTTTACAGCGCTGTTTTTGACTTCCGTCATATTAAGCAGAAAAAGAAACCCTCAGCTATCAAATGCCCTTTTATGACAATGTGGTAGAATGTTCTTCGCTTTTCGTTTTCCATGTGCTATATTCATATAAAACTCAGTATTTTCAAGGTCCATATATTTACACGATAAGTACTTTGTTTTTACTGAGATTTGTTTCATAAATCACACTTGATGTTCATTTTCTGTGTAAGAGAAAAAATTGTATCATCTAGATTATAACTTTGAAAGCAAAGGGCCAAAGATAGCTCCAGTTTCACTCCGTTGTGAATTTGGTTAACATGCCAGCAGTCGTTTTGTTGTGTAGGTGTCACAGCTTTTCAAATGGTATGTATCTCATTTTGGAAATGCAACTTCTCAAACCACACAGCAAATGTTACACGGTGAGCCCTGCCAATTACACAGAGGAGTTTTGGAGACATTTTCTAAGCACCCTGGTCTGCCAGTCTTTCCTTCCTCCGCCTCCTCTTCGATCACTTAGAATAATCTCATTCCCCACCATCCGCATCCCATTTCCAGAATGAATATGAAGCGTGCTTCCCCAGCTGTCCCAGCCGCCCTTCAAAAACTTCTTTCACCCTCCTGTGGCAATTTTTAAAGGGCGTTCAAGCCTCTGGCCAGTCGGTGTGATGCTTGTCTGGCTCTGTTGGCAGAAGGCCAAAAACTGATGTCACCCAACCAACCCCTCCTTTGCTCAGTTCTACACAACAGTGTCCCTTGAGCACACACACACACCACATCCCCAACCAATTGCCCCTTTATTGTCATGGACTGTCTCACATCCCCCGTCTCACCTCCCTTCTCCGGCTTCCAACTGTGACCTGTTCTGTCTTATAATTAAATACCTCCCCCATATATAATATTTAGTGGCACCCTCCCTTCCCAGACTCTTCCTAGCCAAGGTGATGGCCGTCATAGACAGTGCCACCTGTAACCTTTGACCTTTATGATTGTTGGCAGCCAGCGCGACAGACCAGGAGAGGCAGAAAATAAAAACAAGTGTTCCTCTGTGTGTGTGGTTTGTGTGGATTCCGTCTGCCAACTTGTGGCGTCACAGTATGGCGAGGTTACACAGGAGACAGATAGTGTGTCACCCCTCAGTGGTAAACAAAATGGCTGTGCAATAAAGTCCGCATTTAGGAGGTCAGCTTGCCGCCCAAGCCTCCCAGCTGCCAAACCATTCGCCCCCGCTGCACAACCCTGACGCTTGCTGCTGTGCACTCAACCTCAACCGAGGTGGATTTCAGCTAAAAGCCTCACAGTCCTGGGTGTTTTATTGGAAGGACAGTGGAGTCTCATAATGTTCAGAGTATACCCATTTCCCGCCGATCTAACGAAGGGCAACACCTGGAGGAAAAACAAAAGGCTGAAGATTCAGTGGGCTCCGAGTAATTTTGGTGTCCAATCTTTTTGTAAATGTCTATTTCCTTTTGGAAGTAGTTAGACACAACAGTCTGTCTTTTTTCTTTTTTTCTTTATAAAGCCATGAAGGATGCCTGAACACCGACTGGACAAAATCACACTGATTATTCTGAGCTTTTAAGAAGAACAATTTTGAAAGCAAGGTCTCGGGCTGATCCATGAACTTCTCTGCTTTGAAGTCAACACTTGTTCCGCAAGACAATTTAGAAACTTTTAAATAAGAATAGGAAAAAACAGGTGATTTTCAGCAGTGTTTTAGAGCTTTAGAAGGCAAAGTAGAGCTCAGACAGTTCATAAGATTGCACAGAAAGGTTATGGTTCTCCCAGGGGGATAGCAGATGGCCAACACAAGGTGCGTCAGAGGCACCAAGCGCCATTTCTGGACCTGGGAGGTTGGGAACAGTTGAGGGCAAAGGCTCATGGGAAAGCTACTCCAAGGAGAGGTTGCTAGGGCAGGGCGTTCTGCAATTTTTTAATGAGGTCACAGCAGCGCGCTTCTCCCTACCTAATCAAACTGCTTTCACTTTAGGCAAAAGAGTGCTCATGCATTGCCATAATAGAAAATACATTTTACATATGAAATGCTCTAGAGTTTGTTCTGGAGATGCAAACATCCAAATATGTGTCAAAGGTTGTGTTCAAGGTGGCACAGTGTCCCTGAACATAAATTAGAGTCAAGTCCAAAGACATGACTCTAATTTTCTCATAATTGAAAACATGAGTGTCTCTGAAACATTGTGCATCCCACTGTTACAAACAGTGTTTTGAACATTCTGTATTTTAATTTCCTCTGGCTCAGTTTCTGTATCTAATATACAAACACGCAGGTTCATAGAAATAATCGTTGTGTTTGTTGTCAGATCTCTGCACACACTACCTGTTGCATAACAATGTTGAGTTTATTCTACTTTTGCATTTAATGTCAAAGGTAATGCTTAAAATGTTAATGTCGATGACAATACATTTCAACACATTTGAACATGTTTCCCTTGCATGAGCTCTTCTCCTTCCACTGGGGATTCCCTACACATGGTGGTTAATGACAGGTGCACCTTGTTTCGAATTCCTTTGACACTGTTCTATCAGGATGGAGTGGATGGCAACGAAAGAGTGAAGCAGGGAGGTAGATACACACTGGGGCATTTACATAATAGTCCTGCAGTTCCATGCAAATTCATGTGATTCCCTACCAAACATCTGCAATGCAAGCATAGTTTAGTATGCATGAGTTAGAGGGGGGGAGGGACGGAGCGAGAGAGGGAATGAGGGAGAGGAGGGGTTAGATGGAGAAAAACTAAAACAGAGATGGAGGATTTGAAGGACGACTAGTCTGATCAGGGGGATATATTTAGAAGCCGAACACACACACACACACACACTCCTCTTTCTTTCATACCACCTGTATGTCTCACCTCAACATCTACATTGCTTTTAGGTATGACAGGACAGTGTACCAAGGGGTTTGGGTTTCCCTTTTTTGTTACCTCATTGTAGAGTTTGTATTAAGATGTAGCCAATGTTCTGATGCAGAAAACTAAAAAGGTGCAGTGAGGAAGAGAGGGGTGAAAAGAGACAGAGAGAGAGAGAGAGAGAGAGTGCAAGGGAGCAGGGAAACCTTACCAATGACACATGGAATCAATACTGTTAGGATTTCAGCATGGTGAAAAACAGATGGTTGCTATAGACTTCTTTTATAGCTGAGGTTGGGGTGTGTGTATGTGTGTCTGGGTATACCTCTGCTTCTCACAGACGTGCACACGCACACAATCACACACAGGTACAGAAACAAATAAAATATATGGACACACTTAAATGAGTTCCCAGAACATGATTACACACTTATACACCAAATGCACACATAAAAGTGCAAAGAAACACAGCAATTTAAAAACATCTGCGCATATAAGACTACTACAAATATAAAGTATTATATACACATACTGTCTCTGCACACATAAATATGCATGTCACATACATGTATAAATACATAGTAATAAGTAACTGCACACAAACTTACATGGACGGCATTGTTCCTAGAGGTTCAAATACACAAGCACAGACATTTGTTGAACATAAATAGCCTGGTCATAACACACAAACACATATGACACACACATACACACTGGGATCTTACATCTTTGTGTTGTTGGTCCTCTGTAGGGTATGAATCAATGGAAGGCAGTAAACTGGTTGAGGTAAAAGCCTGTAACTCGGAGCTGACGCATAAAAACTTCATCTAAGGTGAAAGACTGCAGAGGGAGAGATGGCAGCTGAAGGCTGAACATAAACAGCAGCCGGCAGATAGCAGAGTTTAGAGAGAGCTATGAAAAAGGCAGTATTCGTTGGGAAATTAGTGGTTTTTTCATTATCAGACAACAGAAAATGGCACAACTGACAATTGCTTATTTTCATAAGAACCAATTCCTGCAAGAGCCTGGTTCCTTTTTCTTCTAAATCAAAAATCAGCGATAGTGATTTTTTTATTTTTTTTTATTTTCAAGAACACACAATTTTGTCCAAGAAAAGTAAATGTGTCTCCTTTTGTGAAGTTCAGACTAGCATTAGTGGTATTTGAGAGTAATTATAAGACCTCTTTTAGACTTTTGTTGTAGGTGTTGATTTAGAACACTGATGTTATGTCATGAGTGGCTCTTGTATAACAAAAATATAACCCAAATAATCCAGATTTGACCTGTATAGAACTTGGCTCATTTCTTGTCCTTTCCTTATTTCCCTTTTTAGAAATACATTTCTTCTTGGCTTGATGTTGCATTCACAAAGCTTCTAAAATCCTGGAGGGTTTTCTGAGAATCTCTGAGAAAGTGAATCAGTCTCAGCTAGATATAGTCAGCCTTTTGTGGTAGCTTGTCTTTGCCTTTGTACGATTATGAATAGGCTGTAACAACATTTAGGAAATATTAAAAAATCAAATGTTTTTTGTTATTATTATTAAAATGTGCAGTAGTTTAAAAGATTTTTTCAGGTTCGTAACCGGTGAATTAATATATTGCAAAATCTGTTGTGAAGTGGGTTTTCTTAAAAAAAAAAATAAATAAAAAAAAAGGAAACCTATACTCTTCCAGTGACATTTAGACTTATTTTTCTAAGGCAGTTTGCCACAGCCTCTTCGAAGTTCCTCACAGGATAGTGGGGCCAGCACCCATCCCTGGAGATTCAACAACATCCCTACCAGGCTGCAGCAGGGAGTCACTGAAACATGGTCTGTCAGAATCCTGGAGCCAAAAAACTGATGTTTTTGAGACACAACCAAATAATGCACAAAGAAACGCACTCCTGCAGAAAGTTCACCTTTCCTTTTTTTTTTTTTTTTTTTGGACCTAGACAAACACCGAAAATATTATTCTTTTTGAAGTTCTAGACATCAGACAATCAGTTTTGATCATCAAACCCAACCAAACTGAGGTCTTTTTAACTGTGTGTGGAGTGAGCTTTCTGTTCGCCTCATAAAAAGGATTATAAATGTGGTCCCTCAGGTGATAAGTAGTTGTTTTTCTCCTCGCGAAAACAACTACACATCTTTACACTGTGTTTGTGTGTGTCGGGGTTGGAACAAGTGTAACAGTACAGTGTGTATTAGTGGATGGAAATAGCTTGGTCCTTTTGAAGTCACTGGTGTCAGGGTCTCTTATCAAGAAATCCATGTCTATACTTGCCTGTATCTTCAGTCACTTCGTAGGATTCCCTTCTTCCTTTTTAAGTTTCTTGGCCTATTGTGGCATGTGTGGAGGTGTGCATGTGCACACACTTTATATCCATCGGTCTTGCTCTCATTTCATGCTTATGACAGAAACTCCCATCTCCCCTTCCCTTCGCTGCCTTTCTCAGTCTCAATAATCAAGTGCATTAGTATCAATATTGCATGGGGAAATGAGCTGAATTTAAAGCTTGACCATGTCAGAGTGTGAGCCCCTGATAGCCAGTGACTTCCACCACTCAGTGGAAATTGTGTCGCCATTTTGGCTGTAATTACTGAAGCCTGACGACTGGTTAATATCAGGAGAGAAGTACTGTTTTCACAGGCAGAAAAAAGTTCTAGCTTCAGAATATAACCATTGCCCATCAGTGGGAATTACATAGAATTTCATTAATAGACTTTGACACCGTAAGCTTTTCAGTCTGAATAAAAAAAAAAGGAGCAGCAGTATTTCTATGCATTGTTTAGTATAAAGTGTATTATAGTGATTAATTCATTCAGTAATTCATAATTATAGTGCAAAAGTGCTTTATTGCAAAAAACAAACAACCCCATGTAATATTATTGACTATCAAATACCTAACAACATGACCATTCCGCTGGAGTTGCACCTGATGAATTTAAGTCTGTTGTTCACTTCAGCTGTCTAATCTGGTTTGGTTGAAAAAGTTCTGGAAAAATGGATTCAACTTGATTTAACATTAATTAACTAACATTAACCTTTATGCAGTTGCAATGGACACTTTGGAGTTTACTGCTTGACAGCATAAGGAAAGTCTAACTAGATAGTAGGTAGGAGCAATGTGAGTAGGCAGTGCTTTTACTTTTCCGTTGTCCATGTTGTGCAATCTTTACAATTACAAACTACTGTCAATTAGCTTGATTTCCCTCAGAAATGAGTAAAATGTTGCAGTCGGCCTAGTTCCATTGAAATCCGCAAAACATGACCATTAGCAGTTTCCTCTCGATCACAGCCTAATGTGGACGCAGCTGAGGTAATGGTAGGGTTTATCAATCGATTGGCCTCTCTGTTAGCATCGCTAGAATGCTAAAGACTCTATCTTTCCTCTGCCCATTTCTAGAGAGAAACTGATGAATGCTTTTAGGAAGTGTTGACAGGTTTTCCCATGGAGGTGCTAACAGCAGGAGAAACATGCTGTGCTTCAAATATCATAACTTACTTTTGAGCAAAGGGCTGCTTTAGCGACATGCTGGCAGCTCTGTTTAGAGCTGCATTTGCTGTTAAGGTTCAAATTTTGCTTTGGTGAGGTTTTAGCTTGGCCAATCCCTCAGGGATTAATGTGTGTAGGCATGTATGTGTCTTTCTGTCTAAACTTCTCTATCCATTCTATGTCTTCTGTTTACAGTTCAGAAAAAAAGGCAGTATTGAGCTGCTTAGACAGTGTATATGGTTACCCTGGAGTCCACACATGGCTTCAGGTTATGTTTGGAGAAGGGGCAAAAATACTATTCGATATTCCCTGGGACGTTGTCGACCGTTCTTTGAAGTTGTCCGCCCCCACCCGCAAGAAAATTTGACAATCATGACCCATCCACCCCTAGTTTGGAGAAGCCGTTCAACAACAATAGATGTAGTAATTGTGTTGTGAAGTTTGTATAGCAACTAGAGGGCAGACAGAATGCCATGCCCTAAGGGGAGGGCCATAAATCAAAACCTCGGCATCTTGTGAGCATAGATAGAGTAATCCCCTACAGGCATGGCAAGATTCCCTCTACCTACACCAGTGTTTACATTCAGAACAATAGCGGCATCGTTCAGAAGTCCCCTAGACAATTTGATACTCCCCTATTCTCTCTATTCATGTTTCTGTATTTGCTTCAGTTCTCGCCAATGACATCACCTGCCCTCCAGGCGAAGAAAAAGAAAGAAGAAAGCAAGCAAGGACACATATTGGTCGTGTGCACGTATTATTGTTTGAAAGATCATCTGAGCTTCTGAAAGACACCCACTCCTTTCTGGCATGGCGTCACCACAAAAGACCTGTTGTTGATCTCTTCCTTTGTGTTTTTGTTAGTGCACGTGTCACATGTTCTTCACTTTCTCTGTTTGAATTGCGTATCTTAAAAAAAAAAAAACGTGTTCAGAAGCCTTACGCGGTTATGTGTACGTTTGAGTCACATATGGGTTTTGCTGTATGCGCTTGTGGTTTTAATTTAAGTGTTCCTACTGCCGTGTGTGCGTCTGTCTGTCTCTCTAGCCAGCTGAAGAGCCAGAAGCTGTGAAGGGTGGGGCACTTGTATATTCCTGCTGTCTGAGGTGCTTGGTTACACTGCAATTAGCTGTGGTTTTCTGTCTCTCACAAGGCCACAATCACAAATTTAACTTTAAAACAGCTGCATATATTAGCCTTTCGACTCTTCTGACAATTGCGCAGCTTCACATGGTTTGCATAATCACTCATTTTTAGAGTACACAGATTTGATTTGATTTTATTTCATTGAATTAAAGCCTGGTAAGCTGTTGTGGATCAACATAGTGGGTTAGTTAGTGTTGTCCCCATTTCTACTCTTAATGAAAGACAGAAATAACTGAGATTGTGACATAATTAGAAGGTATTTTATAAATAATGTAGTTGAGGTGGTTTAATGTGTAAGTGATGGCTGTATCCATCTGTTCCACTGGTGTGGTTGACCTCTAAAGTTGTCTGTCACTTTGTCTTAGACTATGTGCTGCTGAACCTGATTGCATCTGAATGATAGCGATTATAACTGTCTGTCAGTTATGCTACATTTCATCCACTGACAGTCTTGTCAAAAGCAACTCCCTTTCAGTTAGCAGGTAAGGATTTTATGAAGTGTTCAGAGACAATTTGAAAGTGGCTGTTTCATGGATCAAAAGTTAAACCTGTGCAGACAGAATATTATCTTTCACCTCTAGATTACCCGGAAAAAACGTTGCTTTAGGGCATCCACCATAAACTGCACACTGTCTGCACAGTTTGTACAGTTTGTACCATGTTAACCACCCAGTGTGCTGGTAATTCATATCACTTCTAGAGAGTCGCCCTCACCCCTCATGTGTTTTTATGTTGAGACGGACTTCTGTTTAAGTGTCTTTTACCAAGACCACCCACCTTTGCAAAGCTTACCTGCTCACTCATCGTGCTGTAAGATGCTCTGATATGGGTGTCAGATGAACACCATACAAAAAGAAAGGAAACTGACTAATTCATTACATTCTTGTCATGGATCTTTCTCAGTTTTCTTTTTTTTTGTCTCTTTATTCACGTCTTTTTAATTACAGACTGTGTAGAACCACTTGGTAGCGGTCCTGCGCTGCACCTGACATATAAATGAGAGAGACACTGTGTGTGTGTGTGTGTGTGTCTGTGTGTGTGTGTGTGTGTGGTGGGAGGCATCCCCGGTCCTTTTGTGTAGCTTGGGGGATTAATGCCAGTTTGAAACAAAGAGACGGTGCCTGGAATATCATTGGGTGCCTGTGTAATTACAAGGCAATGAGATAAGCAAATAAGTACAAGATCAGACGATTAGGAATAAAAAAAAAGAAAGAAAACAGTGACTCCCCTGCTAATTAAGGGATGTAAAAAGATGCTGGTTCCGAGATGGGAAGGTTACAGCGTTTGGGTATGTGACACTTTGCTTCCAGACTCCCTATTACCTTCCTTCCATTTACGTGTCAGCAGAAATGAGGGGTTGTGAAAAACATAGCAGAGTGGCCTAGTCTGTGTTTATCAAAAGTCACATGCCGTGTCGGTGAGAATCACTGCCTTTTTACTCCAAGTGGCTCTGGCTAAGAGCATCCTGTCAGATGCACAAAAGTAATTCATATAGTTTAGCACCTTTTTTCAGTTAGTTTTTTTTCCTCCTATCTAGAGCTTCTGTAATAGTCAAACTAATGTGTTTATTGTCACAAAATGTAAAGGCCATGGAGTTTTTTATTTATTTATTTTTTTCAGTGCGACAAACTTCTGAACCCCCAGGTGTGAACCTGTGTGACTATGAAAGTGAATCTGAACATTGTTGAAACAGTATCATGGCTCTTGCATAAATAAAATTGAGAACAAAAAATTCTAATTTATCTTTCTTTCTGTCTTTTTGCAGAGTGCCAAGCCGTCCTGCGTGAAGACCCCAACCTTCCCTGCGTAGTCGGGGCCTCGGCTCTCCGGCCAGGTCAAGGATTAGTCCTACCCCACCCCTCCCTGTCCCCCTTTGGTCCCCCCACTGGAGCCAAGATGGCCACCGGCGGTGCTCCTCGCCTCTCCTTGCCACTCCTGCTGCCTGTCACCACTCTGCTGCTATCACTGCTGCTCACTAGCTCCCACGCCTTATGTAAGTATCAAGACGTTGACTAGCTGTACCTCTACTGATAACTTCTCAGCTTTAGGCAGTGTCCTTTGAAGGGTCATCATTCATATATAATGCCCTGCTTAGAAACGGGGGATGTCAGTAAGTCTCTGCTTCTGCCTCAGTCAAAGAAAGTAAGAATGGCACCACAATATCGGCTTTTTGGCCGATGTTCTTACAATGAGTGAGCATGTAATACTGCTCAAGGAGACCAGGACATGTTAGACACGTAGCCGCTGATGCATGTTAACCGATTAAGAGACTGAACATGTAACTTTTCAGAAAAGAGATATTTCTGGGGCTACCACTCAGCCCCACTCAGACAATTTAAAATCACAGAAATCTCAAAATATTTACCATTCATTCAAGGTGTCTGTGTTTCGTAAACTGTACTCCATAACTTCCTTGTTACTAACAGAGGACCGTCAGGAGTCTCTTATCCCACCCTGTCAACTCCTGCTTAGGATTTGTTCTGCACCATTTCCCTGTTAAGATGGGCTTAGAGCAGCATTAAGGACACAAAACAAAGAGGAGGCTCTGCAGAGAAATAGAATAAGAGTGATGGCAAGGTGGGGAGGCTCCCCTTTGAGTTTCATTGTTTGTAAATCCTGTTTGTGTGTGTGTGTGGGTGAGTGTGTACGTTAAAGGATTATATATGTATGAATGTGTGTAAGTCTATAAATCATTTTGAACTTGTGTGTGTGGGGGGTGGGGGGGTGTCAGTGACAAGTTTCTGCTCATTTGACTGCAAGTCAGTTAGCTGACTGTACTGCACACAACCTGTAAATAATGTGTTTGCACACATTGTCTCATTCTGTAGTTTTGTCTTCTTCCTTCCTTCCTCTTTGTGTCTCTTAGTACAAAAGTTTAAAAAAAAAAAGTTCTAGTTCAAGTTTCTTCATTTAGCACTTGAATAACAAAGGAAGTTTGTACCGAACAGTTTTTCGGAAGAGGAGCAGATAATGCGTACATCTTATATGCATGCAAATTAGCAAAATGCAAGTAGGTACCAGCTATATTCATATGTAAGCTAGCTTCCCAGCTAGATTAAGGCTGCAAAAACGTAACAAAATGAGGAAGATCTAATCAAAAATGCAGAATCCATCAAAATTTCGAGCCAGAGAATAAATATACATCTTAAAATGGCGGTTAGAAATATCAACAGATTCAGCCAATGTGATATTTCATGCATACAGTTCCACAACTGAAATTTTTTAGGGAAGTTGAGTCGTGCTTCTTCTTCCCATCTATCTTAGGTAATTAGAGGGAGAAATTGTATTTTTCACCTTGTTCCCGCAGTCTTTTCCTTCGTCTCAGTTTCTGACATTCACTGAGTGTATTCTCAGTGTTTCACAATAACATGAAGGGGAGTTGATTTTCTCGTGTTGCAACAGAGCTGTCTACTTTTGATTGCATGGTGGTTTGAGTGTCTGGTAGCATAATTTGAGTGTCTTTCAGCTCAGCTGTCTGAAATTGCACTCAGAATAGACATGTCAAACAGATGTTTTCTCTTGGTTCTCTTTCTTTTTGCCTTTTACACTCATCTTCAGAGTGAAAGTAAAGTAAAGGTGCAAAAGCTCCTCCTCTAAAAATGTTTCATGTTAGGACAGTTTGTTGCACATTCTTGTCACTTACCCAGTACATCTGGACTCCGCTTTTCCTCCTCCACCTGAACAGCCCCTGTTTGCTCACCCTGGTTTAAATAACATTGAATGCAGTCTGCTTCACATTTGATGGAGATTAGCTTTCCTTCTCTCTATCTTGCTTTCTCTCTCTCTCACCCACACACACACACACACTTATAATACACTAACAGCAGGGCTCTCTCCCCATCTGTCAGTATATGCCAGTCTTTGTCTGCTCTGCCTGTGGATATGGATATCACTTGTGAGACTCTGTCTTATTGTCTCTTGCTCATATTCACACTTTGTTTTTGTTTTTTGCTTTTTTGTTTTTTTGCCCCCCTCCTTGTCGCCCATATTCATACGCACACTGTGTCTCTTATTCTCGTCTCTTTTTGGGGCCACACAGCGTTTCCCCACTATTATTTTCTCATTTTTCTCATTTATTATTTCTCATTATTATTTACTCATTCACACACCACCTTTGTTATCTTTGATTGTCTTTCACACCCACATGCACAACTACACACACACACACACACACACAGCCAGGTGGTGCAGTTGTCCAATTATATTCAGTCCCACCTGGTGGACTGCAAGGACTGGGGGGCAACGAGGCCAACCCCCACCTTGTATCAACACTTTGTCTCTCACACCCCCCACACACAGAAAATGCCACTTTTGTGCAGAAATGCCCAGCTGAAAGGATGATATCATCCTTTTCTCTCACATCCCTCCCTCTCTCTGTCTCTCTCTCTCTCTGCCCTTCATGCCTTTCCATTTACACTCATAAATCATTGTGAGGAGGAGATATTTTTAATCAAAAGAGAAAGAAAGATGGCTCAATAAATTGCGCCAGCCCAACCTCAATAATGCTCGGCTCCCTGTTTGTGTGTACATGCCTATATTTGTCTGCATGTTTGCATAAAATTTGTCTGCAGGTGCATGCATATGTGTGTGTGTGTATGTGTGTGTGCAAATGCTGAATTATACTAATGTGTGGAGTGTCACCTAAGCTTTGTCGTAGGTGGCTATAGCATATTGAGCAAGTTATGAATTCATAATATTGGTTGTAGCACAGAAAAGAAAACTAGATGGCGGTGTAGTGCATTCATTTCACAAGAAAAACCCAAACTTATTGTGTTTACATATCATATTCATTTTTTTAATGTTTGTTTGGACCTTTTAGCTTAAAGGCCTGTCCATAAATAAGAATCATTTGATAATAAATGATAATGATAATAAATATAATAAAAGTTTTAAGGGTATAGTGTATATATGTATATATATATATATGTATCCCGTTATGTTGTATAGTACTTGTTAAAAGAGCTGAATTAAACACAGGAGTTAAAAGGTGTGTTTAATTACCTCCGCTGAAGAGATTATGTTTTCACCCATGTCTGTTTGTTTGTTTGTTTATTTGTTTATTTGTCAGCAGGATTACACAGTAAGTACTTAACCGATTTGTGCCAAACTCAGTGGAGGGATGGTGCATGGGCCAAAGAAGAGCCCGTTAAATTTTGGTACAGATCCAGTTAAACGGGCAGGTCCAAGAATTTTTTTTTTTATCATCTTCCTTAACATTGCGAGAAAGGGATTTTTTTCCCCCCAGTGTGTTGCAAATTCTTGACTTTTCTTGAATGAATTTTGCAGTGTTGTGTTTGGGTTTGTGTTTCTGGACAGGGAGACAACGTTATTTGTCAACACTTTTTCTGGCATTTCACCTCCTCACTTTTTCGTCCTCCTCTCTTTCGGCCTTTTTGAGTCCTCAACAGTAGCGTTCTTGGCAAAGCAGTCCTAATAGTAATTGGCCAGAACTCACAGTGATGGGATGAGGGTGTTCAATTATTTATATTCCTTTGAAGCTGCCAATTGGAAAAAATGAAGCCCCTTAGTGGAAATGTTATTTTCTTGTTCTTTTTCCCTACATCTCCGTCTCTCCTTGTTTCTCTCCATTGCTCTCTGTTTTTCCTGCTCCCTCACTCACTCCTTATCTTTTCCAGTCAAATTATGCTTGAGCCAACACTGTCAAGTTAATTCTGTCAAATTTAATTTTGTGTGCACCCTGCTGTTGCACACTTAGCCCCATGCTTTACTCCATACAATGTTTTTTTTTCTCTCAAATGAGAAGAAAACAAGTTAATTTTTAATTGCATTACAGGCATGAAGCCCTGTCCCAAGCTTCTTGTTGGCGCTGTCAACACTTTTAAGGTTCTTATAGGTTGAATTCTCAGAGCTTTACACTTACAAATAGGAGAGGAAAACAGTTTCTTTAGCAAGAAGCCACCTTTCCCTCTTCTTAAGTGTTAGGTGTCAGACAGACTTCAAACCATGTGCGATCTTGTTGCGTGTAGGCTTTAGGCCTTAGGCTTGTTAGACATGGACTAATATAAATGATACAAGACAGCCCAACACTGTTGACAAGGAACCGAGTTTCTAGCACATTTGAAAGTATTTGCAGTGCTGAAAGAACAAACAACTAATCAACAGTGGAGTTCTAGCACATATGATTACAGAGGGGACCAACAACCATCAAATTAGTCCAGATAGATAAAATGTTGTGGCAGTAGTATCAGAAGAAAATCCGGTCACTGTAGTTTATTTTATTTAAACGTTCCTCTAAAAGCAGTTTTGGTCAGCACAAAGGATCAAATAGCTGTCCTCTAAGCTTGTAGCCATGATGTGGCTGATGCTTGTATCTCTTCTTTTTTTTGCCATTATCTCTTTTTGTCTGTCTCTTTTCAGCAACATGGTCCAGTAATTTGAGCGATGCTATATGAACTCAGTTTGACAGAACAGTACAAGTGATCGAAGTTCTTGAAAGGTGCTATCCCTCAGTTTTTTCTTCTACCAGTAGAGAGGAATTCAATACACCATGAAGGTGGCTTTTAAAATGATAATGCCTCCAATGTTATGATGAGCAAGTCAAGATCTTCAAAGGGTTTGTTTAGACCCAAGAAGCATGTGTTGGTCGGCTAATTTTAGAGAGAGAGAGAGAGAGAGAGAGAGAGAGAGAGAGAGAGAGATAGATAGATAAGATTGTTTTTTTTGTCCATTTTCTTCATTCTCTTGTCCTTTGTTTTGATCAGACTTAAGCACCTTTGGAAATTGGAGGTGTCCTCTTCATTTAATGAGCCAGCAAGTGTCAACTGCCTCAACAGAGTCTCTAAATGACACAAAATTGTTCCCATTTCACCACCTCTGTGTGTGTTCTGTGGCCATTTTGAAATCAGACACACTTAAGCTGAATTTCCCTCGAGCCTATTTATTTCCAGTGGGCTTAAAGATACTTAGTGTCTTTTTCTTTAGCCTTCTACAATGGTTTCAACGGGACCAATTCTTGCATATTATAAGTGCGCCACTCTTTTAAGAATGCAGCTTCGTTGTGACAGCAGTGCGGCCGTGCAGCATTTTTCAACTCTGGGTACTAACACTTCTGAACTTATTTTGTACTGAGCTCCCACATCCTGCCACAAGTCCCTCATGGACTGCAAAGCCTTAGCCTTATGAGTTTGTTTGGAGTGTAGTCAACATAGATGGCACTCTGTATGATGCAATGGGGAAAGGTTTGCACAAAAACATTGGATTTTTACATATCTCATGTTCTACTGAGCCTTGATATCTTTGTTTTTATCAAGCAAATGGAAAAAGAGTTCTTAATGAAGAGTCCTCATTTTATTTTTTGGCAGTGGAAATAGCAGTTAAAATATGTAATAATCCCTTTAAGTATGGCCTTTCTGTGCACTTGTATCAAGATAAAGTCATTTGCTATAAGGAATGTTCTTTACGTAAATTTAATTGTATTCAAACAGGTAAAATAATCTTATCCTGCCTTTTCTGAATTTGGTGAAAGGAGAATGACTCCCATTTGAGTTAACAAGTTGGACAGTTTTCCTCTGTGGGAATTGGCTATACAATCCAGGCAGCACAAAGTCTCTTTGTGAACCATTACTTCCACAACTGCTTGGCACCCCAGCTGCCCCAAGACCAAATCCCAATTAGCCTTTCTTCCTTATATTTTAATTGGAAAAGCAACTGTTTCATTAACCCTTTAGCTTGCACGGCCAAAGTAACATAGGAACGGAGCCTGACCCAAAACATGCCCCACAGAATATGGCTTCAGATGAGATTAGTTTAGACTGTAATATTTTTTTTTATCCTGACTGGCAGAGCTCGCATGCTTATTTTAAGCACACATTCAGGCAGTTTCAAACAATCACGCCTCACCAACATAATCACAGTATTACACAGTTTTCCCCTTCAGCATCACCATTATGAGTTAAGTGTACTGCTCAAAAGTACATTGGATACAGACAAAGAGAGACGGAAAGTGCTCATCTTCCAATTCTCGAATACAGAGTTTTAGATTATAACAGGTGCTACAGATTTCTGCAGGTGCTGCTATGTTTAGCTGATAAGATTCAATGGAAATGTAGTGCCCTCTGTTATAAGATTAGTTAAAGAGAAATGACAGAGGAGCTCATATCAAACACTGCATTGTTGTCTGAATGCACAAGTTGCCCGGTGTGGATGCCTCCAAATTGTCCATCAGAGACGGACTTACCAGCTTTTTTCTGTCCTTTCTCCTTTTTGCTGAAGCCCAAAAGAGTGTTTCCCTCTCTTTTTCTTCCTTTCTCTCCTTCTCGCCTGGTTCAAGTTTTTGCAGAAGTCTGCTGGTCTTTGTTGGCAGTGATTATGTGTCAAAACCTCCAGACAAGACAAAGCAAGACGGGTTTAGAGTAAAGGCTTGGTTTCCATAGCGATGGTGCTTGCCCAGGCAGCCTGTGAGAATTGGTCCTGATTGATGGGGCTTGGTTGTTTAGGCCTAGAGGGTGTGTGGTGTGTCTGAGTGAGAGGGAGAAAGAGTGTTTGTGCGTCTGTTTGTGTGTTTGTTTGTGTGTGTGCCTGTTCTTGCCTTCACTTGAGTGCACATTTGGCTGAATCTGTCTA
Source organism: Toxotes lorentzi (assembly GCA_037833715.1). Taxonomy (NCBI): domain Eukaryota; kingdom Metazoa; phylum Chordata; class Actinopteri; family Toxotidae; genus Toxotes; species Toxotes lorentzi. The sequence goes on along the minus strand of JBBMJY010000022.1, from coordinate 13,658,354 downwards.
TTTATCTGTCTGTTTGTCTATCCATCCCTCTGTTTTGTGTGCATGTGCTGATATAGGATGGTAGAACTTTAAATCAGGTGTAGCAGCTCTAGCAGCATGGCAGCCTGCTGAGTCTTATGGATAGCTGTTAGGCAGATACCGCAAGCCAGTAAATCTCTACACTTCAAAGGTCCACGTGGCTGCAGCTCACCGTCAGCAACATCTCTCTGCACTGCTAGTTCACTTGACTTGGTTTATTACCACTGCACAGTGACATCAACTTGGAAACTTTAGAAATGTCTAAAAGTAAATTATATTTAAATATAGAAAATGCCCAAAGTTCTAATTAGACAAAGTGCAACATGAAATTAAGATGTGACACAACTGTTTACAAAGTCAAAGAGAAGTTCTGGACAAGTTGAGCTTCACCCCTCTCTGTTCATTGGCTGTTGTTTTTTTCCCCCCAAAGTACTCAGTCTTGACAGTGCCCCTGTGTGTGTCATGGGTCTGCTGTTTGGCTAATATGAAAATTAAGTTTCACTCATGATTTGCTTCACGAAATCAGCTTCTTTAAATTAGTAATACACAGTGGTTCATTGCACTTTGTAAACATACCAAAAAAACTCATATCTGTCAGTACATGTAGACAATTGAGTGTCTGTAGAAAAAAATTGACAGTGAATGGGATGAAGATATGTGGAATAAGTTTCATGATTTTAACTTGCTGCTTGTATTCAGAGAAACTTGGAAAAAAATAGTAAAATGTAAAAAGATTCTTATCTTCTTATATCCTTATCTGAATCTTCACATTACACCCTCTTGCCAAACTGCCACATGAGAGAAAGGATAGTGGAATTAGCTTGCTTGTAGTACCTTTAATAGTACCAAATGTTCTTTTCAGACATTGTTGGTAAGTAAAAAAAGGTCTCCGTGTGCTGTGAAAGATACCTATTTGTAGCAAGATGGATAACAAGTGCCCTTTTCCCAATTTCCTGCTTTTCTCTGCAAATCACTGAATGGCTGTGCGTCATTTTGTCTCCCACTTTGCTAATTCAGTGGATAATGGCCCCTATTTATGACCCGAGAAGCTTTTCTCCATCAATTACTGAATTAGTCATAAAGCCAGTTCCCTCCCTCCGCTAGCGCTCCCCTTACCAAACGACAACAGTAAAGTACCGTAAATGGAGCCGTCTCATATTCACATACCCACCTCCCACTCTCCACCACTTTATAGTCACAGTGCTGGTGTATTCTGTCTTATCAGGTCCAACAGAGGTAGAAGCCAGTAGCAGGTGGTTGCTGTATTAGCTAAACAAACGTCTGTATGCACAGTGTGAGTTTTTTTCCTCCTTCTAGCTGGTCGTGTTTGCATGGATCTGTTCTATTCTCGGGGCCTTGTGAAGATAGTCGGGCCCCCATTGCTGGTTATTTTAGCCCAGGCCATGTCCCCCTGCCAGGCAGATAAAGACGGGTCTTGCGTGCTTATCTGGGTAGTGCTGTACCTCAGTCTCTCTGAGGGAAGCAAGGGGAATAAGAGAGAGACTTTGGTGGAGGGGACAAATGGCCACTGCGGGTGCAATGTCCTTTCAATGTCATCTCTGGTAACATAACATACGCTGGTTTTTGGAGACTTTTATACAAGGTACCTCATAGGAAGAGAAGTGCATACATTTTTAGAAAAGGTGGCGCTGGTGGGAATCAAACCCCAAAAGGTCTGTGCAGAGACTCTCTGCACAGAAAGCAGAGGACATTCTAAAGTATATTTTACAGTCATGAAACATAGAAAGACATTCAAGGGTTTTCCACATTTACTTGTATATGTCTGACTTACTATAGAAAAGATGTTAAAATACTTATACCCAGTAGACTTAAAGATGCCTGATGATTTAAGGTGCTAACCTTTTAATGCCAAAAAGCATTATTACATTAGAGTTAATATTATAATTGCTGTAAATAAACAACGTTGCAAGCTTCAACTCTACAATTATACACTTATACACTATACAGGAAATTAGCTATAGCTGTATGTCATTAAGGTGTTGTACCACACCAAATGTGTAGAGGGAACTTTTTTGAGATAAAGTTCTCAAATAGGAAATGAGCTTATCTGTCGATAATATGGTGTGGTCTATGCCATTGCTCATGACTGGGAATTTTTTCAGCATTTTAAGCCCCTACACCACAAATCCTTTTCTACCCTGCAATTACTGGCTACATGGCAAGGTTCAAATTCTGAAAAAAGAAAGGTTCAAAGTCAGCAGTAACTTGCAGCAGAGGCCCAGAGGCACACAGCTGATGAAAATTGAAAAAAAAGGTTAATTACGCTCATCAGAGTTCACACAATCACACATTTTCATACCTGTAGTCATAGACATTCATGGGCCCGCAGCCATTGGTGAAAGGGTGATAGCATGAAAACACACAGGCAGACACATTCACACATATGCACACACTCACATAACATACTATGTTTACCATACAGAAGCACAAAAATACATTCTTGTGCATTTTTTTCTCACCATTCACTGTGTATTATTTTAAACACACTTGAATATTTGCTTATTATATTCCTTACAAATCTACGCAGTGAAGTGGATTAAATGTTGGCAGTCAATCTGAATGAATAAAACCTGGCATCTCTACCCAACCTGGATTGAATGGAAGTTAAATAATGCTGAAGATGATATATATATATATATATATATATATATATATATATATATACACATACACACACACACACACACACACACACACACACACACATTCAGGCAGAATGAGTGAAGTAGGTTAGTAGGTACAGGTGAAAGTCCTGTGTTGTAGGAAGATGTAAGCAGGCCTTGTTTAGAGGGAATAAAAAAGCAGAAACTACAAATAAAAACAAAGAGCAAGGCAGAAAAGTTTTCTTTGTTGATGAAATATTTAGCACTTTCAGTCTTGCCCTCGCTCTTCACATCATTTCTTCTAGTCCCTGGACCTCCTGTCACCTTCTCTTCACCACTGACCTCGTCACCTCCTGCTGCACTCCTCTGCCTCTTAGCCCCTTACTGTCTCCTTCTTTTTTTTCTCATTTCCACCATTTTATCTCCCAGCCTCTCGCTTTAAACCTTCCTGAGGTAATGTTGAAAACTGAGAGGAAACTAGAGAAAATACTTTTTATTTAATTCTATGAGAAAATACAGTATCTGTCAGGAGATTATTTCAGACTGACATGCAGGCAAGCACGTTTATTGTACATCTCTCCTTCTATGAGGCAAGAGAAAAAAGAGGGAGAGAGAGGGCAACTGGGTGGAAATGTCGAATGGCCCATGGGAAAACTAATCAAAGAGCGCTGGCCTTCAGCAGAACCACTGCCACAGGCCTGCTCTGTATAAATCCCTCTTCTGTTTCGACAGAGGGCACATTGTAAGGGGAGTTAAATGAAGAGGAGCTGCGTTGTGTAAAGCTGTGTTGTGTAGTTTCAGAATGGAAATTGAGTGTAAAAAGTGTAAAATGCCAACAGGACTATTGCATGCACCAGATAAAGTAGGGAGAAACACCTTTAAGAGCGATAATACCATGTTTAAATTTTTAGCATTGATAGTTCCACTACTACTGGCCTTACAGTTAGTGTCATGTTTTACCCCTTGAGCTACATATGCACCAAATTACCCAAGAACAAAGGATGATAAAACAGACAAAAATCAAAGCAAGATGAGAGCGACTCTGCTCATCTGTAGGTGAGCAACTCTGGCTGCTGACAGCTAGTCTGAAAAAAGGAAACATAATATTACAGCAGCAATATATATATATATTTTTTTTCCCATTTTACCGTGGGTGGCACAAGGAGAACATACCAGTACCCTTACTTTGAGCAGTAATGTTGCATTCACAGACATCTAAGCTTGTAAAATCAAGGTTAAGTATGTCTCACACTGGCACACACTCATAAGCAGGGCAGGAACACGTTTTGATGTTGGATGTGATGTATATAACTACTCATCCTTTAGCGAGCCCATTCTACCTGGGAAAAAAATCCAGCTTTTTGGGGAGACTGCGAAACCGGCTTTTGAGATTAACTAACCATTAACCACTAGTTAAGTTTGCGTAAGTTGTTGTAATATTTGCATCAGAAATATTCTGGGTGTTAGCTGGGGGAGGTGAGATGAACTTTGCATGCTTTGCCTCTGCTTTCCTGCGGCAGTACACTCACCCTGCTTCTTTTCCCTTCCCTTGTCTTACACTGTTTCTCTTGGCCTCGTTCTCTAAAGTACCCACTCTCTCTTTTACCCGATAGTGAATGCAGGAACTCTCCTTCATATGTGTTTTGCTGTGCCTGGAGACTGGTGTCGGCCCGTGGTCCCTTAATTATTAATTTGACGTTATGCGCTGGCTGTTTGATCATCCACACATATCTGTATGATTCAGATTTAACGAGTTCCTCAGGAGATTATGTTTTTCTCTCTCTCCCTCTTTCCCGGCACCAAAAGCTCCAAAATTACAAACATTTGATTGACAGTTTAACTACAACCTCAGTTCTATGAGTGTATAAATGTTTAGTATGTGTGATCCAAGAGAGAACTGAGCAATTGATTGTGGTTTTGTCAGTACTATACTCACTTCTCACGTTTGAACTCTTTAATACAAAGTCAGATTAAAATGAAAACTCACTTTCACTGCCATGTCTTTTTAGTGTCTTTTTCTTAAGGTCTGCTATTGTAGTGGTGGTATCCAAACTCCATTTCCCTATGGGATTTTTTTTTAGCTACTAATCATCAGCGCCTTGGCACAACATCAACATATAAATTCACACGATCATGTCATGATCTACACACATAACTACACAGCATTGAAATTGGGCTTCCAGATACAGGCACAGTAATTTAATTCAACCCAAGTTTGCACTACAGGGGGCCATTGAGAATGACAACACGGCCCAGTGGTTAAAGAGGCTGCCCTGACAGAAAAAAGCAGCAGCTTCAATCACCACAATGGCCATCAAATCCCAAGTGTCCTAAATGTGGGACACGTGGGATTTGATGTAGATAGGTCGCCATCTATCCATAGTGGCTTATCTATCCATCTGGTATCTGTCTGTCTTGTCTGTCGAGGTATTTTTTTTGTCTCTCGCCAAAACTCAAACTGGCTGTCTCCCTTACTTACCCAATTCTTCTCTCTGCTGCAGAACAGTGTGTGTGGGTGTCTGGTGCAGCGAAAAACACATAAGATGCAGAAAGGGTTGCAAGAAGAGGCTAGTGTAGATGACATTGGCATTTGGAATGTACTTTCAGAAATGTAAATATACTCATGCTGCCTGGAAAAGAACGCAGTTAGCTCCAGTTGTGAAACATCTGCTGTACAGTTTGTGCTAATGTCTCTTTCTCTCTTTCCCCTTCGTCTTCCTCACTCCTTAGCACCACCACGGTTCACTAAAGTTCCTGTAGACCAGATTGGCGTCTCAGGGGGCGTGGTCTCCTTTGTATGCCAGGCGACGGGCGACCCCAAGCCAAGGGTTAGCTGGAACAAGAAAGGCAAGAAGGTCAACTCCCAGCGTATAGAGGTGAGTTCATCGCCGCTTCACACCTCAGATGTGGAGGCCGACTGTATGGTTAGCAACAGGCCGTTTGTGTTACTGTACTGTCATGCAACACGACACTGTTGTGATGAAAAATGTATAACTCACAGTAAATATTCATACACAGTTCTTAAAAGTTAAGCTGTCTAAAGATTGTATCTGGTCATTCCTGGTTTGTTTTGTAAAATGACAAAAAAAAAAAAAGAAAAAGGAAATGGTACATGACAGTAAATTTGACAGTTTGCTTATACTGAAATATTTTGGTGTATTAGGTATTATTAAGTATTAACGATTCAGGAGAGCTGTTGTTCGCTGCTAATAGTTTTGACTGCATAGTAAATTATGCTCTAATCCCACAGTTATGTTTACTAATAAGATTTAGCATTATAGACAACCCCTATTAACATGTATCATCCAGTTTACCAAGTCAGTTAAGGCGTGAAGTTCCCACATTCCACTTTTTTAACTTCTGATTTTTCCACACATTCTCTTTTTCATCACAGTCCTGCACCACTTTACAAGCCCAGTCTTCTGTTGCAATTGGGTTCCCACGCAGTCTTTTTGGAAAGGGTGTTCATTTGCTTTCCTCACCCACAGTTTTCACAAATAGTTCTGGACAACAGCTACCAATCTTTTCATGGACAGGCTGCACTAACCTCTGAGTGATGTGGTCCACCATTAGCTGCAGTCGCACAGTAATGCAATGTAGAGCTCTCCCATTCCTCCAACTCTGTCCTCTTTGCACTCGACTGACTCTGCCATTGTCACATTCTTGTTTCCAGTGCTGCTTTTTTTTCCTGCACGCAGCCCTGTCTGTGTGAATGAGTCTTTCTGTGGGTTATTCATGATGTTTGTTGTTCAGTTCTCGGCAGGCGTCCCAGATGGCATCTCTAAAAGTCTTGATTGATGCTCAGTGTCTCTTAATTAAAAAGTTGCTTTCGTTAAGGATGATGGCAGTACACAGAGATAGACACACACGCACTTCCGCATGAAGATAACCACAGGGGAGGGGGCTAAAAAGCAAAAAATGACAACAACATCAACAGGGGGAAAAGCAGCATCTCAATGGAGGACAAAATAAAAAGACAAGCAGTGTTTGTACATTCTTTTCTTTTGCATGCTAAGTGGGAAACAAAGCCAAGGGCGTAAAACAACCCACCAGAACGGACGCTTCTTTTCCTCCGTTTAGCATGAAATAAAAAATTTGTAAAGGGGTTTTGAAGTGGTTATGGCTTTTTTTTTCCTGTTCTACCCTCTAGACAGCTGCTTTGATATCGATCGTGATGCCGTGCTCTGCAGTGTTTTTAGCCTAATTAACGGCTCAGCTCTGAGATGTGCAGAAGTGGAGCAGCGGGGCTGCTGAAGACTTGTACTTGTATCTCAAAGTCATGCTTTGCTCAGATATCTCAACAGTGAACCCTTGGTGTAAGTTCCTCTGAGGAAGGATAGATATTGGAACAGAAGGTTTGCAGTGAGACTGACAGACAAACTGACCATCTTCTCTAACACTTCATCCATCCAAAATTAGAGCAAAAGCGATAAGCCTGGGAAATGACTGTTTAGATTAAAAGAAAGGGGTGATTGGTTTAGAAATCCCACCATTTAAATTCTAGTCATTGCCCAAGTCTTGAGGTTCATCTTCTTGCTGAAGGATACATGGCTGTTGAAATATTAGTTTTCAAAGAGATCAAACCTGTGACCTTTCAGATGCTGGCTAGTGGCTAGTTTCTGAAACTACTTTGTCAAAACTGTCAGTCACAACCGACTGGCATCGCATTAAAAAAAAATGACACATTTAAAAGGTCGCTATTAAAGCAGTTCTACTGTTTGTAATGAGGACACTGTTCAAATTGATTTTGATTAATTAAAAAGTGAAGTTATTGGCAGGTCCAGACTATTCCAAACGGTCTCCATTGTTCTCAGCAGTCAAAACATCAGGAGGCTGATGTCAATTAGTCTGAAAAGGGAAATTGGCAGTAGAACAATATAATTACTTATGCTGTCAAGTGGTTTTTTGTTTGTTTTTTTTGTTATACCTGAATGATGCACACATTTGACAACTTGTACACAAACAGCTTTGACAAAAAGAACCCTTTTAAATTTATCTATAGGAGAGTTAAGTATGTTAACCAGTTACTGTGAATAGCCAGATTTTCTGATTTCTAATTTTGCCACAAAAAGTAATATCTTTTCAAACATAAAGCGTGTTCATATTTACACAGTTCTTCTTAAATGGAATGATTTCTGTGAGCGAGTCAGGATTGTCAGTATTCTCGGCACATGTTTTGTTCTGAGTGCAGTCTGATTTTGTTTTAAAAAGCGCTTTCAGCAAGGTTCAAAACAAAGGGTTCCACAGAGAACAAAGGGCGTAATTACAGATAAAAACAAGAAATGAAAACACACAAAATCAAGCACATCACACATCAAGGTATGGGACTGGAATTGAGTGTATGTGTGTGTGGAGCAAGAGAGAGAGAGAGGGTTTGTGTTTATTTTTAATTCCATATTTACGAGGACCAAAGGCTATAAAAGGACAAAGACACAATACCTTTCCATCCAAGGATATCTTTTTATAACACACTATTACATGTCTTTGGTTTTGGATCAAATTTAGAATCAACATAGAGAAAGTGACTTCTCATAAAACCTTACATGTTAAACAATGAGAAGACTGACACCAAAGTAATCATTGTATCTTCAAGTAAATTGTTAGCACTGGTTGCTTAAGGTCAAAACTGGAAGTATTTCTCCTGGAATCCCACAGCTGTCAAACCTGAGCCTACTCTTTACCCCACAGACCATCGAGTTTGACGAGGGTGCCGGCGCTGTACTCAGAATCCAGCCTCTCCGAGCACCCCGTGATGAGAACATCTACGAATGCGTGGCTGAGAACAGCGAGGGCGAGATCACCGTCAATGCCAAGCTGTCCATCATCCGAGGTGAGTCCTACATTATGAAACAGTGTGCAGAGGGGTAACTATAAAATAAATCATTGAAGTGGACATCTGGGAGCTCCTCAGGTTTTTTTTTTTTTTTTTTTTTTTTATGATGACTTCATCTTGCCTTGGAGTTTTTGAACTGCACTTGCCGGTAAATGAGCGCTGAACCTTGAAGTCTTTTAGCTTAAAATCTCTGCAGGAAGTGCCCTGTCATTTGTCTGGTAAGCCGTTTTGACTTCAACTGTAAGAGCTGATTAGCTGGGTTGTTCTGGATTTGTTGCAGATATTTTTTTGCAACCTTACATATTAAACAATATTTTAGAATCATGTATGTTCTGAAGTGTTTAATTTGTACTTTACTTTGTATGTGACCATACAGTGATTGTGCATTTTACTTTACGTGATTATGTATGATTATTTCTTGTGTGTAGGTAACACTTCACAGTCTAAAATAGGCTCATATTCACTTATGGCAGATGGGCAGTGTGAAGGCTGTTTATCAAGGGTCCATCAGTTTGATGCCACTAATCAACTGTCCATTCATGTAAGAGCTGAACCTCTATTTGCCCGTGATGAAAACTCATAGGATCCCTGAATGAAAAAGATTGATTGCTCACCCATAGACAGTCAGGGCACATCGACCGACAGATATAGTCACACACACACACACGCGCAAACGCAAACGCAAACAAGTGTAAAATAACAAAACCGTATGAGATGTGTAGATGAAATCAGTGATAGCTGAACTTTTTGGACCTTTATTAAGAGGTTTCCATAGGTGCTTGTTTAGTTTCAGCAAAGATATTACACCATTGATTTAGCTCTAGCGTAGAGGTCATGGAGGACGGTATCAGAGACAAACAAGCATGTGGTCACACACTCCCGCTTTCTTCTCTCTCATTCTACCTGTCACTGTCTGCCTCACAAACACAGACACACACACGTGCCCAGTGTCTTCTCTCTTCTCTTCTGTTCTCTCCTGCCGCCATCTGCCATGTTTCCAGGGTTGGATGAAGCTGAGCTATTGCTGGCTGGCTGGCAGCACACAAACTAGGCCTTCCTGGCTGTCAGATGCATGTTGGAGCAGGGACTGGAAGCCTGGCCCAGCATCCTGGGTTAGTTATTGTTAGCAACAAACCCCCCACCCTGGAAGTATGTTGTTGGGGGGTGTGAGTGATTCAGGTGTACTTCAGAACTTGATATACATTTTGACAGGTACTATGTTTTGAAATTACATGAGTGTTCACATTTGAGACAGTTTTACTCATGCCTTTTCGTGGAGTGATGTCTACTGAGTGAGCAGGTAGCAGTTTGGTGCTGTACGTTAGGACTTGGTGGACACACAGTGGCTGCTCAGCTGAGACACTCAACCTTAATAATGTGTTTCTGTGTAATGTGCTCTCAACTGTACATTAGGTAATGCTAAATATTTAAACAATCCACAAATGTTATTCATAGTCAGGACCCAATTTATTTATGGAGAGCTGAGAGAAGTCCAGGGAATCCCTTATAAAGAATCAGTGGACTCTCAGACAGATTGAAAACAAGAAATTGAACAAGCACACCAAATTTTAAACTACAAGCCCAGGCATGTGCACGTCAGTGCGTGCAGCTGTGAGTGTACGTAGTTGCGTTAAAAGAGCACAGGGCAAACCCTGGGCAGTCCACAGCAGCAGAAGCAAAATGAAGTGTTATTGGAATCAACCCAACCAGGTTTCCTCAAGAGCCCAGAGGAAGACAGCAGCACTCCTGCCCAGGCAAGATCCAACACTGAAGGAGGGATGAGAGTGTGATAACGGGGGGGTGAAGGTACAAGATGAGTGGCAGAGGAATAGAGCAGTACCTTCTCTCTGTTTTCCATCTTTAATGAGGTTAGGCCTCACTGCATTAACCCATCAGCATTAGGACGGAGACAGGAAAAGGTAGGCGGAAAAAAAAGAGAATATGAGAGAAGAGATATAATTCAGGTTGCAGAAAATGCAGAAATTGAGAATGGAGAAAGGTGAAGAGAGCCGATGGTAGAAAGTGGGAAAAAGAATGAGGGTGAATGTAGGGAGAAATTGCAAGTAGAGATGGAAGTGGAGCAGAAACCAGTGGAACAAATAAAAAATAAATAAAAAAAAAAGATGGAGAAAAGTTGGCCAGAGATGAAGGGAGACAACAGGGGGTGTTGAGGACGATTGGCAATGTAGAACAGGTGAGGAGGACAATAGGCAAACATGGGTTCTTGGAACAGGGGCAAAGGATTATGGGATATGGGACAAGGCACAAGGGACATATCCGCAGTAAACAGAGGGTTTGTGGTCTGGGATCTGGAGAGGCAGAAAATGGGTCGCCACGATGGGTGACTTGGCCGGAAAGCCGTGGCACACATTTGCAAGAAAATACAGCTGCATGCACACACTCACCCACATATTCATATTAACAAATACAAACATACACATAGAATAGCATACATTTAAACAAACATGCATGGCTTATATTTCATTTTAATGATCGCATGGATGCACACTTGCTAACAAAGAGTCACGAAACTCACTGAACACATAAATGGCTTTGAATACTGAGCATTTTAGTAAGAACAAGAAAGATTCCTCACTCAAAGTGACAGCAGACTATACGCATAGTCACTTTTTGGCACACGTATACACACAGAGACGTGCAGTATACCAGCTTTTTCTGTCCTATTGTGAACTCATCTACCATAACAGCATGTGGGCTCTGCTTGGAGTTTGAAAGGAAATTAACAACAGCACAGTGTTCACCACACACACACTGCAATGCTTGTCTGCACTGGTAAAGATATTCACACATACAACAAAGATATACACACATATCGGCAATGTGTATTCACATGACTACACCCAGCACATGCTCTATGTCCATGAACTTACGTCTATAAAATTTACATTCACGTTATATATATCAAGGTAAAGACATTCTAAGACACAAATACTTTAGAAATCCACAGACATTTACTCATACAAAAGATATGCAGACTAACCCAGAACCTTTTTATACACTACTATGACAATGCCAGAACCCCGCCTTCTCTTCTGTTGTCTCTACTGTGTGTGTGTGTGTGTGTGTGTGTGTGTGTGTGTGTGTGTGTGTGTGTGTGTGTGTGTGTGTGTGTGTGT
>JBBMJY010000022.1:13564828-13646642 GCA_037833715.1 Toxotes lorentzi | reverse complement strand
TGTGTGTGTGTGTGTGTGTGTGTGTGTGTGTGTGTGTGTGTGTGTGTGTGTGTGTGTGTGTGTGTGTGTGTGTGGCAATGGCAATGGCAGGGTGCGTTCAGCATCAACTGTGACACCTCCTTGGCTGTTGCTCCACTGCCTCAGCTGAATACCTAAGATGGGGGCCATCTGGCTCCACTAAGACTTGCACACAGTCCTCTGGGAGTCCTTGGAGAGGGACTGACAAGTGTATGAAGCACACTCTTGAGATCTGACACAACTTGCAGCCTGCTTACTTTGTCATGAGGACATTATTTTTTTTATTTATTTTTTCTGTTTTTAGGATTTGCCTGTTTTTTTCAGACAAGTGTTTAGAGTGTCAAGAGGAAGGTAACGTTGCCCCTGGGACACTGTCAGTTCATGCTGTTGTGAGGAGATCATGGGGAGTTACCCTGCCTTGTGTGCTTGTCTTTTAGATTGCCGCAGTCTTTAGCCCTTTGATTACTGTTGCAAATAGATTCTCCCCTGAGGCATCCCAAGAAGTAAAAACTGCGATTGATGAGATTCGATCTGATATTCAGGTTGTTTTTTTTTAATATTGAAAAAGTTGTAAATATGATGTGTCTATTCCTGTGTGTGGAGAACCCATCGAACAGATGGGAAAAGACACCAGAGATAGACCAGAGGAAGGCAGATCTGCTCTCGAGGGAGAAATAATCATGCTGGTTGAGTTAAACCTCAGTGGTGAAGCCATGGAGCTGCAGTTTTTCTCTTGAAGTAACATTCACCTTTGGGCTGTTTGAACCAGCAGGCAGCAGAGACTCACCTCTGATACATAGACACAAAGGCACATGCAATTCACCTTATACGAATGCTTGCAGCGTAGTACCAGACAGGGCCATGACCTTTATTTGCAGCTGTGCACTTGTGCGTGCGTGCACACACACACACACACACACACACACACACACACACACACACACACACACAGTCACACTTACATTCTGCAAATTATCTTTTGTCAACCAGGTGGAACCAAACTTATCCTTCTTACACCAGTCTTACCTCTGCCTGTCCAGTCCTCTTTACCATCACCCCCAACACCCTGCCCTTTCCTCCTCTTCTGTCTGTGACAGCTTCTTATTAAGGATTATTTGTTCTAAGGTACAGAGGGAACAGGTAAATATCAGGTAGGTCTCTGCTAATTGGCTGCTCTATTGGGAAAGAGCAAGTAACAGTGAATTTTAATGGCATTTTTGATCTTTATACATGGACACTCAAGCCCAGTGTATCACGGGAGAAGGGTGAGATGAGATGGAGAAAAAGTGAACAGGCGGAAGAGGGAAAAAGAAGTGGAGGGAAAGTTAAATAGACAGTCCAATCAACCTCTCAACCAAAAGTGGTTCCAGGCCAAACGTTTAGACATTCTATTTCACCTTTGCTTTCTCTGCTCCATCTACCTTTTTTTTCTGTATCTCTCAACTGTATCACTACCATTTTGGTCTTGGCTCTCTCCTCTCCATCTGTCTCTTGCACAATTGTTGCTCTCTCATTCTGTCTCTACCTGTCTTATTTCATTCTGTTTCAGTGGGTTGGTTCTTTGAGAGAGAAAATGCAGCCTGTTGCAATGGACACCAGAAAGTGTGTGGTGATTAATCATCTCTGTGTACAGTATTTGTGTCACACAACTATTTATCTACCACAATTTAAGCAATAAAATACAAACTCAGATACAGCACTGTAGGCTGGAGCACATGCAGTAAATTGTCTCTGTAAATTTAGTTCTGTGACAGCATGTCATATAGAGCTATACAGCTGTAGCATGCTATAACACTGATTTACTTATTTGTTGAATGACTTCTTTATTGACAACATGCTGTGTTTTTAATTTGGTATAAAAAGACTTTTTATACAGCAAAAGAAAATGCATTGGCCTGTGTGTAAATAAACTAGAATGGGAACTCGTCTATAATGACAGAAGAATACAGAGGCAAGATTGAATAAGGTCATATCGCATTAGGTAGACAGAAGTATGGAAGAACAGAAGTAAAGAAATGTGAGATTTCTCTTTGTGTGTGTGTGTGTGTGTGATGCAATCCGATTTTAAAATTGATTTGTGTTTTAAAAGTCTGGGTCTGGGCTAACACAGAGAGGAAGACAGTTTGAGAAAAGAGAGATGATAGGAAGAGAGAGAAAAAAAAGAATTTCTCCCTCTTACTGTTTATTTCATCAGTATTCCCTGTATGTATCAAACAAGCACCAGCACAAACACACATTTAGATTTGTGAAATATTCCCCTTGGGTTCATTCAAGACCAAACTCTTCTCTCCTAAAACTTACTTTTTGCTTGTATATGTATGTGTATATGTACATGTATATGTTGTATATGTATTTATATATTCCTGGTCAGTTTTTCTTAGTAGTGCTAATGCGATGCTGTTTTGGTGTTGGGGAGTTGAATGGTTATTTTATTGGGTTTATTCTCTATTGAGAAAAAAGGTGAGTCCAGGAGATCAGGCAGGCTGGATGAAAAATTAATAAGACACATAGTGAAACATGAGCAGGTGTGTGGGTATGAGAGAGGGTGAGAGAGAGTTTTGTTTCCCAATGTGTGTGTAAGAATGCCTGGTTGACAGCTGAGTGTTTAAGTCTGTTTTTTTTCTCTGTGTGTGTGTGTTTGTGTGTGTGTGTGTGTGTGTGTGTTTGTGTGTGTGTGTGTGTGTGTGCTGGAGAGAAAGGAAGACAAAGTAAGAGAGAGTCAACCAGCCAGCAGGCAGGCAACGGCTGCCCTGTAATGAGACAGTGAAGAATAAGCTTGGCAGTATCAGCAACAGATCTGGCTGTTTTTCCTCTTCCTGTCCGCCTGCCTCTGAGGTGACCTTTGCCCTCTGCGACAAGTCTCCAGCACCTGTAGAGTGAGCAAGAACTATAGGAGAAAAAATGTTGAAAAGAGTGATAGAAAGGTGAGTAGAAAAGCAAAGCAGTAGAAAGAGAACAATAAATGGTTGTCTAACTTGTGAGTTCAAGACAATGAGCAGCAATGAAGACAAGCTGAATACTTGTAGCCTTGAGGTAGAAAGCATTCCAAGTCTCGCACGACTTGGTTGAAATGTTGACTTGAAATGCTTTTATACATCTTGACTGCATGTGTTTTGCTGGTATGCTTTTCCACATTTTCCATTTTTCTGCCAGCCAGGACAGCTTTGTTTTGTCCATTGGATGAAAGTGTACACAACATGACACCTACATGCATGCCTGAGATAAGGAGTGAAAAGAGAGAAGGCTTGATGCTCTGAAGGGAGCCTAGACCCTGACATACCTCATGCAACTATGGCCTCAATAAAACTCCCTTGCGGACGTGCGTAGGGACGGCTGTGGACACCACGGACATGTAGTTATTCTTATTATTACTTTCTAGTCCTCTTGGAGGATGCCGTCCATGCATGTACAGTAGATCAGCATCTATAGGAAGACATTTTCCACATATGTACGCTACAAATAAAATAAAAATGGCAACATCCACGCAAGAAGAAGAGCTGCTCTGTCTGCTGCAAGGAAGTGGTGTTTGCAGGTAGAACGGACCTCTTAACACAGCCTGTATTCATATTCAGCGTTCAATTCTGTTTACACGCGCGGTTACAACAAATTGGAGGGTGCACAGACGGCGGTACAGAGCCTCGTGTGCACCCTCTGATGTCAAAATTGAAGCCACTAGGACCCTAGCAGACCCTCTCATTCTCATAGATACGGAAAGTAAAACACTAGCCTAAGTCCACAAAGAGCTAATACACTCTCTCACTTGTTTTTGTCAACTGCATTATCTCTAGCTTGTCCTGGACAAACAACTCTGTTCTCTTTTCCCAAGCAGCACTCACAGCCTCCACCAGTAAATAATACATTTATTTAGTGCTGTTAAGATCTACACCCGTCGGCGGAGGTTACCTGCTCACAGTGAACCCATTTTTGCATGAGGCACCTGTTATCAGTGAGTCAGAGCAAGCAATTTTTTTTTTCCACTTGCTAATGATAAACCATATGCTCTCACTTTGTGTGCACGGTCACAATAACTAGCATTTTAGTTCTTTTCTTTTTGTGGTTGTTATTTGGCTCTTATATCTGTGGATAATTACAGGTGATACTCCTTGCTGTTTGGGGATTCTTCAGCTTTTATTGGTCTTATTGGTGTATAGTAGAGAGCAGGCTTGGCACAAACAACAAATCAAAAGGCGGACGTTGACCACGTGGATGGCCCTCATGCCCCTGATCTCTTATTGGAGGCTTTAGAAGTTTTGTGTTTTTCCTTCAGGAATATTCCCTTCACTGTCCTTCAATGACTCTGGCGCTTCCTGTCCACTCTTAGAAGATATCTCCTTATGCACCTTTCAGCTTTCCTTCCCCAGCCCCACTTCATGCTTACGTATTAGCATTTGTATGCCTGCTGGACCATTTCCATCCTTACATCTCCCTCACTCTGTCTTTCTCAATTCTAAAAAAAAAGTTCCCTCCAGAGGAAATTCACTGAGATGAGAGTTTATGGCCTCTGAATCCTTTGATCCTCCGAACCTGTAATGCAGTAATCATGTGTGATTGGGGGATGAAGACGAGGGACACAAGCTGAGTGGTAGGAAGAAAGATAAAGGAGAAAGAGGGAGAGAGAGAAGAGGTGGTGCTGATGGACCAGGATAAGTGGAAAGAGGTAGCCTCTAGCCAGGGGTGGCTGGCTCCTGAACTTTCGCCATCAATTTCATATAATTCCTGCTCAAGTAGAGCAACCCTGGCCACTCAAGACATCTGCCCACAGCCAATATAAAGCACTGGGGTAGAGTAAAAAGGAGGGGGGGGGGAGAAGCAGAAGAGGGGCTAGGGCTTGGCTGATTGGTTTATTACTGGCTAGAAAGTTTATATGAATGAATCCTTTGTCACGGCAACGAGGTGGCGAGGAGACTAAACTGAAAGATCAGTCACCTTTCATGTGTAGAACCTCAAATACAACAGTAATTTCCTTTTGACTTTCCAGAACAATGTAGAAATCTACCTGTAGTAGTTAGATTACCTTCCTTCATGACGTCATGTCATAATATTTCTTTAAATTATGACCGGTATTTTGGTCCCATTTGATTTTGTTGGATAAATGAGAAAATGTAAATCAGTTCTCTGCGCTTCTGTAATTATTGCTGGTCAGAGTATGTGTACATGCACATTCATATTAATGTGCGGTTGGACGATCACAACAGCTGGACATGGAATTTACTTGCCCATAATGGTTTCTAATCAATTTGACAAGACAGCAAAACAAAAATACTAATACTAATAATAGTAATTGAATTTGGAAACAGTGCACACTTTACAATGTAAGATGAACACGTGAAATCCCAATATTAAAAATCTATAAGAATGCAATAATAATGTGCAGAACTCAAATCAGCCATTCGATCTACACTAGGATAGCACCTTTTGTTCCACACCTAAGCGGAGAATGAGAGTTGGGAGATGGAAGGGGCTCTTGTGGAAACGGTGTGAGTGGCGACCTTTGGAGTGGCCCAACTCATGCATAAAGAAGAGCAAGGGGATATGGCCTGGACCACCAGCTTCATGCATTTACATGAGCCACCAGCCCAGGTGACTGAAGTCGTACAACACAGAGGTCGTGCTGCGAGCCCTGCAGGATTGGCAAAGTTGATATGACTTAAAGTCCTGCATGCTTCACAAGTGCCGTGCATACGCCACCTGTGGTAAAAGTTGGATGGAGAGCTTAACAGCATGATTATTATTATTATTTCTTCTATGACAGGAGGACACACCTCAGCTAGGGCTGAATAGAGGAAAGAGTAGACTTAGATGCCCGAAAATATATACTCAAGTCTCAAACAAGGCATACAACACAATGCATAGTAGAAGAAATAAATTCAAATCTTCTAAAGCCAAAGACTTTATCATATGAATATCGTTAGAGTATTGCAGCTCTAACGACAAATACAGTGTAAAGGAAATCGCAGTCGGAGAGAGGCCAGTTGGAAGATGCTATTCAGGACTTCTTTGTGATTACAAAGCTTGTGCTCTGGAGTGCAGCCCAGATCCAACTGGATTTAATAGCAGCTGTTCATTGCATCATTGCACTAGACCCTGTCACACCCTCTGCCCACAAACCCATACACCCACATTTTCTGTCACATCCTTCCAATGAAATCCCTGGAGTTTTCTTTAAGCGTCACGTCACTGTGTAAATGGGGGCATCATTGAGTTGTTACAGCCGGAGGGGACATTGTGTTTTTTCATTTGGTACGCTACGTATTGCATGAATTTTTCCCCTTTTATTTTTACTTTTTGCAGGTTCCTTGTATGGACAGAGGAGAGAGTTTGACTACTCACCAATTTCTCTGTCAAGTGCTACTTTACAGCAGGAAATGATGGTGAAATTGCAGCTGAGGTCTTCTGTCCATTTTTCTTCCCAACAGTTCTGCTTGTTGCACAGCTTATCATCATTCTACCCACAACCTCTCGGTCTTGTCGTCTTTTTAAGTAACTTATTTATCCTACGCGTATCTTAGCAACTTATCTTACCTTGGTGGAGGTCTCATCCTCTGCCTCACTGTCTCTCTGTGACCCTCACTGTCATATCCACTTGTTGTCTCCACATTTCGAAGTGACATTAAGCAGTTACCAGGCAGTCATCGCTCTGGCTCTCTGCTCTGCTCGTTTCTAGCCACCACATATCCATAATTGTTGTTCTGCTCACCAAAGATGCCTCCAAACCTGTCATTAGTGGCTTAATTATCCTAAGCTAATGTCCCAGCAAGACTATGACCTCACGCCGCACCCCTACCTATCCACCTCCCTCCAAATCCTTTTGCAACTACTGTTTTTGCTTGGGCTTTGGTATTTGTTTGGGTGAGATTGATTGCTTTGGCAAGAGTGGCACAGTACGGAGGCTCAGCCTTCTCAGTCCATTGTTGTTTTGGCTGCTTGGTGCTCACCCACCTCAGAGAAGTCTTTGCTCAACAGATCAGGAGTCTTGATTCTCGCACACACATAAGCCCTGTTCACACACAGAACCTGAAACAAATATGTCTGTAAAGCAGGGATTTGGGCATTTAGCTCTTCCATATGGAAAAAAAAAATCCATGTGGACTTTTTTTTCACCCATGACAGTACTATTTTTACATACATAGATACATAGATCACAATTTTTTTTCCCAGTCACCAGCAGAGTCAACATTGCTGTAGAGTGGTGGCCAGTTCTAAAATATTGACATTAGGGAAGATGAATATTCTTCCCTTCAGTTAGCACACAGATGGTTTAAATGATAAATTCTAAAACTTTTAAATATTTTGCTTTTGAAAGGAGTTTATGATTCCAACTTGATTGCTAAACTTAAGGGGAATGCTGCACCTCAGCGAGCTGTCAAAGCACCCTGCAGCGCGCCTTCTCATCAGTGTCATCATTAATTAGGTATGACATAAAATTATGCTGCCTACTTACATCATCTGACAGGATCTGAGCCACTTAAGTTATTTAAAGAAGTTGTATAAAATACAACCCCCCACCCCCCCAAAAAAACTTATGCCTGTTATGCAACCAGCTGTTGGCTCACTTACAGTACTCAGTCATAGGTAGCACGAGACATGTACTATACAGTGTGAATATATGTAAACATTTGTATGTCCAAGACCATCATGACCTTGAACAACTTAACTGTTATACACTTGACCAACTCTACAACAATTAAGCAACAGAAGAAGTCCACATTTTAAAAGGCTTGCACAGCAGCCCTGCCACTCACACAGCGTGGCAAACTGACGTCAGGTTTCAAGGTGCCCACTGAGCCTCCCCACACAGTCCCACCCTCCCACACACATGCGTATACACACATTTACAGATACACACACACACTCAAAGCCACCCACCACTAAACTAGACCTGACTGGTTGACGTTTCTCTATGGTGAGGCACTTCCTTTAATGGCCCCGGCCTCATCTCCTGTCTCCCCTGGAGTTCTCCTGTCTTACCCCAGACACCTCAGGAGCCTGACAAGACAGAGAGAGAGAGAGAGGGGAAGAGAGGGAGGGAGAGAAAGAGGGAACTCAATAAACTTCCACCAGCTGAGATGGGTAAACAGAATTTTTTTTTTCCTTTTATGTTTTTTTTTTTCACTCCACCTCTTCTCCTCACAGGCAGGGGATCGTTGGAGCTGTCCTAGGCAATTACTCCTGTCTCTTGTCTGTGCTGTGTCTATCACGGTGGCTCACCACATCAGGGAAACAGCCTGTATTGTACGTTTTTCTATCGAAGACTGGACCCTGGGCTCCAGCATTTAAAATCATTGGCAGGGCAAGGACAATGTGTCAGCCTACATAGTTGAACTTTCTCATCTGCTTAAAAACCACACGCTTCAATAAAGTAATTAAAAATCATTCGAACTAAAGAATATTGAAAGCTGATCTTGCTGTTTGTGTACATTTAAAAAAGAAAGATAAATTAATAAGAAAAAAAGGACCCATCCTTGCTCACATCAGGTATATGAGACTGTGGATTACTTACATGTCTAATGTTTTGAACTGTACTCTTCAACCACAAGAAAGGCAATGGAACTCTGTAATGGGACACTGGTTGCAGCAACTCAGGCTAGTATCATTATCTTAATAGGCTAAGTACATGCAATGCATAAATCAAATTTTATTCACTCTCAGAAATGCTGGTTTATCGCTGTCCCAGAAAATATGTGACTGTAGCTGTGGTGCATTTATTTGAAATTTTTATCAGCTAAGTGGTGTGTGAGTTTATAGGGACTGGGTTTGAAATCTGCAACAATAATAATAAAAGATAAAAAAAAAATGAGTATAATTTCAGGGAGCAATTATTTTCTTTAGTCTTCAAAAAACTTTGGTAATAAGTTAATTAACATCAACACTAGCAACACAAAGGACTCTTAAAAAACTCACTGTTTTTCTATAGATTATGTGCCATCTACTTTGCAGACATTATTTGAGAGCATCATGTTCTCTAAATTATAGCAGCCTCTGATGTTTTATGGACAAGGCCTTGGTCTCATTTTTTTCTGTAATGGAAATAAAATTATGCCCTAATGCTATATACTATTACCCTGTTCAGCCTAAGGGTAAAAAAAAAATATTTCCTGCCTAATGCTAGGCCTCTCTTCCTTTATTCTTTTGGCTTTCACATTTGACAAAACTGTGATCAGAGCTGCTACCTGTGGTGGATGCTACCATTTGTTCTCCAGAATATCCCCCTCTTGGCTGCTATCATTGTCTGGCTCTCTAGTTGCTGTTTAACTCAGTGGTGATGATAGCTTTGTGAACATGGCCTAATATGGGCTCTGTTCAGAATTGGAGGTGGTGTGGAAAGAATTTGCAAGTCACCAACGGTCAGAACGGTCATTCTGTATGCCAGACTAACGTTGTGACTCTCACATATTTACATTTTAGCCATTTACCCATTTAGCCACTTGAAATTTACACACAAAAAGAAAGACTCAAAGGCAATTAAATGGAACATCAGGCCTGTGTCCTCCTGCTTACAGGACATCCATTCTATCTGCATATACAGCACATATAAAGACACATATAGTACATACAAATTCCCAAATAAACTGCTTGGTTTACCCTGTGGTTTAACATGTGGGGTCTTCCTATGGTCAGGAAGTTGATCCAGCAAATTAAATTTGCAGTGCACTTTGGTGTTGTTCAGACCTTCAGACCATATCAGAATCAGAATCAGCTTTATTCGCCAAGTACGCATACACATGGAATTTTTTGCCGGCAGTTGTTGTCTCTCTAGTGACAAGGTAGCAATGGAAAAAAACAAGGTAACAATCTATATAATATATGTACAAATATACTGATATACAATAAAGTGCAGATGAAACATGAAATGGTACCGGTCCAGTAGTGAGTAGTGCAAAAAAAAAAAAAAGATAAAACAAAATAAATATAAAAATAAAATAAGACAAAATAAAATATGCAAGTTAGCTGTTAACTATTAACTATTCAGTAGAGTGACAGCTGTGGGGAAGATGTCTGCTAGTTCTGGTCTGGAGGGCTCTGAGGCGCCTCCCTGATGGGAGCAGTTCTAACAGTCTGTGTGCGGGGTGAGAGGAGTCCTTAATGATGTTCCCTGCCCTCTTTCGGGTCCTGGAGGAGTACAAGTCTTGGATAGAGGGCAGGGGGACACCAATGATACGCTCAGCAGTCCTCACAGTGCGCTGCAGTCTGGTCTTGTCCTGCTTAGTGGCAGCTCCAAACCGCACAGTGATGGAGGTGCACAGGACGGACTCGATGACTCTGAAGCTCTCCACAGTGGAGACAGGGTTGTTGAAGACTCCTAGCTCAATATGCAAGTGATTGACATAAATAAGACAAAGTAGGACTTAACAAACTCCATTATTGCACAATATGACACTAAGTAAACACTGAAGTAAAGCAATAAAGTATATAAAATATATGATCACATAATATCAGCATTGAGAGCTGAATATATGTATTCATTCAGACCTTGTGTGTGCAAGGCAGCTCTGACAGTCTGGTAGAGTTTGTTTATGTGTGTATTTTAAAATCGAGGAATCTGACGGCCTGTGGGAAGAAGCTCTTGCAGAGCCTGGCAGTCCTGCACCGCATGCTGTGGTAGCGTTTGCCAGAGGACAATAAGCAATGCTGCAAACTTCTGCCTTACTTTCTATGTCCCTCACTTTTTCAATCTATCTGTCTCTTTCTGTCCCCCTTTCACTGTCACTTTTTCCCCATCTGCCCCTCTTCCTTTCTCTCATCTCAGCTTTCAGTCTGTTTCTCTTGGGCTGTATTTTTGGAGATTTGGATGTAAATGTTGCCCTTGGTGGCTAGATGTGCTAGCTGTGGAGAATACCAATGGGACATCTGACATCTTTCCGGGAACAGAGCAGGGGCATAGAGGTTGAGTGCTGGCCATATAATAACCATTATTCAGCTGAGATAGCTATCCAGCGAGGGCTATCGGTGCTGGGCCCAGAGACACTGTGATTAGATTTCCCCTGTGATGCTATTCTTCTCTGCCCCTGGATCACTGTTCCTCTGCCTTGCTTTGTATATTTCTCAACACGGATCCTATTGGTCATAGAATTCAGGAAATGTCATAGCAAGTTGCAAGACAGGACAACTACCGAAATTTCTTAAACTTCCATTTGGTTTGGTTGAAAGATGTACATTTGTATGTGTACCATCATCACAAATTACCAACCCTCAACCAGAGACGAGACAGCTACTACGAGAAACAGGCTGGTGAACTGTTTGGTTGGAACAAAGAATAAATAAAGGTTTACACCTACTGTTATATATTATTTTCAATAGCTGGTGGCTTTGAGCTGCTTTACATCACAGCACAACCGAGTGCAGAAAAGAAACACATTGACCTTGTTCGCGACGTGAAGAATACAAGTTTACGGTCTTGAAAGTACTCTGAGTTACGAGACATTTATGCCGTTCTTAGTAGTCAAGCTTATATGGTCACAGGAATGAAAACCATTCAGACCCATAATTGTGTTTTAAACTATGGTGCCTATGCTGATGTTTGGATTAGTGCTTGACACATGCATTTTTTTGCTCTGAAGTGCAAAGAAATGTGTACACATAATTCCCTATTTGGTAAACATATCAACTACTGTATTTGCAATTATGTACATAGACTATTCATGCACTCATGTATTATTGTGCGAATAGACTTAAAATACAACAGTAGTACCCCAGCTGTACTGCACCTCCCTCTTAACACGACCAGTCTTCTCTTGTCTCTAGCTTGGATGCTTGATGTGAACAGTTCTGACTGTGGTGTAGGTGGAAAGAAAATGAAACTTCATTGTCTAAAGTCTAAACAGCTGGGTAGGCCCATTAGTTGAGCATCTATTCAAACCACATTTGTGTGTGAGAACGAGAGCGTGCCGCCGTTATTCTTCTCTGCCTTCTGCTGTGTTTATCGCGCTCTTTCTGTTTACCTCCTAATCTTAACCTCTGTTTCCCTTTCCCTCTGTCTTGCTCTTCCTTTCTCTTGCTCTCTCTCACTCCGTCTCTCTCCCGGCAGTCCCTCTATGGTATTAACGCACAGACCTGCATAAAGCCTGTGTCTCTATGCTGTGGCGCTGGGTAATCAGTTAACCTGATTATGCTGCTGATGAAATTAAATCATTTCAGTAAGTGAAAATAATAATATGAGTAATAGGTGCGGGGGACGGTGGAGCACCCCACGGCATTTGCTGCAGTCCCAGCCAGTCAGGTTTTACCTCTCTCCTTCTCTGTTACTATAGCTCTCTCCACTCTGTGAGATAATTGATGGCTCAGAATAAGCAGCTTTGAAACCAGTGTGTCAGAGATTTTAAATGGATGACGTGTGTAGTATAAAAATACAAAAATCCACACACGGTATAACATCCAGACCGATTCTCAGGACAGAACACTACCGGGGTCAGTGGTTCAGTTGCCTCTGTGGCGTATTTGCTAGAGCAGATCACTTACACACCAGTGTCATATGTAATACTATACAGCTACTTGCATACAGCATTACAAAAGTCACAGGTTTTACTTTTTATACAGGTTGGAGGGTTAGGTGCTCATTGAGTAGAGCATAGATTGCGAGTATCAATCATGGTATTGTAAGGTACATTTGATAACACAGTATTACATTGTCTGTACAACAGCTTGTGAATACTGTGTGTAATTAAGCCACTATATAGTGGGTATAACATAAAATAGAAGTTCCAAGCTTATACTTTCTGCGCTAGTAACAGTGACAGTGCCCAGCAAATGGTACATTTTAATTGCCAGGCCTGTTTCTATAGAGCTCTAGTAGTCTGGTACAGTTCTGACTATGACTATCAGACTTAGATTTGCAAAAAAGAGATGGTTTGGTAGGAAATGAATTACTGGAAATGGGATTAGTCAGGAGAGTTAAATGAGTCTAAAGGACGGACCTTTTAAGAGGGCCACACTTAGCATGATAGAAAGCGGAATGCAACAGCAGGCATGAGTCGGCAGATTAACAGCCGGGCATTGGCTAAGCTGACCAGAGGCTGATTAAAAGCTTTGCACCTGTCACTTGTGTAATGATATTACGTGGTGGAGCGAAATTAAAGACAATTATAGATAATGATGGCACTCAAGCCAAAAAAAAAAAAAAAAAAAAGCCTAAAAGAATGACAGAAATCAAAATCTAGTTAAGGTCAACTAGAGACTGTAGGAGGCTTAGCTTTGGAGCCATGCTGATCAAGCCAGCTGTTGCATGGAGTGGACATGTACTGTTTGCCATCACAGTAACTCTAGGTTATTGTTCTTTTTCCTGGTTGTGGAGTGGTCATCGTTACAAGAAACAACGATGACTGTTCTTCTCTCTGTTCATATTTTAGCTTTAGCGTTTGCACTGTGATTAAATGAGAATGAATGTGTGTGAAACAAAATAAATAAATAAATAAATACATCAAAAGTGATATGCTATTTAAAAAATTACTGGCACTATGCAGGGTGTAACTGTAGCATGTGTCTCATAGGTCTGTACGATGATTGTTGGCCTAAGTGGCAAAGGCTGCTCTCGGCAAAATAAATAGCAGCATTGTCATTGACCAATAGTGCACATGTGTCTATTCTGTTTTGGCTTGTGAAGATTTGTCATCACAGAGAACTCCCGGTGCACATCTTAGAAATGCAATTGCTACACCATTATGGGGGACTGGCCCTTTGGGAGTTCTAGGATACTATCATCCCGTGTCATTGCTCGCCTTCTCCCCTTCACAGTCAGGCTGGCTAACCCTGAAGTAACACTCCCTCGAAGAGTGATCTATTTATTTTTGCATGGCCGCCTTTATCGACGGAGCCTGTAAGCTTCAGGGGAAAAGATTGTATCAGACTCTATTCTTAGGGAAGTAAGTAACCAGTATACATGCCATTTATTTAGGAAAGGCTGCCGGGGCTGTATCAGGTCAGAGCAGCCGTAACGATAGCATAATCTCTACGTGAATCCACCATCTCTTCTTCTTGTTTACTGCTGTTTCGGTCGGTTTGTTTGTTCACCCACCTTCTCTGGCCTCCCTGGCTCCTTCAGGCAGATTCCCTCTGTCACTTGCCTAATTTCATTAGTCTCAAATCCATTTATTCTGTGTATGTTTTCAGCTTCATTACTGTAGCCTGTGTAGGCATCTGTCTGCTGTTTTCATACCGTGAAGGCAGAGTTAATGCGATGCGAAGCACAGATAGGCCCCGGCAACCTCGAATACATCAGATGTAACGCTAGAGAGCAAGCCAGACCTTTTGCAGATATCCTTCTCTAACAGACAGAGCTTGCTAGAGGGGTATAAGAGTGCAGCACCTTTTATGGCATCTGATACATAGATCATTGATGACACACAAAGGAGGAACTTTGTGAGAACATATTGCTCTACTTTGTCCTGCAGTTCCTAAGGTGAAGTGCAGGCTTGCCATTCCTTTTCTGAGCTTCAGGGGAAATTGGTAGAAAGAGATTATACACGGGTGATCATTAATAATCGATGGAGAGGATAAAGCACGGAGCCTAAAACAGTGTAAATGCCTGTACTTCTTTGAACCTAGCACTGAAATATTCATCGTGCTCGGCTGATGTCAGCCTTAGTTAGAGGTAACCTGTCTGGACTTAGTTTTGAGACCCTTCCTTCTGTTCTCCTGTATGTCTTTTATTTACAAGATTCAATATTTCAAAATGTGAATACAAGTGACCTCTCTTCGCCTCTTCTCCACACAATCCTATAGTGCATAAAACAACACAAAGTTTGTTTTTTCTTTAGTTTTCTTGGTGACTAAAGAATATAATATGACAAAAAAACAACTTTAACTGATAATGCCATTATATTCATATCAATATCAATAATCAGCATCCTGACAACTTACCAAAACATATACAATTCTGAAAGATCACTTTACTTCATCATTATTTCACTGTTTGTACACAGTGGAAAATGTAATATGGAATAACTTTCCTTTTCTGTTCATTAAAGGCTGACAGATCAACCCTGCTTTTAGAGTGCAACTAAAACTGCAGCTCAATTCACTGTCCTAATTTCCCTTAATTTAGTGCTCCCCGGGTGTCTACGGCACCACCATGATGTCTGCAAAGTGGACATGAGGTCACTGGCTCTCCAGATGAACAGTGACCTCTGCTGTGCCACTGGCCTGCCTCTTAGTCAGTCAATCTTCTCTGATTTGTGATGTGGCCTTGAGCTTCTGATGCATATTACAGCTCAGGGTGCTTCCCCCTCGGCTCTCATCATCTGAGAATGAGTCACTGCTTTGGCTTCGGTCTGGGTAGAGGTCAGGCAGTTTGACCCCATGGGACTAATTGCCCCAAGAGAGCAGGGAGTCTGCATAGAACAATGACCACAGAGCACACTGTCATCGCTTAACAGTGAAATGAACGTGCAATCATGCATGATTATTAGCTCCTAGGATACCACAGTGTTTGTAAAATTCATGCAAGTACTAGGTGGTGTTCTTCAATTAGTACTTGACAGTCACACAGGCTTAAATCTTTCTCTTATATCAAAAAACTTGCACCTTTAATGCAAGAGTGAAATCTGACTAATTACATCTCTCAGTTGGTATTCAATCCTGAGCAGCTGGAGGTTATAGTGTATCAGCCATGTGGTGGTTTTGCAGAGTTCTGTGTTACTTCAAACTGTCGTGAGTGTCACGTATTTCATGCAACATACAGAAATTAGACTCAGAAAACACCAGAATAACCAGGCTTTTCTTCTGGTTTTACTTTTCACTCTATTCCCTCCCCTACTGGTCTTCTCTTTGCATTTAAAGCCATTTATTTACCACTTGTTATAACAAGAATACATGCAGGGAGACAGTGTCTTCCGTAACAGCGTTTAAACATGGTTCTTAATGGACAAGTTGGTAGTGGGAATGCAGTCTAGTCTGCGAGCATCTGGTTACAGGATGTTTCCTCTATTAGAAAGCCATCTCATTATCTGAGAAGGAAGGAGTCGACAAAAGCATCCTGCATGGTTTAGTTGGTCTTAAACCTCTCCCATGCCTCAACACGAGCCCATGGGAGAGCCAGATCCTTAATGAAATGCAGTTTATATATTTATTCAAGCTTTTCCTATTTCCTCAATAGGTCGATTCATTTACCTGTCTACTGTACATGGCTGACTATAATGTCACAATTGTCTCAGTGGTCAAGAGTTAACTGGGATTAGAAAATCTATAGATAAAGCAAAATGTCAAATACAAATACATTATTTGGCTGTGTGGACAACATAGCAGCAGTTTAATTTTTTGTGTCGTATTTTTGTTGAATCCCTATTGTGTTGTGTCTCAATGGAAATATGCATATGCATAAGGATGACAAGTAACTACTTTGAATGGGAACTTTTTTTTAAGTCATAGGTTCTGGCTTTTCGAGTCAGTGGACTCATGTGCCCTCTTTTCCTGTTCTTTTCACAGAGGACCTGCTCCCACCAGGCTTCCCTAATATTGACATGGGCCCTCAGCTGAAGGTGGTGGAACGCACCCGAACAGCCACCATGCTCTGTGCTGCCAGTGGCAACCCTGACCCAGAAATCACCTGGTACAAAGACTTCCTGCCCATTGACCCAAGTGCAAGTAATGGGCGAATCAAACAGTTACGCTCAGGTAAGGAAAACCCCAAATTATGTTGCTGCCTTTTTCCTTCTAAATAGCTTGAGCAGGACACTTCTAACAATAGCTAATGTGATTGTTTTTGTGCTTTGCAGCTAATGTGGCTGCAGTGTCCAGTCTTTCCTCTACCCATACTGTTCAATCACATGTGGTTTGGTGCAATTGAGAACACTTAGTGAGCTTTTCAGTAGATTCACATCTTCAGTGTGGAAACACAGAATTGTTCAGTAATGAACAGATGAACTCTCTGTAACTTTGCCCTAATGCAAACTATGGTTTGATTTTAGGTTAATGACAAGATGAATTTATTCAACTGATCTGATTATGGTTGTCTTTGGCCAAGAGACCTGAGAATTCATTCAATCCATAGAGGAGTGTGTGATCCTAGAGAAATGCGTGTTCACCTAACTAAATGTGGTTGTTTATATTTATTTAGTATTTAAATGTCAAATAGCAAGGACAAGGAATATTTCACATCTTAGATTGAAACATCAGAAGCAAACAATGATATAAAACCAGTCAGTGTTCTCTGACTATGTTGTTTTAAGCATAGATCTTCATCCAGAGGATGTGCTGGAAATAACAAATTACATTTAGGAGTGTAACATTACTGAATGAGGTCAAACTATTCACAACATCCCAGAAGCGTGTCATAGTAGGCAATGAGAGCAACATCCATGCTCTACTGACACAACTCAGCGGTGGATATGTTGTCTTGTTGCCATTGATTAAACCCCACTGAGAGGCCCAGTAAAGCAAAGTCTAATTATATAGCTAATTAAGTGCAGGCCCTGGAGTGGCCCCGGGCAATAAGGGGTAGATATTTTAGGTCGATGATTTGTCACCATTTGAAAAATCCAATGACTCCTATTTGATTTGTTGCTGCGAACGTAAATCAGGGTAGACACCACTAAATAAAGAGTCTTTTGCCATTGAGTTCCTGCCCCAGTTGTGGCCCTCCTGAGCTGCAGACTCAAAAGAATCAATTTGTCATCTCATTATTCATGCCTTACCAAATACAACAAGTGCACAGTTCTTTAAGACACTTTTAATTTTAGATATGTTTCAACTTAACCCGATTCACTTCAGTTTTGTGGTAGACCTTTGTCTCTTAAAATTTCAATCCAAAAGCATCTGTCAAAATATTTGACTGTTTGCTCTCTGTGGGATGATGTTGTACAACTTACTGAGAACTGTGTTTCTTGGTTTATCATGGCCTGGGGATCTCTTCTGAGAATGACAGGTTATCCAGAGGTGCTTTTGTGAAGGCTGTCAACTGGTGCTTTTGACTTAAGTTTGAGAACAAAGAGCCTCCACAAGGGAGAGCTGTTAGAGATTATATATATAATGTTAGAGCTCTCAGAAAGATTATATATATATATATATATATATATATATATATATATACACACACACACACACAAACACAGACATAGGACTATCCAGATTTACTGCACCTCTTCACACATGAAAGGCAAAGATTCTCAATGTTAAAAATTAATGTTATAATACAATTTTACCCTGGCACAGTAATAATACTAAAATCAGTTGGTCTGATACCTTGCCAAAGAATTATGTAAGATGTTTTATATTCAAGGTTTGAATATAAAATAAGGACAAACTGGAATATAACATTGACGTGTTTACTGTATCATTGCAGTCTTCAGTTTATCAGTTTATCTTGTCATGTACAGAAACATTTGAGATTCATTTTCACAGATACAATCGTGATGTAAGAGGTGTTCTATTATCCAGTTGTATGTACCGCGGACCATTTCTGGTAAATTTGGCTCCAGTTGGTAGGCTTGTCTTCTCCACCAGTAACTCCTGTTTTAATTGTTTAAAATCGTGCGGAGGGCCAGCTCTACTCTAAAAATGACCTGCCTGTTTTCTAACCTCTGTATCATCTGTCTTTATCTGTTTCATGATTTCTTCAGTTGTCTTTGTGTGTCCTGTCTAACTGAAACAGACTGCTGTTTTGTGGTGTCTCTCTCTCTCTCTCTCTCTCTCTCTCTCTCTCTCTCTCTTTCTTTCTCTCTCTTTGTGTTTTGTTTATAACTGTGTCTGAAACTCTGATGTGTCTCAGTGCACATGGTAGAGTCTTCAACACACTTCATTTGGCTGTGACGCATAGCGCAAGTTAAAACCAAAACAAAACAATAAAATGAACCAATTGATAAAATGCAACTATAAAAGACAAAATCTGGGATATTTTACAGTTCACACCAAAATGTATGATTTTTACTAAAATAAAAAAAAAACTAATTAGAATTTTAATCTGTATGTAGAATTTATTTTAAGCAAGAAGTTTTATTTGAGACTTCATTACTCCATCTGTGATATCTCATGGTAATGAAACCTGCTCAAGCTGGAACACAAAACCGAACCAAACTGTAGTTCCTTTAATTCTTGGGTGGCATTCACTTTAAACCTAAACCTAAAATGAACTATGTTGTTCTTCCCCTTTTTTTCTATTTACTTTCTTTTTGCTTTGTCATTTTCAGAAACCTTTGGTAAGTGTCTTACAAAGCCCAGCAAGCCCACCTACTCTGATGGCATAGTTAAACCAATTTCCAAAATGCATGCATCCCATGCTCTCCCCTTACTCTCGTCCTTCATTTGCCAGTTGTTCTTTATGTTCTGTTTCTGTCTATCCTTATATACTTTTACTTTTGTTTCACCCACATTACCCCCCCCCCCACCCCTTCCCCCCCCCCACACACACACTGGAGCTTATAGCAGAAAGGCAAATCAAGGACAAGCAGCACCACGAGCTGGGGAGGGTGTTAAGCATCACTGTCCACTTTTAAGCAGCACAGGTTTTATATATATGTGGAAGACTTGCTGAGCAAGACTTTTCACATCCTACTTCACATTAATGCTCCTAGTAAGACTCTGGATCTGCCCAGTTCAGCCACCTTTTTCTGCAATATTTTAGCAAGTTTACTGGACTATTTGGGTTCTTGAGTACCTTGCAAGTAGCTGTTGCCTTATTTACTTTTCTCTGACCACAGATTTTACACTGCTGATGCCCCCTGTCACATCTAGTTCTTTCTCTCTGCTGTGTTGTGAGACAACAGGCATCAAGGAAATAATTGGACTCTGTTTGAATCCAAGACAATTATTCCTGTGCACAGCCCACAGTATTTTAGGCTTCTTGGTAAAAATATATAGCAAACAGTTTGCTCCAGCAATATACATGACTGGCTTTTTCTCTTTTTTTTTTGATATACTCAGATGTAAACAGTTGAACCTCAGCTTTCACAATAACAGCTTCTCTTTCCAAAAATACCCTCGGAGAGAGCAGCAAGTACTGATAGGGTCTGAAAGAATCTTGAGTTCTTTCCAGGTGAAGGCTACTGCAGGACCACTGTATGGCTGAACCCTCCAATCCCACACTTGGCTGGGTCGACCCTCATGTTTTCTCAGGAGAACGTTTCCTTTTCTTGCTAAATTGGCTCACATCCCCACTGCCTTACAGATCTCTAGCTAAGGCTCTCTTGCCCATGCTACAGGGCAAGGGCTCAAGTGATAGTTACATTTGGCCACATTTTATAGTCCTCGTGACTTTTTGAACTACTTGCAAAAATATACCCAGCCACATTAAGCTGGGTATATTTTACTTACAGTTCAAACTATATGTGTGTGGGAGGGCAGAAGAGGAAATGACTTTCCCTTGTTTCAATACCAAGGCTCTCGTAAGGTAATGTAAGCTTTGGGGTCTCGCCTATTTTCTGTAGTCCTTCTGCAGGAAAAGCTCATTCAGCAGCCAGGCTGGATTTATGCTGATGAGAAAGCTGCCTGCACTCTCGAGCCCCCTGGGCTGCCATCTTCACATGTCCTTCAAGAAGCCTTCTTGAGTCTCTAGGTTTTAGTATTTGCGCTTTTTCTTCAGTGAACAAAGGTAGAAGTTCTTGTGGCAGACTTTCAGTGGGTTGTTTTTCCAGATTCATTCATGGCTACCTGTTTACTCTTTTGCTTCTGGGAATTTCTTAAGCCTTGGGGGGTACCTGTATAACTGATGGGTCCTCTCCCATAGATAGGTGGTAAAATACAGACTATTTCACCAACTGTAAAATAGTCCAGGGGCGTTCACAGCCTTTGTTTGCTAGATAGCTGACTAGCTGTCTGACTAGTTGGCTGACTGCTTCCTTATGTGCCAGACCATGCTGTGCTGACGGGGCAGTGATATTTGCGTCAGGGTTCCCTGAGGAGCTCCTCTAGAGGTGTGGAGGGAGCCTGACATTTCTCCCCAAGTCCCTGTGGTTGCAGACCCTAGGCACTCACTGGCCTTGTTATCCAGCACAGATTAACCAGAGGCTTGAGAGACAGTGAGAGGATGCAAAGGAGCACATAGCCATAAAAATCAAGGTCGTTTTCAATGTAAAGGTTTAAAATCATGACCTGACGTTTGATGGCTCCCTTACTTACACAGATTTATGCACATTCCAATTTGAATCATCCTGAGTGTAGTTGCACTTAATCTGAAATGTGTAAGAAAACGCTCACATTTGTTGGCATCAAAGCTGCTCTGCAGGGAGTGGGTAGGACCTCTGCAGATGTGGTAACCAGAGCCAAGTTTTTCGTGACACCTGCTGCGACACCAACAGGATCCCAGATGGGTGTCTGTGGTGATGAGAAGGTCAGCCAAACGCCCTCTGGAGGGTGGTCAGACTTTGACACTCAGCCAATCACACAACCCCGTCCGCCTCACACGCAGATGGGCAACATCTCTGGCCAGATTGGCTCCGGCCAGACTACATCCTTCAATAATATTTTTTAATATTTTCAGAGAGTTGTTTAACAAAACAGCTGGGATTTTCCGTGGAGCAGATAATGCCACATTGATAATTCGAGGAAGTCTGCGGTCTGTTTAGGTATATTTAGGTCACTGTCACCCTAAGCTGATCAACCCCCAGCTGATCAAAGCTTCGAAGGGGAGCTTATGGCCATTAGGTTGCATGTCTGTAATACAGGTGGATTTGCCATTGTAATTGAATACTGGCTGGCCACTGTGGATCCAGCCTGCCTCGTCAGATCCTTGGCTAAGTTTTAGTTTTATCCCTTCATGCTGCTTTATTACTAAAAGCAGAAGTTCCAATGACCTAGGCCCCCCCCATTTTCCCTTTTTATTTATTTATTTATTTATTTGTTGAACTAATGACTTTGAACCCAACTCTATCTATTACCCTCATAAGTTAAGCTCCTCTCATTTTGAGTCTCTCTTTTGTAACTCAGTACTTTATAAGGTCCATGTGATGGCCTTCCCTTTTACAAACCTGCTTTATTAACCCTAACCTTACCCTAACCTTAACCTAATGTTGACCTTAACCTCACCTAACCTTTAACTAGTAACCTCTCAACCCCCAACTAAAATTCATCTCAACTAAAGCAAAATAAACCAGCTTCCTGCAGCCTCTAATCGAACTCTAACTCTATAACAACATAACCTTCCCAGACCCCTATTGTCTTTTGTCTTGTGATTACCTATGATTATGTTGTCTCCAAAATCATTGCAGAAATGATTAAAATGTCACTGTTGTTTTGCCTGGTTTTTCAATGATTCTAAACTATCGCTGTGGTAAATGTCCTCAGAGAGAGCACTCTTTATGGATACTAAATGATGATATTCTTATAGGGTGGGTTTACAGAACACTTGAAAGTAAGAAATAGTCAAGAATAAATACAAATTTTAGAAACCTTTCTGAAATGTTTCATAAAACGTATACTCTGATTTCCCTCTTTAATCATACAATGTTGGTATTTGTAGCAATAAATGAAATTCTTACAGTATGGTCAGAAATGTAGAACAAGTTATATTGTACTTATTTATTTTTTGTTTTGAAATGCATATCAAAGCACAGTGCAACACAGTGCACAGCAGCCTTAAAGAAAGGAAATTAATCCAGCTAGGTGCATTGCAAACCAGGCAGAAACTCAGTGATTGCCTCCTGCCTGCTGGTATCACAAAGGATGCCTCTGTATGCAGAGCTGCAACAACAATTGGACCAGAATATATGGAACATTTCATCCCCACTGCCTAGCAACCCACACTCCTTAATGTACTTTATAGGATATGGAAATTGCTGGCATCGCTTTGCATCTTAAACACCAGGTTCTCTTGATTTTTGGATATTTTTTAACTTGGAGAGGTATTGTTATTTCGATGGTTCTGCTAGCTGGAAGAAGGCCTACCATATCTTGTTGCGTGCAACTTGCATGAATGCATGCACGCACACAGTGGCCAGACCTGTAGTGTTAGGCTCAATGGGAAGTGCTTACCATTGACCCTCTGCTCTGTGCCTGCAGGCTATCTATGCTAAGTAGGGCACCTCTCCTGGGTTGGCGCCTCCCTGCTGGCACTCTCAAGGGATTGTCAAGAGTATGTTTCTGCCATGAGTCATCCTTAGATTTTCAGAGGGAGACTAAGGCCTCAATCATACTCCCTTGCGGATGCTCACAGGGACAGATGCGGACACCACAGATGCAAAGTTTTTCTTACTATGCTACTTTCTAGTGCACTTGGAGTCCACGTCCTTGTAGCAATAGTGCCGCAAAAAATTGGTGGGTCCACGGATATCTGCACAGAGCCTTGGTACCCCCTCTGATGACAAAATGTACGTCACACTGACACTGGTGAACTTTCACGCACTCGAAAGAAAGGCAAGGAGGAGGAACCATAGGAAAGACTGAGAAAGATGAAAACTCAGAAACAGAGAATAAGGGAGGAATGTTGGGACAGATAAAGTAGCGTAAGCAAAAGGAGTTACGGAAAACTGCTAGAAAACAACGAGACAGGAAAAAAAGGCAAGAGCGGAAGGATGGTTTTATGCTTGGCAGAGAAGGGGTTGAAGTTAAGCTGGCTCGCCTACCCACACCCTGAGCTCTGCCTATGAGGGATGCATTTTACATTGCAGCAACAACTTGGGCTACATTTAAAAAGCCCACCAGCCACTTACTGGATAAGCTCAATATTTTATTGCCCCTAATGGGACATTTGGCTTGCAGTCAGGCATGTAACACAATACAGACTCACAATAAACACAGAATAGAGAAACATACAACTCTCAGTGAAATGAAACAATGGAAAGAAACAGAAGACTGAATGACCAGGGAGAAGGGATGAAGATAGAGGTGAGGATACAGTCTGAAATTTCAGTTCAGTGGAGACCCTGTTCCTCCCTCAGCAAGTTAATGTAGACACCCAGTATAGAATAGTGATGCCCTAACTGTTTTACTGACCTCTTATTCAAGGTCAATTGGCTGGAAGAGGGCTTATGCCACTGGAGCAATCCATGTCAACTTAAGGTCAAACCTCTCACGCTCAGCCTTATCACCCCAAGTTGCAGCCATGATAAAATGCATGCCAAGACCTCGAGCTTCTTCGGCTCTGCCGATAAAACATTTTGTTTCCTCTCTTAATAAGTCTTAGGCAAGTGGGAAAAAAAGAGAACGATAAGACAATGGAGTGTGCCAGCCATATAAACCTCCCTATTCCTTTGTGATACCAGCAAAAAGAGGTTTTATTTTGTTTTTGTTTTTTTTTTATGAAAAAAATCCCCATCTCTGTAAGAGATTACCTAATGGTTAATTCCAGTGATCCAACCCAAATAACCCCTTTAACTCTTACTAACATTAACCTTGAACTAAACTGATGTTGTGTCGTTTTTGTTTCTCCTCCAGAGGGTACCCCGATTCGAGGTAAGACATTTAACCACCACAGTAAAAAGGGGGATAAAAAAAAGACTTTAATTGACACATAACCAGACATAACCGCTCCTAACACCACCCAGCTGACTAAATATGGGGAGGAATACCAAGTGGGCTCCTCTTCAAAAAAAAAAAAAAAAAGACAAATCTTTTTCATTTCCACTAACATTTATATTTCATCTGTGTTTGTGTTGTGTGTTCTGTACATACTGTTTGTTAGCGTGAACATATGTGTTTCACACTCCCATGCCCCATGTCATCATTAATGTGCCGCTCTTCCACCTCTGTGGGCCTTCTGTGTTTGTGCCATCAGTGTCAGAAAACCACTGAGCAATTCAAATTGTGTTGCCGACTGGTTATGATACAGGATTGGGAAGGTTGAAAGCAGAGGGAGGGGTAATGAGGGTTATCAGGAGGCAGTTTGTTTGCTTTGTGCCTCTGACATTTAAGTTGTTTGGACATGGACTTGGGGCTCAAGGGTAGGGGATTGGTGATGGCAAGTTAGAGGTGGGCTGTGGTGGCCTTATTTGTTGATAAGTCCAGGCTACTGAATATGGTAAACTGTTCAGTACAATCTTAGTAGCCCCCTTTCTTCCTTCTCCCTCTCTGCTTTGATATCCTCCTCATCTCTATGTGCACCACCGGAGTAATGGCCACGCTGTGTATGTTCATGCACCTCCTCACTTTCATGAGCCCTAGCTGGAGGTACGCATGGTTTGTCAGGGAAAAAGTCAACATAAATTGCGTTTGATTTCATTCCCGCCCTCCCTTTTACTCTGCGGCACAGCATCTTACATATGAAGGCCAAACTAGGGAGGCTAGTGGGTGCAATGGTTGCCTTTTCAAAACACGTGCAGCCTTTGGTCACTGCACAGCCAGCTTTTACATTGTCAGAGGATGAACAGGAGGATATCAAGGTGGGATGGGAATGACAGTGGTAAGGGAGTGTGACTGATGAATTATACAAAATCTTTGTTAAAGTAATTCTTCCTCTCTCCTCATTTTTTGTCATTTTCCCCAGACAATTTAACTTTCACTTGCAATTATCCACCAGGCTTTGTCGCTGGCACAGTTTCTACCGGTTGATTCAGTGTGTTTGTTGCAAAATGTTTTTGTTCAACAGGCTGAGCAGGTAAGTGAGTATCTCAGTTTGCCATGTATGTCTCCCTGTATTCAAGGGGACGGAATAAATGCTTTTGATTTCACCATTACAGTGTGGTATGGCAAAGGAGTTATCCCTTTTGACAATAGAGCTCCTGCAGTCAAGTTAAGCTCCTCCATCCTCAACCATTCAACCATTTCACGCAAGCCACGCATAACACGAATCTCTATACAGTTCCATGTCGTCAATGAACATCTGAGTTTTTAGACAAAATTCACACCCTTCACTCCATTAATGTCCTCACTCAAGACTGACGTAGACAAACCCAGCCGTCCCCGCATCACCTTTGTTTGAATAAGAAGGTCTCATAAACCATATTCTGGCAAACAAAACAGGCATGACCTATGAAATCTGTATTTGCATAATGAGAGAAGCAGCCTGAAAAAGGCTCCCTCTATGTGACTGCATGCCAACACTGGTTCGCCATCGGGAGTGTATGGCAAGTCACCGTCTTACATAGAGAGAAAACGAATTTCTTAGCTGTAGAGAGACGCAAATGTAATTGAGATCAAGGTGTCTGAGAAGGACACAAATAGTTTGTTTGCATAGGTGCATGTTCACACTAATGCAGACTTTCATCTACTTTTAGCTGAGTCATTTTACATCACCCTGTGAGAGCAGATTCCCAAAATGTAAAATCTGCATTAATTTTGCTTCCATACAAAGCCACCCAGGTGCTGGCCTGGAGGTAAGCGATAGGTATAAAGGTAGCTCGACTCCCTACCTGCTTCATTACTGATTTCATGGGAGCGTTACAAGCCACCAGATGGGCACTGACAACAATGGCATCACACGTGGGGCCCCATGCTGGTGCGATCACAGTATAATGACCTTGGGGTGCTGACAGAGTGTGTGCAAGTGACAGCCAGGATGCGGACAGGAGGGAGAGAGACAGAGAGATAACTCTGAAGTCCAGACTTGGCTACCTTGTGGTCACACTGGCTGTCTCATTTGCGTGATTATCAGAACTGTGGGTTTACAACGGAAATCTGTACCTTCCCACATGCTGTCTCAAAAGGTTCTGAATTCAACAATACGGCAATGACTGGAGAGCTCTGAACCAGTTGTTGGCAAATTTGGGAAAGCACCAGCCAGTGAGGTGGGATTCTGTTGGGATTTTGTTATTTATACATGATGCATGAGACTACAAGTGGGCTGTGAGACGTGTTATTTCCAGTTTGCTTTCTGTTTTCAATTTTTTCAGCCTGACCTCCTCTCTCAATAGCACAGTCCCTCTCCAAAGATCAATCTGTGATTTTTAAAATAGTGCTATGATAGTGAATTAAATATTTTTTTGTGGTTTATTCGTAGAAATGTTTTTGGAACAATTCCTCCCGAATCATAAGAGTGCGTGTCCTTAAACACTGTAGGTATTGTATCCTGCACTCTTCTGTGCACTTCAGTGAGTTCAGTTCGTGTACTGGGAGTTATTATTTTGAGTTTGTACCCAGGTGCTAATTTTGGCTTTTAATTGCACTGTAGTAGAGCTTTAGTGAGCGGTGCTGGTATGAAAGGATAAAGGGGAAACGACAGGAGAGGACATGAGAAATCAGGGACAAATGAGAGACGTGAACTGAAAACAAGAGATAAAATGATGAAAGGAACAGTGTGCCACCAGCAGGCCTGAGTGGGCTGCGGAAGGAGCGAGAGGGAGGGAAAGCAAGAGTGAGACTTGGCCAGCCATTTTGTTGATCGCCTAAACAAATCAATCAAGGCCCGCTGGAGCACACTAATTGAATTACACAAATGGGACTGGCGGCGAGGGGGGGGGGGCACACATGGCGAAACTGCTACAAAGCAGCGACCGGGGTGGGCAGACCACGGCTTCAGGCACTTTCTGAAATTAATCATCCATGCTGGCCCCTCCTCGCTTTTCTTTTATCCCCTCATCTGTCCTTCTGTTTTTCTGTGGTTGTCTGTCTCTTGAAGTCTTCCTCCCAGCCCTCTCTGATTGTTTTGTTCTTCCTCTCTGTGTGTCTCTCTTTTGTACACTGCGCCTCTCAGAAATGAGACTCTATTTCCACCCTTTTCTTTTTTTCTACATCTCAGTTTCTGATTTCGCCCATCCTTAAAATCTTTGCTTTCTACTTTTGCCGTTTTCCTATCCACAACAAACTAGACTAAAACTAAAATTAAAGAGATATTTGAGTTTGTCAGAACTGATGTTTTACTAAAAATGAGGGAATGTCTGATGTGATATTTCTGCCAGTCTGCAGCTACAGCAAGAGTTTTGAAAACTTGCAAGGAAATGGTTTAGTTTAAATGTAGTGAAATGTTTCCCCTGCCATTAAATAGATAGGTGGGTAGCCCTGCCTTCATGATAAATCTAAATTTTGGTAAGAAATTATTGAAATCTTAATACACTGAAGACCTCTGGAACACAGTATCCACATATGCATTCTCTGTACAAGAATGTCTGTCCCAGAATCTGAATCTGCCTTCAAAAAAAAAAAAAAACAGGTATTTGTTGAACTGTGCCCAGGCAGTCTTCTTTGTTATCACACCTTGTCACCTCAGTGCTCCTCATCAGACCACTCTGCGGCATGCAGTGCTGTTAACCAGGGCAGCTGTCACGGCTGGGACAAATGTCTCAGACCCACTGCCCATTACAGCCTTCTTTATTGAATGGATGAAGGCAGTGAACATGCTGCAAGACACCCAGGAGTGAGTAGCAGCGGTGATTGGAGGTTGTGAGTGTTGGTTGGCAGGGAGGGTCAATTTGACTTGGAAGGAAACTAACTGGTCCACATGGAAGTGGTTTCATTATTATCAGTGACTTTATTTGCCTAAATTGGAGCCACTGTTGTTTTTTTGGATCCTAATGGTGCTACATATATCATGAAACAAGACAGAAAAAAAAAAACTCTCTTCTCCTCTGACCCAGAAAAACATGAATTATTACTCAGCAGGGGTGGTACTTTCTGCGGTTTACTAATGATCACGGTAGCTTGTAAGTGGATTGAGAGACTGTCCTGTCCCAGGACATTCTCCGGTCTTAGGTTCAGTTCTCACAACAACTAGCATAGTGTCCTTCAACATTCATGTGTCCTTTTTAAGTGTCCTTGGGCGAAATAAAGTAGCAGGTAAAGTTGTACTCACTCAATAATTGCGGGTCTCTTTGGATTACAATTGGAGTTAAATACTTACAGTGTAATATAAAATAAATGCACAAATAGTTTGTGTATGAAAGATGAAATATTTCACAACAATCACTGGTCATGTGAAAGAATATTTCAGACAATTATTGATTCTGCTGTACCTGCAGAGTTCATATTTGTACCTGCAGTATTGTATATATTTTTATTTTAAACAGTCTTAAACAGTCAGATGACACTGTCAATCTGGGGCTTATTATTCATTACTCTACTGTTATGAACTGTTCCTTGTGTTTTCTAACGAAATCAAGCAAAGCAAACTGGGCTGGTAGTTATTGCAGTTTGTGATAAGACATTGCCATTAGGCCCCATATAGGACTCACTTCATAAGCACAGTACAGCCATTTTCAGAGCGACTCTGTAAATGTTTTTTTTTTCTTTATCAGTAAATGCCCGTTCTGTGAGCAGACTGGGTCTGTGTTTTGTATTGTTCTTGTGAAAGATAATTTTCAGCATTTATTTCATTCCTTGTCTTTCCTCTTTTCCTGATAAAAGGAAAAGAAAAAAAAAAGCCGATGGCCACGCACGCTCTGGTGAGCCACAGGCAGTCAGGGTAGACAGAGCACAATTATGCAAAACACAGAGAGTGCAGTCACTTTCAAAAAAGACTAAAGGAAATGGTAGGAAAGAGACGCATGCTGGTGACAAGAGTTTTCAAAGGTTGGAGTTTACTCTGCGTGCACATGCATGCTGCTCCTAGAGATAGGATATCAAAGGGGGTTCATTTGGATTTGTATCTTAAAAACTCTTAGAGGTCTGTTGTCTTTAAATGTTAATGTTCTCAGGCTTTCAACTGACTGCCTGGTCACCAAAAAAAAAAAGAAAAGGAATTTCACTCTCTTATGTGGTTACAGAAATCATTAATTCAATAAATGGGTGACAGTCTTTTAAATTAAGTTCTTTGCAGTTTACAAAAGACAAAGCTGGAACTTAAAGAAAAGACTGGAAATGGATACAACAGAAATACAACTCACACAGTGCGGCACAACACATATAACACCAGCAGGATATTGCATCTCCACTGTGTGCGAATCTAACGCAGAGAGGAGTATAAAGCATCTCAAAATAGAATGAAGTTGTGATTTCCTCTGTGCTCTCCCTCTTTCTTTCCTTCTCGATTCCTCTCCTTCTCAGGCTCGCTCACTGGGCTCCCTTCGACAAACATTTGTTCACACAGATCTAATTTTATCCAGTGTATTTTGTTGTCATTGCAATTCATTTTCCAATGAGAATCCCAATTTAAAATAAGCTGGAACTCACCTGGATTTTCAAACGTGCAAGAATAATCAAAGAATATTTAAACATAGGGATTTATTATGGTCTTTTTCTCTAATTTTTCCACAGAATAACAAAAGACAATATCAAGACAGAAAATAAGAAATAAATCTCAATTTCTCCTTCTCTCTCACTGCTCCTCTACAGTTGTCGTCTGTTGCTTCCTTTGTCTCTGCCTCCCATCTCTCCCTCTTGCATCTCCGCCTCGCCTTTTTCCTCGCTTTTTTCCTACCACACTTGTTCTCCCTCTCTCTTGTGTTCTGCAAGTGGAAAGAGTATTTATGTGTTCTTCACAGCTCCACTTTGAAATAATAGCTAGAATATGTAATGAAGCCAGCAGGGGATTGGAAACAATAGATAATGCCACCTAGCACAGAGCCTCTACCAGAGCTAGTGGGAACAGATGAAACTCACTCTGTCCCCTCAAAGACTCCTCTATTTCTCTCCCTTTCTTGCTCTCTGTTTTGCCAGGAGGTACAATACACAGCAGCCAATGTTGGTTTTAATTGGCTCTCACTTAATGTTGGCTAGCTCATTATCTGTCAGCC
Source organism: Toxotes lorentzi (assembly GCA_037833715.1). Taxonomy (NCBI): domain Eukaryota; kingdom Metazoa; phylum Chordata; class Actinopteri; family Toxotidae; genus Toxotes; species Toxotes lorentzi. The sequence goes on along the minus strand of JBBMJY010000022.1, from coordinate 13,616,163 downwards.
TTTCAAACATCGGTGGTTGTGTTTTGTTGACCTTCAGATGACATTTGTTGAGTATTATTTTTAGATAGAGACATTTGTATTTGTTGGAAGCATTTGGACCTGCAGACCTTCAGCAGCTGGCAGGCATGGAATAAAAACATATGAAATATGCAATGTTTTTTGTGATTTAACTGTTTCTCAACAAAAAAGGGGCTTTGGCCCAACACAGGCCTTTCAAACATTATTCTTTATGAAGAGCTGAAAAAAACGCCACCAACTTCAACTTTAGCCTTCCAAAGATTTTATAATTTAGCTCAGGGACCAAGGCTGTCATGACGAGCCGCTGGCAGAGCTTTCTGGAACCGTCCACCTGGAGTTGAACTTCACACGGTCCTTGCTTTTTGGTCTCCCTAGTGTTGAGGTGCTAGGCTTCTGAGCACATTCCAACCCACCTGCCACCAGGCTGGCATTTGCTGTTCCAAGCGCACATCAAACAGATCCAAATCAGATCCCTGCATAAACGCAGAGCGAAGACTCCACCACCTGCACGTTGCAGGTAGACGTTTTCATTTGGTTCATAAGCTATGTGCCAGGAACAGCCTCCTCTGGGGGGATGAGGATGATCTGAGATGTAAAGGGAAATGAAGAGAGGGAAAAAAAATAGAGGAGTATAGATTGTTGTAGCTTCAGGTCTATTTTCTTTTTTCTTTTTTAAAGAGTAGATATCTTTGTACTAACTCCAAGGTGTAAAATAGTAAAGGTGGAAGCGTGACTAATCTTTATAATTAAGCAGGATCGATGGTCTCATTTGTGGCACAGCTGAAAAGTGTTATTAGACCAATGTTCCAGAGTGGTAGCCTTGTACAACATTGTGTTCACTCCTCTTGCTGATGTGATGGAGTAGGTTATGGTATATTACAAAGCATCCTGGGCAGCGGCTGGCGTATTGATGCTTCCTGGCTAAATGCTAACGAGCGATGGTGCTGTGTTTGTCAGGGAGGCCTGGGCTGCAATCTGTCTGCTGAGCCAGCCAGAAGCCCTAATGATATCATCAGGAAGTGCCGTCAACAGCGCTCTAACGAGGAGTGATCTGACGCCCGTTGTTTCACCTCCCTCCTCCATCCCCCACAGCCCTTCTCCAGTGTTGTTGCCAAGCATTTAGGTTGAGTTTATTTGCAAATATAAGAGATCAAGTCTGAAGAAAGTGATTAGAATTCCACCGTGTTCGAAACACACACCTAAGGGGTTCATATGAAACATGATACCCTTAAAAATGAATAAATTTACATCAGATCTTGGGGTAGAGTAATTAAAACCAAACTCATGGGTAAAAAGTAAAAGAGAATACAAATGACTCAAGCCAATCACAATAGTAGCCAGTATATAGTTTATATGGATTTAAGTTTTTCTCCCCATACATGGTTACAAGGTACAATGTAAGGATAAGATGTCTTTTTGATTGAGATTGCATTAAGCACCATGCCAGTGTTCATTTGGACATATACAACCATACAACTATATGTATGGATATTCTCCCATGACCTTTTTCCCCCAGCACACACAGGCTCTCCCCTGGTGAGTGCTATGCAAAGGAGAATATGTTAATCTCACTCAGTTTACAGGACCACCTCCGCCACCATCCTCCTCATTTCTTTGTCCTTAGCGAAGTTGCATACACCAACACAGCTACAAATTTAGTGCGACTGGTTCTGTTCACATTTTTATTTATTTAATACCTCTTTTTTTTATCTGCAAATGGCTAAAGCTGGAGAGGAACCCAGTTTGTCATCTCAGTCTCCATTAGCATTTCAGAGAAAAACATCTTGACAAAATGGTCTTGAGAAATTCAAGATACCCTCCATTTAGAAGATTGTCTGACTCTTTCATGCTCTGTCACTGACAGGTCGACTAATCATTTCCTCCCTGCTTTCTTTCTCTCTCTCTCTTCTCTTTTTCTCTCCCTTCCCCATCCCTTTTCGTCTTTGTTGGATGTGTTCACTTTCCAGGTGCCTTGCAGATCGAGAACAGCGAGGAGACAGACCAGGGGAAGTACGAGTGCGTGGCGTCTAATGTGGAAGGCGTGCGCTACTCGTCCCCTGCCAACCTTTATGTGCGAGGTAGGGAGCAACCCGGCCCCAGAGCCAGGCCAGAAAAAAAAAAAAAAAACATCCACCCATTCTAACTAAAATACACAGTGCAGCTCAGCTTTAAGTGGCATTACTGTTGAGCTTAACAAATGATAATTGCTTCCATTCTAGCCCAGCTGTATATGCACAAAATGTATTTTGCAAAATAGTATTACGGGAGTAATATAAATCTTCTAGCATTGATAGTATTGCCTGCCCATAAATGTAATTTCATATGCACTGAAACTTCCAAATGTAAAACTATAATTGACCAACTAATGTTCTTCTCTGTTATGATGTTATGCTCCATTTTGTCTTTCAATGCCCTCCCCTACTCACTCGGAAGGAAATGTGTAGCACAACAAGCCGTATGTCTTTACTTTATCGGTTGTGAGACGCCTTTCACCTGTAATTGTGTGCCCGATAAAATGTTTCCCCCTTCGTCAAACTTATGGAACCCAAAAAGAGTCGGGAAAGACTTCTTTTTGATTAGTTTTTTTTCCAGGTACAGGAGCACAACGGTAAGTCTTGATTTTGATTGAGTGGCGAGGTATTAATGCCCACCAATCAAAATCTCAACCCCTTAGCCTTCTCCAGATTTTGGGGGGTAAAAAGGATTTCCTTGTGGGGAATTAATAGAAAATAACTGTTAACACAGTCAGCTGCTCTGTATTACATAAAAAAAAATCTATCGCAATAGCACACTCTCTCTACTTCATGGTGTTCTGGAGCATAAATCCATAGTATTCCCCTGTTTCTGCTTTGGGGTATTATCTTTAAAGCCTTTTACAGTCAGTAGTAATTTTGGCTGGCATGTTCCAGCAAAGTGAAGATATGAAAAACAATCAGTCACAGAGAATGCTGAGTTTCATAGGAAACAGGCAATGAAGACAAAAGCCTATCCTCCACCACTAATGTTAAATGACAATGAATCCCTGTTGAGGGAGCCTTAATAAATTGAAGCAGATGCATTTTCGACATGTATTATTTATATTGTGCATATTAAATAAAGATGCCTCGGTATCTACTCAGTTTGTTCCCTCTGCTGTGTACCAAATAACTTTGTTCCCAATAAATAATTCACTACCCTGACATTATAAAATGGGTCAGGGAGCTGCTTTTTCATTATTATTGCTATTATCATACCCTGTGAAGCAGCAGCAAAGGGAAGAAAAATTCAACTGTGGGGAGTAGTCGGTAAAAAAATGGTTCATCAAGATTAGTGTCTCTTCTTGCCAGCATTCATCTCGGAGGCTCATGGTGTCTCCACCGCGACTCAGTAACACTTAATGTCAAGTAGCTATCCACCTTGCTCATGTACAGCATGGTAGAGATTAAAAGGTTCGTGCAAATCACAGTCAAGAGCTCTACAGGAATCTTTACAAAACAATAATGGGAACACTTTGTTGACACAGCACTGGGATGTTTAGTAGTTTCTTTGGTCGAAAACACGCAGCTATACCCTGATATCATTTCCAACAATTCATGCAATCTCCATGAACACTGGCTCCATCAGCATGCTTTAAAAGGAATACACAGGGGTCATAATTACTCAGGTAGTTTCGCACTATGTAACACACTTGTTATGCCTTGATGGTGTCAACCTTTGTCTGTTTTCAGTTAACTTTTGTCAATCAATTCTGATTCTTGATGTTGACTATGTTTTGTTCACAAAGCGAATTGCACTCGAGATTAGCAGCTGTGGTAGGGATCAATTTTAAGACAAAAAAAAAAAACAAAAAGACAAAAACAACAATTCTAAATTGTATCTGGGGCACACTTTACCAGGGCAAATTGACATAACTACCCAAAGAGCAACCATAATGACAGTGTTACTGATTGGCTTCTAACAACTTTTACTGTAACTGTCTTGAACTGCAGCTGCTAATTTCAGCCCAAACTGTGTCTTTTTTTCTTTTCTATCTCTCATTAGTTTTTTCTTTATTTTCTCTTTATTTGGTTTCCTTCTCTAACAAAAGCAAATACAGCCACCACAGGAGCCTCTCCTTGTGGCTATAAGGAGCTTGTGAAATTTTGAATTATGAGTATGGTACGCTTGATTTGACTCCAGTGGCGCCTCACTATATTTTTCTTGCCAGGCGACAGTGCGGCCACTGGGGTGAATCTGATTGTTTTGGTTCAAAGTTTATTTAAGGGGGGGGCAGGCAAGTGTACTTTCAAGACAGATGTCACTGATAGCAGGGACAAGGGAAAAGGAGGAAAAAAAGATTAAGGAAAAGGGAAATGTAGCTGCAGCTAAACACCTTGAGGTGGCTTTTTTTACTCTCTCTGTGTTTCCCCTATTTTTCTCTTCTCCTCATGTCATTGTGTTCTGCATCAACCCCTTTACATCCCTCAGAGCTTCGAGAAGGTTGGTGTGTTTTTTCTTTTTTACTTTTTTTAACCCACATTTGAAAAAAAAAAAATTCAACATGTTGAAAAAATTTTAGCTGTATTTGCCTATTACAGAGCTCGATTCATTACTAATTTGAACAAATAATTATCATACTAATCCAAACTGCTAAATGATTATGAAAGAAATTTTTCTTTATTTCCAAGGAAGAAATGATGAAAGCAAACCCGAGTAGCTCGGGTCTTGTTAATTTATTTTTATGTTTGCATTGTGGGGCCTTTTCTCGTTTTGCATCCTTTGGTATTGCTTCTGCACTTAAAAGCTTTCTTGCACGTGTTGTCATTGAAACCCAGCATGTGAAATAACAGGGCCTGTTGCATGATGGGAGAATGTAACTGCGCTTGCATGCCTGTACAGAATCCTTTTGGCCATGATGGTCTTTTTCTTTCTGCACTCACTGTGTTTTGTTCAATTGATTCCCTCTCTTTCCTTGGTTTCTCTACAGTTGTTTTCCCTGATACAACCCTTTTTTGGCTTTCCTTTATTTAGTTTATTTTTTGTGTTGTGATTATGGTGTTGTGTTTTTTCCTTTTGTTTCAGTTCTGTTCCTGAACTTACTTTTCTGTTGACAGTGTTGGTCTTTTGTGGTTCCTTTGTTTGTGAGATTTGTGTTTCTTTTTCAAAATGATGATGCTCTGCTTCTTGAGTCTCGGACTGCAAATGCAAATGCTGAATGAAACAATCAGTGTGTATACAGCCAGTGTTCCTGTCATCTTGTTTACAGCGATCCATTACTGAAAAAAATTAGACTGATTGGGTTCCATGGTTATTCAGGCAGCCATTAAGGGATGCCATTTACAGTCGTGTGGATCAATAACAGTATAATGACTTCAACATCACATTTGCTGTTGCTTAGCGTGTGCTCGGAGATACTTTTATTTTCAAATGGCGGCAGCTAGATGTGATTGGTTTTGTTGAGTGACTGCTGTTTGTGCTCCCTCACCATCATGACACTCAATCAAATTATAATATATTATTCAAAAGCCCCCCCCCCACCTCCCTTGTATACACACACACACACTCATAGAACATAATTGATTTTCAGATTGACATGGTGAAAGTAATGATGATTCTCAAACTGGACTACAACAAGACACACAGTGATTTACTTTTTTTAAGTATTGATGCTGTAGTGGTAAAACAATAATGAGAAGAAAGTGCTAAATTAGTTGGAGATCAATGCAAGTAGCATTCACTGGTTTGTTTCAGACAGCATTGTACCAATTTCCCATTATCTCTTATGATATTGCACTTAAATGTAGGCATCAGCATCTGCACCAGGCTTCCCAAGACATATTCAGCTGAATCAGATCTTTATTGAATCTCAGTGCACCTGCTGCAGTGAACATTTGTGTAGATTTTATGGTTCTACCAGTCTTATAAATACATAAGATACATGTTTCTGAAAAGGGACCACGGTTTTTGGCGAGGGGTATTAGATGTGGCTTAACAAGTCTGGTTAGATCAGGCATATCATTCTTTCAGGTAGAAGAGATTACACTCTTTCTCCCTATCACTCTCCACTGAGAGTGGGAGTTTTTGTATGTGTGGCTGTCAAAGTGTGTGATCTCCAGGGGATTAGACCGATCTCTCTAAAGTATCTGAAAGTCATACTGAAAATGGCTACTTCTCCAAAAGCAAACAAATTAGCTATTTTCATGCTTTGGTAACCTTCATTCATCCATAGAAGCACATATGTTATTCTCAGAAACACCCAGAACCAAATTTACCTCTGAAATCTCTCTATTTTAACCAAGTATTGGACTCTAAGCATATCTTGCACAAGCCAACAGGAGAGTTTGCACTGGTCATTTTTTTCTTTTTTGTGGCCGTTTGGTGGTAAATGCTGAGCCTTATTGCTAATCAGGAGTTTCTGTGAGCCACACTAAGCCCCAAATTAATAGCAAGACAAGGCCTCTCAAAATATTCAGTGTTTCCTTTGAGAAGATGCAGAATATAGCAGATACATTTTTGGCCCACTCTACCACACCCATGCCATTTTGTTCCACTGCGCCAGCCATCATTTGTCCTTAAGGCAAGTCACTACACAAATATATATAATCATCCCTTCTGATCTATTCCACACACAAATGGGGGTTTCATTTCCAACACCTCTATGCACCAATTGGCTGTCAAAAGACTCTCAGTAATTGTGACTGCAGAGTCTATGAAAACCGCTAGCCAGTACTCTGTCATTGCTGCCCTCCATAAAATACTGTCCACCAAGTACAGCACAATCCAGCTGAAAGGAACAGAGCATAATGAAAACCTGACAATGTCTGGATTTCGATCTTTAAATCTAATTCTAAGTCCTATGAATAACACTGATGCAGAAAGACTGCGCTGTTATGTACGCATGTGCATGTTTGGCCTTCTACAATGGTATCTGCCTGACTTTTGAATGTGCTTGCATGTCCTGCTATGCATTTGTGTGTAACGTTGGGAAAGAAAGCTAGATTACACCTTATGTTCTCACTGGCCAAAGCAAAAAATCCTGCCATCTCTATTAGATGTTTGTCTCAAGGAGTCCTGAAGTTAATAATCACCCCTCAGAAGAATTATGTTGTATCAGAATTGCACTTATTTTTCATACAAAACAGAAGTTTCATTATTACCTCTTATTCTAATGTAAATACATGAATACACTCCCCTTCCCAATCCGACTGATAATATTCACTGAAGGGATCACCACAGTGAGGGGACATACTTGCAGTATCATTTGGCTGCTTATCATCTGCCTGTAAGACAATAGAAAAAAGTGATACACTCTGAAATCCCTTCAATTCGCTGCTTGCTATTATTAGATACCCCTGCCATGATTCCTGTCAGTTTCCTTTAGGTAATAATTTCCATTCTGATGAGCCACCCGTAGTGACTGTTTAGCATTGGCGCAGCCAAGGTATGTTAATACAGGCCGACCCCTACAGCTTATATGTAAATGCCGTAGGCCTCACCCAGCAAGTGTGACTAAAGGATCTCCATACTGCGCCTGTGTCCTCAGGCAGCAAGAGGGTGTAATCTCAGCTTCAAGGTGACACTAAAGGCTGCACATTATTTTGGCTTCCCCCTTCATTTTGGGGCAGCGAAGACTGCCTCACCAAAATGGCCGATAATGTCCACCTTCTGACCTCTGTTTTTTGGCACAAATCCCTCCACAACACCGCCCACTATTAGAGTTAGTGCAGTACTCTGGCGTTCTCTCTCGACTGCTTTTCACCTCGTCCACTGTAAGGCTTCTTGTCTTTCTCTCCACATTGGGGCTTGAAACAAGATTATATGTTGTTAGTAGTCCAAATGGAAGCTATACGTTTGTTTTATTTTGCTCTCAATTCCAAATGGGCCGGCTGGGCTCCTGGTCTCTGTGAATGAGGAGCCTGTCCATGCAATTGGGATTCTTTATTTTCTTTCACTGGCACTACATTTTAAAGGTAGAATAGGGGAGGGTGCCACACACATACACACACACACACACACACTGACATACACAGCTTGTGAGAGCTTACTGGACCACTAACATGACAGAGCTACACAGTCCAGTCACATCATGCAGGTAGTGCGGTGATTCATTTGCATGTGACACTGACATTTAGTTAGTGTTGTCCCCCAAAGTGTCTTCTGGGTTTTAAGATTTATAATTTTCTCTCCCGGGTTACAGTGTAATGCGCTGTAGAATCAACTGACCTTGAGCTCTTGATCTTCTTTTGTTAACCAAAGACCAAATTTAGTTATGTGTCAGACACAGGGTGCATGCTGTTGAAAGGTAGACTCTCCGCTGGCTTTCCATTGTCCTTGTTTTCCAAATTTTAGTTTCATTACCTGTCATTCATTACAAAGTACCCCGGTACGAAGTTTTTAAGAAAGAAAGTTTTTGTGAAACGGCTCAGGGATTTGTATGTTTCAGAATTTACAGGCCAGCCACAGCCAAAAGTTACAAGCATTTGGCACTTGGCTGGTCTTAGTTCCCACGTTGCCCTGACAGTGTAGGTACTCAAAGGTGAACAGAGACATCTTCCTGTGGGGAAACCTCATTCACTCAGCCACTACAGCTCCCGGTCCATTGGCTGACCTGAGCCCCAGGGAGAGAAGAGCACCATCAGACACACTTTGATTGAACGTTTCCCCTCACAAAAAAAAGGCCCTGTTCAGTCCTTTTCAGTTTTCACAATTCTTTTGAATTGGAGGCAAAATTCAAGCAGAGACAAATCATAGCTGAAAAACATCTAATAGTATTGATGCATACCTCTATGTTGAACACAGCTGCACTCTGGTACTGTCTATGCTCTTTGGACTTAGTTCTTTTTGTGGATTTGTTCAGTTTGATTTATTTCCTTTCATTTGATTTTGTGCGTGTGTGTGTCTGAAACAATGCTATATTTGGGAATGAATGGCATGCTTGGATGGGCTTGGGTGACATTTTTGGATTGTATTGGTTCTCTGGTGTCTGCCCAAGTGGATGGGGGTGCACCTGTATATGTCACTCATGCCATAGAGACACCCATGCATGTCTGTGTGAGGAATGGGCTGCCCTTTCACCTTTGTTGTTCAGTGAGACATTTTTTGACCAATTAGAAGGCAGAGGTATATATTTTCTCTCCCTTTAGGATGGGCTTTTTTCCCTTTTTTTTCCAATTCAACATGTTTTTAAGGTTTTTCTCTCATTTGGACTTCATGACTATAATAATAACTGTCATGATGAAACCAAGCATGATTTCTCAACTTAAACATCATGCGCCCCCATGTTTTATTCACTTTTTCTTACAGTCAAGTCAGGACAGACCAAGATATGATATGTTTCCCAACATTTTTTTTTTTTTTTTAAAGAGCCATGTTTGCTTGTTATGGCGACATTTTTGTTTGATTGTTATCTATGGAAATGTGACATTTTTAAGCACAGGATACTCTTTACATTTGCTATTGACCATTTTTCATGGTACATTTTCAGCGTGTAATTTTGTGCACCACAAAGGAGCATTTCTGCAAAGGTCAGCAGTGAACTTTCGCCCTCAAGGTCAAGTCATGTCTTGCCCAAGGTAGTAACATAATTGACATTAAGAACAAATTACAGGACTTAGAGGAAACATGTAGAGTAGCTCAGAGGAGGACAAATCAAAAGCCCAACTTTGGTTTCAGAAGGTTTCAGTCTGGGTTTTATTCAGCCTATCAGTGTCATTTTAAACCTTTCTGCATGTAAAACAAAATTCAGTGTTTTCTATGCCTGCATATGAAATGGCTGTTAAAAGCCAATAACAGTAGATGTGTTTTGACTATTTGGTCATTGCACATGGTGCTAGCTTGCTTTTATGTGCTACAAAGCTTTGCCCCTTCGAACTACACGTCAGCATAATGTGTGTACATTTTAGTGACCATTTCAGTGCTCAGGTCAGTACGAGTCGGTTCTAAGGTAAAATCCCCTCAGAGTGTGTGTAGGTGATATTTGTGCCTTTGCTTTGTTGGCAAACTGTCCCATGCAACGATCATATGAATCCCATTTGGATCGACACGGTGTATTTTGGAATGCTACCTATCCTTGACGCCCCTCTCAGTCTCCCCACCTGAATCTCCCCCTCAGTACCCACCCACCCACCCCCCACACACGTCATGTCCGCCAAACCCGAGACTTTCCAAGTTACTTTTGTACTGAGGGGCACTGAGGTGTTTAAGGCGGGGAGGAGGGGACATGTAGTCAATTCTTGATTTTAAGCCCCAGTGTGTGAGACCTCCAAACCCACTTTGAGCCATGGTCTTATTTTTTTTTTTTTTGGATTTGATTTTTTTTTTTTTTTTTTTTTTTGGATTTAGAGTCACAGTCTCCTTATTCTATCCCCCACTTATGCCCTCCTCCTCCTCCTTCCCTTTCTCCGACAACCCAAACCCCTCCCCTTCCCCTTTGCGTACTGTACAGTATGTCTGCGTACCCATCTGTCACTGTCTGTCTGCTCGTCTCCCTCTGTCTGTCTTCTTGTCTGCTGTCTTGCTGCTTGAGTCTGTTTTGTTCTGCCTTGTGTCTTGTCTTTCGTCCCTGTCTTTCCTGTCTTGTCTATCTGTCTGTCTCTAAGTCATCTCTTCCATTTAGTTCATCATTTTTTACTCCTACATCTGCACTACTTTCCTTCTCTCTCTTTGACCTTCTTTGCATCCCAACAAACATTTTGACGCTGAATAGATGTAAGTACTGTGGTTTGCGCGGGTATTGAAAAGCTCTTTGGCACAGAGTGACACATTGACCTCTGTAGAAGTCCATAGCTGTTGCCTGTATCTTTTAGTTCAAACACCTAAATATGTCCATTGTTTGTGTTCAGAGTAAGTTTAAACCCGTCTTAATATTTACTTTTTAATGTACCACAAGAGGGTTTTCCCTGGCTCAGCACGAGGTAGTACCTAACCATCAGATGTGTAAAACGTTTTTTCTCCAGGGATTATATATGTTGGAAGTTTGCCATTCACTTGGCTTGGACTTTCAAAACAAATACTAATGTCGCTCGTCTTAGATTTACACAGACAAGGAAAACCGTGCTTTACAAAACACTGTTTTGCTCATTTAGTGTGGAACCTGGCCACCTTTTGCATGTCACTATTTGTCAAGTGCTTGCTGGGATGCCTCTCATGAACACACTTTTTTGCTAACTCATACTCTTCCACTCTCTAACCCTAGCATACTGTACACACGCACACTCATGCCTATACCAACGCAAAAATATATATATATATACATCTATGTATATACACATACACACACATGCAAGTACACAGTACCTTTCACGCCCTTCCTCTGCGTCTCAGAGTCATTATCAACCTCCTTCCACTCAGATTTCAACTCCTATCCATGAGTTTTGAGGTCCTCCCCGTCTCCCTCTCTTAGCTGTCATTCTGCCCTTAACCATCTACCTCTCTCTTTCCCTTTCCCTCTGTCTCTTTCCTGTTCTCTGGATTTCTACTCCCTGTTGATCCAGTTCTGTTTCTTTACTCCAACACTCTGTGATACTAGACTCTCTAGCTACAACAACTATAGTTCTGTTTCTATGTATTTCTAGGCACATACCTTGTTCCTCAATACTTATTTTGTGTTAACTGGGACTGCGATGTGACAATGTGCCACCATCACATTTTGTCACATTAGCTGAAGAAAAACAAAGTTTACACAGCATTGAAGCGGGTTACCCCCCCTTTACCCTCCTCCAACCTTCCCCTCTCTTTTTCTTCCTCTGTCACTCTTTGCTCCTCTGTTCCCTTTCTTTCTATCCTTTTCCTCAGATTCTCTATCCTCTATCTTGTATTTCCTCTTTCCTCTCCAATCGTCTTTTGTCTGGGCATGCTAGCGACCCTTCAGTTATATTCCTCTATGCATTTTATCTCAATTTTTATATCAATTTTGTTATCATTTACTCCTTAATTTACCTCGGTCTATTTATGCATGCTGTCTGTGAAACTGATAGCTGCATCTATCAATGGAACCGTGTCAGATCTTAATAAGGCTTTGTCCAGTGGATCTACCCTAAACCACAAAAATCTGATTAAAGTTTCTCATCTTTAAGATATCTAGGTAGTAGAGACAGGTGTCAAGTGCAAACTTGCGCTAGAATGTGTTTAGAGACCTTGTAGAGATGGTCAATTGCCCTGTAACCCTACACTTCCTGTGCTGTGGGAGAAGCCTGTAATGGCCTACTTCCTGTTTGGCATGCGTGCCGGAGAGGACAGGAAGTTCCAGGTTGCCATCTTGGCCTTATGTGATAGCATTATCACATAGCCTTCACTATACACCTTCGTACTTGGTGATCAGGTTACGTCCATAGTTGTATAAATGTCCGCAGTTCAGTTCCAAAGATGAGAAACTCGTAATAGATTTTTGTGTCTTTAATTGTGCTGTGATGGGTCAAATATTGGTCAATGGAACCTTGTTGCTATGAATCGTTGCTTTATTGTTAATCTATATTGTTGTTGAAGCAGTTCTGTTAGTTTAGTTCCTTCTCATTATTTGTATATTTTTATGTTCTACTTTTTTATTTGGTGTTTTAGTTCACATTTGCCATGTTGAACCTTTTGTGTTAAGTATTTCCTTGAGAAGGGTCCATTTTCATCTGCCTCTCTTGTTACCTCTCTCTTTCTCTTTTTTTTTTTGACTCCCTTGCCCTCTTTTGTCATCTTCTCCCCTTCCTCATGCCTTCTCCCAGTCCGGCGGGTGCCTCCTCGCTTCTCCATTCCACCGACGAGTCAGGAAATTATGCCCGGTGGCAGTGTGAACATAACATGTGTGGCAGTGGGGTCGCCCATGCCTTACGTCAAGTGGATGTTGAACTCAGAGGACTTGACACCAGAGGATGAGATGCCAGTGGGCAGGAACGTTCTCGAACTGAGCAGCGTCCGTGAGTCAGCCAACTACACCTGCGTGGCCATGAGCAGCCTTGGCATCATTGAAGCTGTGGCACAAATCACTGTCAAATGTAAGAGAGAAGTGTGCTTGTGAAGAATACTAATTATGAAGAAGATAAAGTTCAGTTAAGTTTGAAATATACAGAAAAATGCAATTACAATATGTATTGCTATAAAAGTCTCAGGGCAAATGTCCAAACTTTCCGTTTTTGCTATGAAGTTCTTCAATCAGCCACTGTCATGACAAATGATTTCCTCCTCTTTGCTTCCTTTTTTGTCACCATTATAGCTCTCCCCAAGCCTCCAGGAACACCTGTTGTTACTGAAACCACTGCCACCAGTGTGACCATCACCTGGGACTCAGGCAACCCAGACCCAGTCACTTACTACATCATCCAGTACAGGGCCAAGTCCCCAGACAGCAAGTATGAGACAGTGGATGATATCACCACTACACGTTACAGCATTGGTGGTCTCTACCCCAACACAGAATATGAAATCCGTGTCTCAGCTGTCAACACAATCGGCCAGGGTCCTCCCAGTGAGCCGGTAGAAACCCGGACTGGAGAACAAGCCCCTGCCAGTCCACCACGAAACATTCAGGCCCAGATTATTTCCCAAAACACAATGATGGTGCGATGGGAAGAGCCTGAGGAGCCCAATGGGCAGATCAAGGGATACCGCGTTTATTATACAATGGACGACTCCCTTCCCATGAGCCTCTGGCAGATCCATAATGTCCAGGACAGCATCATCACTACTATCCAGAGCCTGGTTCCTCAAGAGACATACACAATTAAAGTCCTAGCATTCACCTCTGTAGGAGATGGACCCTTCTCAGAGCCCATCCATGTCAAAGTACTGCAAGGAGGTGAGGATATGAAATGTCTCTCAGCTTTATTATGTGTGTGTTATGTTCAGATATGTTGTTGAAACCAAGTTGTTAGTTGTACAGTTATACAGAAATGAGAGTGCTGCATCTGTTATCCAGCCTTCTGCTTGAGGAGAGGACTTTCACCACCATTGAAGAACTTCTTTAGCTGTTTTGTGTGTCAGCAGCACATTTTCAGTATTTTCCTGCTACGAAAGAGACAAGTTTACTCCCCCACTGTGCAAGGTTCTCCTGCACATCTGCATCCTCTGCAAACGATGACAAAAGTCTGTTTGATCATGGCAGTCTGAAAAAAAAAACAAATTTGAGAAAGAACCGACATCTGAGAACTAACCAGGATCAGCTTCGGGGCTGAACAACCGACTTCAGAGACCTCACAACAATAGAGCATCTTGTACCTTGCTTTGTTACTGGGGCACAAACCTTTTGTATTTCACTGTAATCTATTCCTCTCAGTTTAATTTCATCTAATCCTTGTCATTTTATGCTTAATCTCATTATGCTCATCATGTTAGGAGACATATAATAAATATGCTCTTTTATTAAGAAAAGTTAGAACAAGGAAAAGAACTTCACTTCCCGGTTCTTAAGAATTTCTTTCTTTTGGAAGCTGGGCAGTACCCCTCTTATGTGTATAATATTCATTTCCATGTCTTTCCACTTACATGTCCTGTAACGTACAGTGTCCTCTGGTTTGTTCTTCAGTTCCAGGTCAACCATCCAGATTTCAGGTCGGTGCTGTTTTTGACACCAGCATTGAACTCACCTGGGAACCCGCCTATGAAAAGGAAGGAATTATATTTTATGAACTTCGCTACACAGAAGGCAGTTTAGGCGTCCAGGTAAGAAATGTAATGTTTCATATTGAATTTCATTGCCTTTTGCACTGAGAGGTGTACATCATCTCTTAATGATCCAACGTTAAATTTATGTCCAACTGTTTCAAACCAGGCTTGTCAGTACCTTTTTTTTCCTCCATCAACAGATAAAGAAAACATTTGGACCCGCATCGTCATATGTTGTGCAAGGGCTCCGGCCAAACACAGAGTACCACTTCTCCCTGGCAGCCATTTCAGCCAAAGGCATCGGAGCCTTCACAAATAACATATCGCAGAAGACCTTGCAAGCCAGTATGTAACCCTTTATTCAGTCTTCTGTCATGTTTTCTTTGCGGGTAGGCTAACAAAAGTATTTTCCCTGGGAAAGCAGTTAAATGATTTTATGCCTTTGTGGAACGTTACTTAAGTGAATTCTAACAAGGTTGTGTGTTTTTCCCCTTTCGACTGGAGCTTGTAAACGTCCTTTTCTCTACTGCATCATCACCTTGCAACTATGCCTGTGTTTTTGCCAGGCATAATCAGGGTTCAGAGCTGATTCAGAAATGATGAATTACTTATGTGTTGTTTAATTCTGAAATAATGCTGAAACACGTGGTTTAATATTTTTGCATTTGACCTTAACTTTGTTAACCTTAATGTACCAATATGATTGTGGTATTTTATACCTCAGGTAAAAGGGTATTTACACTATGCACTGATTGTTTTCTGGAAAGTTGAGGTTGAAATTGAGCTACGAAGGGTTAGAGTGATTTTTTTTTTCTAGACCAAGTGTTTTACAACCTTTTCATTTTATCTTATATTTTCTTATTTTCTAACTTTTCTCTGGTGCCAAATATGTGTGTATGAGTGTACCCAGCACGGTCAAACAAATTAAGTCTATGTGGACTGACAATTTTGGCAGATTCTATTTCCCTTTCTCTTTTGTTCATATTTGCTTTTCCTTTGTCAACAGCAAGTGCACTTTCTTCCACATGACAGACACAAAAAATGTCAGTTCTCCTCCAAGACCACCAAGGCTCTCATGTGCACTGTGTTCAGAATGGGGATTGGAGAATGTGGAGTGGAGTTTAGTAATCAAAGAGGAAAAAAAACCCTATCAGCAGTCACCAAAAGTACTCACATGCCCACCCCAGGAATTTATTCCAGTATATCAGTTCTGCACTGATTATTTTATTTTACAGATGGCAGGAACACAACTGAATTATTTAAACCAGCCAGCTAAAAATAACAGGAGTGATATCATAGCACACAGTAGTGCAAGCTGGAGAGAAAGAAAAAGCACACAGCTTATCCAATCAAATATCCAATAGCTGAAGGACTGTTGGGATGACAGGGTATGAAATTCGTGTCTTTTGGGTTTACACAGCACACAAAGATTAACAATGATGTTGTGTATCGACATTTATTAATACATTAATGGTAAAGAACCTGAAAAATGTAGCTGGATTTATGGGATTAGGGGCGGATCTGAGTGAGTCATTGTGGATCCTGATGATACAGAATATAGAAAATCACAGACAAAGACGCATGTATACATTCACTGACAGAGTGGCTACCCTTATTCTTGATGATCTGGCTGTGCTTTAGAAGATTTCGGGAGGTTTAAACCAGACAATTTTTACTGGGACATAGGAGAGCCATGGTGGTAGGAGTAGACTTCGTTTAACACATTTTCTGTTTCTACCAGTGCAACTTGTTGGCTGTACCCCCACATTTGGGCTGTGGGGGCTTTGGAACAACCACTTCACAGTTCTTTTTGTTACTGCTGGGCAGCAGAGCTACACAGACAGTGCAGAGTCACTGAGGAGATCACCAGTTGCATGCAACACTCACTCCTTCCCACTGGGGGTGCTGTTGAGAATCTATCACTGCACCGTTGATCAGTCCAGGCATGAAAATACTTTATGTTCATCCAGCTCCATTTCTGTCTTGGCGTCTCTCAAGTGTCTGTGCACATCTTCACCTGTCAATGTGTGTTTGTGATTTCCTTACCTCTGTTTTTTTGCATTTGTTCTTGACCGGTGAAGCGCAAGCTGATTGGATTGGATACACTCCTCTCTCCCTCTTACATCACCCTGTTCCAGCTCTGTATCTCTCTTTGCCACTTGTTCCCCTGTGCAATGGAACAAAAGCTCTCCTTGGAATGGCTTGGCATCACCTTGCTCACTTTATGTCCTCTTCCTTTTATGTTGAGTCTTTTGAAAAAAATTGAGTCAGATCGTTTTTTATTATTATTACTACTACTATTATTGTTATTATTAATTTCTTTTACTTTCTGGGTTGTCTGAAAGAATATTGGTTTGACATCGCTCCAGACAGTAGCTTGCTGCTTTTTTTTTGTCTTTTTGTTGGGTTCTTCCATGAACTCAAGCTCACCACAGCCAAAAACAACTGCAACGCAGACAGCACTGATATACCCTTTCCCTTTGAGCAAATATGGGGGAGAATAAGCTGATGGTTTTTCTCATGTCTGTACTTGAGAAGAGGGACTCTTCCTTTGCAATGCCTCATCCATACAATTGCAGTGGACAGAAAGGATAACTGCTGGTTGATAATGGTATCTGCTTGCCCACCATAGAGATGTGATACTACTGTCCAGGAAAATGAGCAGATGTAAACGATGTAAATATTGTGCTCCACGTACGTGACAAGATTATCAAATCTTCTTTGGCTGGCATTTTAAGGTTAACAACCACCTTTACCTTTTCTGTCCATTCTGTTTTATGTGGTTTCACCTGAATGCCTCATGGTTCCTGGTCTTTCCCAGCCAGTGTTTTTTTTAATGCTTTAAACAAGAGTCCCTGCTCAAGCAGGTGTGAGAAATAACCATTGGTTTCTCACTGAGGAGGTCAGAAAAACACAACACAACACAACACAATAAATAACTTGATCTTTTGGATTCTCTGAGGTAAGTGATTGTGTGGTTTAGGGATTCAGTCTGCCGTAACCTTTTTAAAAGACCTGTCAGGGACATCCACATTTTTATCCAATTAACCATTTGTTTGTTTTTTCTGTTTTTTTGTTTTTGTTTTTTTTGAAACACCAACAGAAAATTGGATGCTCGGAATAAGCAGTCTTTATGCAAGACACGGTTAAATATTAAAATGACATGTCTGCAGTTTGGCTGCTTATACAGGTCAGGAATAGAAGCATTTCTATGCATCCAAGTCAGTGAGGAGCCCAGGGACATATATAGCTTGTATTAAGTGCCTTCACGGCTCAGGGGAATATAGACATAGTTGAAATTGTACTGTAAGTCTTTAAAACACACACACACACACACACACACACACACAAGCAAAGCTTGTTCTATTAAATACTGCATGGCTCTCTCATTAACACGCAAGTGCACAGAAACACCTGTTCTCACCTTTTAAGGGCTGTAAACCCATTTCAGTTTTCCTCAAACAAAACAGAATACAAAATATACCACCAGAGCCAGACTCCTGAGTACTATACTATCACAATGGGTGTGGCACATTTACACACACACACAAGAAGTAGTGCCCCACACATATACATTAAAATAGCATCATGCTTTAAAACAACAATGAGGAAAGCCTTATTTACCGACACGTTAAGGCAGGATTAACAATAACAAAAGACACAGAAGAAAATTAAATACACTGTAGTAAAAAAAATACCATGTCGACATTCTTTCCAATATAAATTACAGAACAATGACTGCATAACAATGACCTTAACGTTTGGTATTGCTAGTGCGATGTTCTGCTCGCAGCCCTATAAAAACCATTTGAACCTGGTTTTGAATCCACTGCAGCTTCTGGCAGACTGAAACCCTTTGCCACTAAGTGAAAAGAACAACATGATTTCCCTGTTTGCTTTGTTGTCCATTATTTGTGGTACAAAATGTTGGTAGATTGTTGGAGTTTGTGCTCAGTCCAAGCAGCATTACCAGGGGCTATTGTCATGAGGACCACTCTGTCAAGAACTTATGAAAAGTCAGTGCAAAAAATAATAATTCTCCTCAATCTCAGTCCACATTTGCTCCACTGTGTCTGAAACTCTGCAATCATTTCATTGGATTTCCTTTGTCAATATTACAGCAGGCTCAGATAAATACACCAGATGTTAATGGCATGAGTGGCCCTCATTCAGAAGCAAGGCCTCTTGGTTTATGCTGCCACAGTCAGATCAGGATGAGAGACCATTATTGTGAGATCGTTCAGACGTGGCCGGAGTGGGTCCACAACCCGAGAGCCGGGAGGGTTCCCAGCATTTCTCTAGCTGTTACCCAGTTGCAAGACATGGTAACAGGACCTAAGATGGACCCTGGGAGTGGGTGTTAGGGGACCGCAGGGCCCCAGAGTGGCAGATAAGAATCCCATTTCATAGCGTCAGAATTAATTTCATGCTTTGCGATGAGCTGTGAGCCAGGCCCCTGAATTGTCAGGCTTTGTTACACATTTAGATTATACCTAGAACCTGCCAGTAGCCAGCCAAGTGCTATCTCTCAAATTAAAGTGGCAGATTCTAAATCCTCTGTATTTAGCCAAACAAGCAGTTTAGCCCCCCCACTTACTGTAATTGCAGGAGGTTTTTAGATATATTGAAATATTTGTGTGAGCCACAGCGTTTGGCCATTTGGCATAGAGGGGGGATTAATTCCATAATGATCTACAAATACGAACATCCTGTCATTCCAGGCCTCTGGTGAAAATACAATTCAAATGCAGACATGTGCTTATGCTGTGATAGCAAAAGCACTGGCAATCTGTGTCATTTTAAGAGTCGACGACAGGCATTGAGTAATGGTCTGTGTAGCTAAACTCTGAGCATTAATGTGTGTAATTTATATCCACTGAAGATGTCGCACTGCAAGCACTTTTAATCTGAAGGTAGTCATAATGATTAGGTATGCCACCAGAACTCGACATTGCAGACTTTGTACCCAGAGCTCCCAGTCATATCACAACAGACTTAAAAGTCAAAGAGAAGGATATGAATGCAGACATGACTAATTATTTGTCAAATAGCATTTAGGAAACTCTTTCAGGGAAGCTTCAAAAGAACCTCAAGTGAAGCATTAGCTGAATTTCTTCTTTTGTGGTTGTATAGTTCTAGTATCCATAATCCTACCACTGGCCTTCATGGGATATGCACTTTATTAAAGCTGTGCCCCAGCCAGTCTTAAACTGTTATCAGGCATGAGGATGCCTGTGCACTGTGATAGCCTGGCCCCTGTCAGATTCACAGCCCTTTTCCTCACCACAAAGATTGAGAACTGAGCAATCATTCTTGACGTGGAGAGTTTGCAAATACAATGTGAGCGGAGGAAAGAAGCTGAAAGGCTCAATATCCAGTAAGACCATAAGTAAATAAGCCCATTGGACACAGAGAAGGGTTTGGGAACTGTGGCTGAGGTTCTGTCCTATTTGTTGTGTGCTGGAACATTCAGTCTTCACCGGTAGGAGGCCTCTGATAGCCAAAACTCCTGTTATTTTTAAACTGTTCTACCAAAAGTGACACTGCAGTCAGAACACTGTCATTAAACTTTTATGAATTCAGCAACACAAGCTCTCCGTCTTACTTCCTCTATTCTTGTGTCTTGGTGTTCTCAAAATGGCAGCAAGTTTTGCAAAAACACATAGACACGGGGCTATGAAATGGGATTTATCTGAGCAAATTGTTTAGGAAGGATCTCTGTGTACCTGGCCAAGTGCAAAAGAACAGAAAATCCTCCCCCGTCTCACCCCCAATGGCTTCCCCTCTCACAGTCTTGTGGACCCTCCGGCCCAAAGATATATGAGTATTAAACAGCCCTGGCTACAGCACAGAGCCAACTCTCTCCCTCCCAGTAACCCCAAAGTGGGTCCAAAACAAAAAGTTTTAATGAATCAAAATTAAAGGTGTTATTTACTGATGAAAAATGGGAATAGAGTTTCATAATTTAAAGCATGCTTTCTGGGAGGGAAAGCTGTTGCAGCTCACTGGCTGCAGAGTAAGCACGCTCTGTAGTCAGGTGCTGGTGGTAAGAAAGTCTTTAAAATTTAGTATTTGTGGGAGTCAGGTACGTATGATGCAGACAATGCTTGTGATTTCTTTTGTTTGGTTGGTTCGTTTTCTTTTTTTTAAGAGGTTAAATGTTCTTATTTTCCGTTTATGTATCGTGTTTTTTCATGTTTTCTCATGAGTTGTCATTTTGAACCTTAACTGGTGTTGTGGTTCTTTCTTTCGAGTCACCTGGGTTACAGAGAAATTCATTTCCCAGTACCCTCCTTTAGTTCATAATTTATTTCTTCAGCCTTTGTTTTGGAATGAGAACGTGTTGCCTGTTTCCATGGGTTTCTTTTGAGTTCTTTTCCTATGTTGCTGTGTGTGGAATGCCTTTTTTTTTCTGATGGTATTTCAGTTTGTTTTTGATTATTGTGCGATTTTTACCTTACATAACCAACAAAAACGTAATAATGAACTGGCTTTTGTAACATCAAGATGGAAGGAATATATTCCCACAGAGAACCATTGTAAGGGATAGAGGAAACCTTACTTGGATAGAAATATTTTCATACATGTCCTTTTGTCCGTGTAATACCAAACTCTGGGTGAAACGTTATCGCTCCTTGCACAGCACACTCTCTGGACACACACAAGCTGTGTGAGAGCTTGGCACAGATTAGAAGCGAGAGGCGTTGAATTTGAGTTAGAACGTTCACAGACGTGTAGGTTTTAATATGTTTTGGAAGAAGACTTCAAATACAAATAACAGTCACCATGTTGGAAAAGCATTTATACTTTTACAAATTAAAAAAGACAGACCATGCTAGCTCCTTACTAGATTATACTGATAATTTAGTTGAAAGTTCCGCAACAAAATTATTGTTGTTTTTCAATGGAATGGGTAATTGTGCTCATACAGGGGTAAAGTGTATGCATTTTATACACAAGACAAGACAATGGCTGCTAGAAATCTTTATATATTGAACCAACAATCACATTAATACTAAACATGTATTAAATATATTCATGGCTGGCTTTCTGGACATGACAATATCCTAAATCCTAATGTAGACAGCCCAGTGCCTCAGTAATTGCAGAGACCCTGAAGGGGAAAATTAGGGTTTAGTGCTCATGACTCCAGTTTAGATTGTTTAAGGACTAGAACCTCAGCTCAGTGACTGAAAATAAAATATGCGATGGATGTGTTCGGCCATGTCTATCTGGCACTGCAATCATGAAAATAGGGACTTTGAATAATGAAGTACCTCCAGTTTAGAATATTAACTAAAGGCTTTCACAAGGATGACATGAAGAAGAGAGTGTCAGATCCCCCACCTCCTCTATAAGTAATACATTACAGAACAGAGAAACGGCTTCTGTTATAAGCAAGGCCGGAGACCGTAATATTATTGCCATAGGGTGAATTACTTTTGAGGTACATTCCAAATCAAAAACATGTTAGGTTGATTTCCTCTATAGCAGCAATATGCAACACCTTAAAGCTTCTGATTCCTCTTAATGCCAAGAAACGTAACATGTCTGCATGTCCAACACATGTCCCGCAGTATCCTTAAAGGGTAGCCATCTTGATTCATTATTACACAAGCTTGTTCCACTGTCCATTTATGCTTCTTTTGTTGACATTTGCTTGATGGTTTTATTTTTATTTTAAACATATTTTTGCTTCAGTCTTTGTTTTTGCAATTTTTTGGTTTCAATTATTCTTATTGTTTTTATTTGAGTTTTGAATTTTCCTTTTATCATTTTCTGTATCTCTCCCATCTTTTTATTTTTTTGTTTTTCAACCCTCCCTTCCCCTTTCCCCAACCTCCTCGTCCTCGACCCCCTTCCTTCCTTTCCTTTCCACCCCACCAGAGCCCTCAGCCCCCCCTCAAGACATTAAGTGCAGCAGCACCAGCTCCACCACCCTGCTGGTAAGTTGGCGCCCCCCGCCTTTGAAGAGTCAGAACGGTGCCCTGGTGGGGTATAGGGTGCACTACCAGGTGGTGGGCCCGTCAGAAGGCGGCAGTGACGACAGGGAGCCCGTGGAGGAGCCGACGGTGCCTGCCACGGAAGAGCAGGTGCTGCTGCAGCAATTGGAGAAGTGGACCCAGTACCACATCACCGTGTCCGCCTTCACCGTGATTGGGCCAGGCCCTGCAAGCGAGCCCCTGATCTGCCGTACAGACGAAGACGGTACATGAATCTCTAATGTATAGAAGATAACCTTTTATCTAGGGATGACGTTGTTGTAGGTTAGTTTGAGCACATGGATGTGCAGTAATGTCCATGTTACAAGCCCACGTTAGAAAAATAAGTGTTGCAAATTGGAGACAGCCTTTGTCAAAATACTTTACCAACCATCTTTGTCCATAAGTAACAGGACCACATACAGCTGTGTGAAACAGATGAAAGTAAAACACTTAAAATACATAACACACTTGGGAAATCAAGTGTGTTGCTATTAAAACACAACTAACCAAATGTAATTCATAATAGCTACCACAGCCCATATCCTGCCTCTATCTGTAGGCTTTTAACAGTATCCCATTGCTCAGCCGAGAGCCATAAGCATTTATGAGTGCTGTACACTGCAAGGCCATATCTGTCTGTGCGTTCATGGAGGTTAAAGAAGCACTAAGGTTGCAACACCAATCCCCTGACTTGAAAATATGGTTGACAAAGAAAGAATTAAAACGCCCTCCCAGTCCTTACTTAACTTCTTTTGTGGTGCTCTTGAGCCTGGTATTCAGGCCTGACCTACTCCACTGTAACTTGTGATAGGTGTTGCTGTACGGGCGTTAACCAAGGTGTTGTCGAAAAAGATAAAATAGCCTCAGTTGGTATTCGCTGGACTGCTTTCAATGGATTGCTGGTCATCCGTCCATGTGTGCAACAAAAAAAAAGAAAGAAAAAGACAGAAAAGCCAAGATGCTTGCAAAATCATCTCACCCTCAAAAGAACAAAGAAGAAGAAGAAGAAAAAACATCACACAGCTGAATTGGATAGCAGAAACTAAATGGCAGAGAAGCAAAGCAGTCAAACAATAAAATACATAAACTGACAAGTGAAATTGTGTGAGCATGTCACAGCACATCTGAATCATTGATGGATGACTGGCATTGGCTTCTATTCTCCACGATCCATTTCACATCCATTACCAGAGCATTTTAAGCATTTTCTGACACTGATATACAATGAGCACAACAGTAGAGACGAGCTTAAATTCTTCCCATACCTGTTTTAAAAGACACCAGTGTCAGTGATTACAGGAGTGAAAGCCGCAGCAGACTGACAATAGCTATAACAAATTTTCTGGTGTCATTACGATAATAACGTGTGACCGAGAGGTGCCAGGTAAAGAAGTAACAGCCAGGGCTAAATGGGAGGAAAGATTTTGGCAATAAATAAGATTGGTGAATGATCCCGGGGAAGATGGGGGAAATGGGGTTGTGATTTAGGGAGGAAGAGGGGGACTTGAAGTGTTTGTGGAGGAGCAAATGGAGGCAGTTTGAGTGGAAGAGTTTTATTACTGGCGCATCCTTCTCAGAAAATGCCTGTCCGTGGCACACCATAAGGCCTGGAAGCCAGGCCTTCCATAAAGGCCTGTCATTATGGCTGAGAGACGAGGCTTTCCATTGATGGCAGAGAGACACAGCAGACACATATTGAAATGGTGGAGGAGACGGGGAAAAGTGGTAATGGTGTGTGCGTTTATTTTTTAATGGCCCTGTCTTATTCTTTCCAACTGTCAGTGTGTTTCATGGATATTGTGTGTGTCTGCGTGTGTCAGGACGTTACTAATGTCATGACACAATTTTTCGCATCTTATACTAAATATTGTCCTTGTTCTTATAAGTGTATGTTTATTATATGTTTATTACAGTTGTAAACTACTTTTCCATATTCCCAGTAATAAGACTAATAAGATGATTTTTTTCAGCACTACCTATAACAGATTCTTATTTGAGTTTTTCTCCTTTTACCCATAGTTCCGGGGGCTCCTCCAAGGCGGGTGGAGGTGGAGGTCCTCAACTCCACAGCAGTAAAGGTGATGTGGCGCTCCATGACGCCAGGCAAGCAGCACGGTCAGATCCGTGGCTACCAGGTTCACTATGTACGTGTGGAAAATGGCGAGTCAAGGGGCCTGCCCCTCATCAAGGACGTCATGCTGGCTGATGCCCAGGTATGACCATCTCACAGCTTCCTCAGTAAAAATCAGTTATGTCAGAAAAATGCTAAGTCCACCGCAGAGCATGCTCACACAATGCGTCAATGCAGGTTTTGCTCACAAGAAAATTACAAATAGGACCAGGTCTACCTTTGAATCTATTTTTCATTCATGATACAAAGACACTTTACCAATGAAGCAAGATAAATCAACACTGTCACCGAGATGTAATGATTAAAACCTCAGTGGGCTCTTCAAAGAAACTTTGGTCAACTTTTTTTCAGACACATGTTGCAAATTGTGTACTTGATCCTTGCCTCTTTTGGCTGTGCAAATATTGCTGGAGTATGGGAAGCAATAGGGCGCACTTCCCTCTTGGATTTCATTTCATATTGCTGTAATATTCTTTTCCCCTCAGCCCACAACAAGAACTGTAATCAAAGCTTCACTCATCTTGTCCGCCCTCCTCTGCCTCCATGGCTTTTATTAGGAATGTCTAGACCCCTGCTTTATGGCAACATCTGCCATGAAATGTCTGATTGTGTGCTTGTATCGAACGCAAAGACTCAAAGAAAATGCTGATTATAGTATTCTGTGCCTGAGGCAGGGAAAGTAAAATTGGCATGAAAACATTTCACCAAAAATCAGCCTCCACTGACAGCTAGAATTGTAATAGAGCCTTCTATAATGGCCTTATTTTTTCTTTTTACACAACTTAAAAAAAACTGTCAACACAATGTTGGAGGAATTCTGCCGAAGTGAGACAGTTGTGCACAGTAGCAATCATCCAAATGGAAATTATAGGCTTGAAGCAATAGGGTAAACAACGCAGAAACGAATAGTTGTATGCAAAGCTGCAGTTTTTGGTAATGAATGAATCAAAATCTATTTTTGGCGCATAAATGAAGGAGTCATTCGGGTCAAATGCCACCATTTCATTTAAGTGACCCATGAATCCACGAGTAGAATGTGCTTAAATACCTGAAATTATAAAGATGCAAATCAGATTCACACACCTAGCAGTCAACAAAGAATGGCAGGCATAAATATGGTTTTAGTTGCATATTTTTGTTAGTGCTTTAAAAATTGACCTCATCATTAAGCCTGTCAAGGATTTCAGGTAGCTTATTGATAACTGCACAGTAACGTGGTTAAATGTCACCAGGCCCCACAGGCAGACCTACACAGCTCTCAGCCTTGTTTCAGCTGCTCCTCGTAACATCAGCTTCAAACAGCTTCTCTTTCTCCTGACCTCACAAAACCAGTGACCTATTTCTGATACCAATCCTCTGCTCCAAAACCTCTAATGCCCCTGTCTCTCACAATCCTATTTCTTCCCTTTCTTTTCTCTCTTTCTTTTAAAAAAAAAAATGCTTTCTCTCCTGCACTCTCCTCTTTGGCGGGGGGGTTAGTGGGAAACGGACGATACAGCTGAATATGTGAGTACAAAGTCTCGCCTGAGTGCTTTGTGTAGCTGAAAGGGTATAAACAGCGGGTATTGCATCAACCCGGTTGGATTTGCAATTTACACAGCCCCTCCTCCAATCTTTATTCGATAAGTTTGGATCGCAAAGTGGCTCAGAGGTTTCACCTCAGCTGTCTGGGCCAGCCAACCTCTGCACTATCTCTATAGTCTGCTGAGGAAAAAAGGACAAACTTCTATTACCATCTAACTTCTACAAAATAGTGGCTGATGCAATATCCACTGCCCACTGTGCCTGGAATGCTAATGCTACTTGTGTCATGCTGTGTGTTGAAACAGTTGTTTTGTCTTGTGCTCTGGTGGTGTGCTTTTTTTTTCTTTCTTTGTATGTGTGATTTTTAAACTTTATTATTTCATTTTCTATGTGGTGCCTTAGAATTACTGTTATCCCCTAAGTTCACACTCTTCCATTAAAAATACTGAGACTGTAAAATCTTCATCACATCCCAGATGATCATTCCCAACTGCAGAATTTTTTTTTTTTTTGCAACAAACTGTACCCTTATTTTGAACCCAAATTTGAAACCCCAGTCCATCTGCATTACGTGACTACCATCTCAAGAGCAAGACAGTACTTATAGCTCATTTACCTTTATTGACCTCTCCCATCACTCTGCCAACCAGCCTGTTAAAAACCTCATTCTGCGTTCGTTCAAACCTGCTCCTTTGAAAGATTCATTAGAATTGATCGGAAGCCTCTCTTTGAGGAGGACTCAAGGAAACTTAATGGCTGTGGTAAAAACTGCCAGCAAATGGCTAGGATGTATTCAGCATACATTCACCACAAAGTTAAGTTGTTGATTGGAATTTTACTAAAGGAATAAGGGAGGGTACTTTCCATTTACATATGTAATATCCCTCCTCCACCTTGGCAACTCTACAGATTTATCTAATGGGATGGTCTCCCATTACACAGGGGAACACATTTAATGCATGCCTCGTGAAAATTAATAAAGAGAACCGGGAGACACTTCACTCAGATTAACATTCTGTAAAAGGCAGTTTGAGCTGCATGAAGTGGGGGTCAGAGCATCAAAAATTCAAGACACATTTTGACATTTTCCTGTTTCCTGTCTATTCCCTGTCTCCCATAGGAAATGGTCATTGGAGGACTCAAGCCAGACACCACTTACTCTATCACGGTGGCAGCATACACCACCAAGGGGGATGGAGCCCGGAGCAAACCTAAACTGGTGGTGACCAAAGGGGCAGGTCAGCACAAGGACAAATCATTTATTTATTTCTTTGTCTGATCATGCAGCCATTGTTCATGCAGCAGTAAAGGCAACATATACTTTTTCAGCCTTTGGCTGAAGGGTAACTTACTCGGGCGGTCCCTCATCTTTCCATCCAGCTGTTACTGCAAGGCTACCATCTCTGTATTTAATAAACAGCACAGAAGAGCCCCTCATTTACAGCCACAGTGTAGTGCTTTTAACTGACACAAATATAGTCTGAAGATTTGAACAATCAGACGTGCAAGAATTCCTGAAAGTTGGTGTACTAGGTGTCTTTATTAAAGGTATATCTCATAGTAAGAATTTTGCTTCTGAAATACATGTTTTTAAGTTGACAGTCATTTCCAACTGCTGAATTTTATCCAAGACATTTTTCCAAATGAACCAGTGTGAGGTACATCTGGATTCAAGACCAGTTCAATAGCTCAGAGTTGATGTTTGCTTCTGTCAAGGCAACATTTATTATTTGATTCATGTTCAGAAGACTATCCAAAGATTGTTAGAGATCAAAGAGGTGGTGTGAGGTAGTTGGGAGATCTTTCAGACGGATTATGACAGCTTGAAAACTGCTGTTGGGTCTTTGGTTTGAGCTCTACGGATAAAATACTGCAAGTGGGCACCCCAGTTTAACTGGGCCGCTTCAGCCTGATCAGAAGCTAGCAGTTTAGTTACCATAAACATGATCTAAATCTGTGAGGCTGGCTGCTTGAGAGTGTTAAAGCCTTCTTTGAGAGAAAAGGCATCAAGCAGATTTAGAAGCGTCTTTTTTGCTGGAGCATCTGTGCCCGTTGGCTTTGGGAGGCACACGCGCCTGCATAAACACCTTGTTGCTCACCCTTACTCATGAGCACATGCAGTCTCCACACACATACAGTGTATGCAGACCTAAACTGTGGCATTGTATCCTCCAGTGTACATGCATTATCATCAAACAAAACACACCAGCAGATACACACACAACACACGCTCGCAACCCAACACACACACAAAGGCAAATGTCCCGGATCCTGGCAGGTGTGTGTGTTACAGGTGTCAGGGAGTGCGACACTGCCAAAGGGGCTTGAGTGAGTGCTGTCACTCTCCATCCTCCTGTCAGGACCAGCTGACTGATATGTCAGTCTAGCGCACTCAGTCTGTCCCTCAGATGGAAAGCCTCTCCTTTTTTATTATTGAAGTGTAAAGAAATGGTTTGTGCCAGGGGGCCAAGATAAATAGAAAAGGGGAAGGGGTGAGAGGTGGGGGAGAAGACGAGCCTCAGCAGCCTTTTTCAGAGGTGAAGTGGTTGGTTGTTCTGAGGGATGTCAGGATGGCCTAGTGAAAAGCAGGGTTCCCACTGGTTATGGGATTTCTGAAATACCATGGAATTTCCTGAGGTCTGTATCAGGCAGTGACAAAAAGTGTTGCTATTATTGCTCTCTGGGGACTTCATGAAATGTCAGTGAGCTTAAAAAGTAGTTTAATTTTCACAAAGAAGCTCGTATCGTTTGTATAATGCCTCTGTTTTTTTGCTTAACTTAACTTTATTGGACAGGTTTAGAGCATTTCTAAGCAATAAAAAGAATGTGAAAAAATGCAACAAAATCATCAAATTATACATTAGTTCCTCAGTACTAGTGTA
Source organism: Toxotes lorentzi (assembly GCA_037833715.1). Classification (NCBI taxonomy): domain Eukaryota; kingdom Metazoa; phylum Chordata; class Actinopteri; family Toxotidae; genus Toxotes; species Toxotes lorentzi. Next base: position 13,587,079 of record JBBMJY010000022.1, on the reverse strand, counting down.
CTGAGGAGTATGATTGCAAAGGCCAGTCTCATATCAGAGACTGATATTAGTGTACCAGTCAGCAAGCCCTTTTTAATCCAATCTAATACTCTGCTAGCGGAATTCCTAAATTTTAAATGTAATATTAAAATTGAGCGTGATGGGTCTACCTACATTTTTTTTTTTTACATACTAAAAAAAAACACATATCCTAATTGTCACACAGTACGTAATGGAAATGGACGTTTAAATATCCTTCACAAAACCTTCTTTGAACTGGTTTACCCTTATGTGGACTCACCCATAAACTGGCATACATTAAAAGTGTGATGCAAATAAATGAAATATTCAACCACATGAATGCATGTATGCTCACACAAGCACGCATAACTTATGCAACAGCCTTTTTTTTTTTTTTTTACAGACAAGCATGCACTTACAGAGAGCAATTGCCTCCAGAAATTCAGGACATCACAGTCCTGTAGGTTTTTTTTTTTTTTTTTTTAGGAAACATAAAGACATGAAAAGCGGCAGCAATACAGAGAATCATGACAAAGAGAGTATGTTTTTGTGCTACTTAAAAGTCGATTCACATCAATGGCCGAGTCTTTTCATATCCCCAGACATTCCAGCAAGCCTCTCTGGTAGTTTGGTGTATCAGAAAGTATCCAAAAGAATCTATCTCAGGATTTTGCAGTACATAAAAACAAGTAGAACCGCACCCCTATTTGTGAGTCACAGACAAACAACATTTATTCTGTGGCTGCAACTGTCTTTGTTTGCTGAATGAAAGCCAGGTTTGAAAAGTGCCTTTTCATGCTTCATACTTTCCAGACTCTTCCTTTCAGGAACAAACTTAACCATGACCAATGAAAGACAAAGTTTTTGAGAGCGGATAAAGGAGTCTTTATTGACACAAAAAAAAAAAAATTAAAATGTTTGAGACTGTTATTCTGCCATCCTGTCCTCCCATTGAGGAGTTTTTCACCAGGCTAAAAGTAGCAGAAATCAATGGCCATCCTTTTTTATTTTATTTTCTTGTTCAAGCTCAGGTGGAAAATATATTTAGTTCTCTATTATAAGAAAGTTTTTCAAGAAAAACTAAGCAATCAAAAGCAAAATGAAACAGCATGATACAATGACATAACATTCTGTTGGTAGCAAATGCAATAGGCTACCCAGCACTCCTGATGTGAGACCCTCTGAGGCTGTAGTACAAGGAAAGGTCAGAGGGGGCTGCCCCTGGATGATGGCTGATGTGTGTGTAGATTGTCATATGAGGGAGGAAGGACTGGCCGTCTTATTAGAGAGCATTATAATCATAAAATAAAGGCTCATGAGTGAAAACAAAATACCAAAGAAGACCCAACAGTGTATTAAACCTATAGCATTTCAGAGCTGCATTTTGGAGGTATGTGAACCTTGAAGATTTAAAAACCCAGAAACCCTGAAAGGTAGTGGTGATAAACTGTTTTAGTTCTATATTTGCTAATCCTGGAAAGTTTACACTATATACAGTAATATACTAATGATGATGCAGTACACTGTCTCTGCAGTTAGTAATTAAGAAGTTGCACTGTGTATCATTTTGTGCCATCAGGTAATGATGCAAGGCTTGCAATGATGGACGGATGGATGATATTATATTTGGAGTTTTTATTAGTACTGTGTAATTATACTAAGTGGTTTACATTGTTCATTAATTGTATTGCAAGTCAGAGTGGGTATACTGAAGATTCAAATGAACTCAGTCACACTGTTGTCAGTTAGGTGCTGGAGACATTGGTGCAGTATCCTGCCCTTGTAGCATCTTGTCAGCTTACAAATTCCCATCACCCATCCTCACAGCACTTCACAGGGATTGCTGCATCCTGTAAAAGGATGCTGAGTGATGCATGTGTGCGCATTTGAAACAGTATGGGTACTGTAGACAGATGACTTGAAACATCAGCCCCAGTCCCCTCACTGGATGTTTCGTAACTTCCTGATCATTATTTTTGATCCAGCAAGAAAACATCAATGTGATGGCCCTCTCCCTTTTTCTCATCTCTCTCTCTCTTGCTTTCTTAATAGCTCTTGCTCTTCAAATGGGCCATGTGAAATTTGTTGCAGATTTGACTCCGTGACATTTCCTGCCCTAGCAATTACTGCCCTCCATAAACCCGTACCACATACACACACATACTCTCTGACAGTAAGCAGACTAAATTAAAAGCGGAGGGCAATGAAGATGTGAGCATGATGCATTTGTCATGGCCTTGAAGGCTGAAAAAGACCTCTTACCTCCCACATGTCCTTAGATATGTTATGTCTCCAAATCCAGGCTAGAGCCACAGGTTAATCAGTGGGGATTTTTTTCTGTTTTCAAGCAGCGAACCTTACATCTGCAGTGAAAAAAAGGTTTAAGTGTGCATACGCACCTTGTGCCTTGCAAACAATACAGAGGTAATACGTTTGTTTGTATGCATATGTTGGTGTGTGTACACGTGTGCTGTGCACAAGAGAGGGAGGAAATGAGAAAGTAACTTGATCGCCCCTTTCTCAATCAGGCTGAGTGAGTGTCAACAGCGGGCTGTTAATACTGTGGCCTGATGGGAAGCGTGCTGGGAGGCCCACAAGGAGGGATTGAACCGGGATCGACCCTGAAATGGACATAGAATGGGGGATGGGAGGAGGATGTGAAAGGGGGGGGGGATTGGGCAGTGCACAAGGAAAGGAGTGGAGAGATGGGGAGAGTCTTAAGGGGGGAGAGAGATGAACACTGTGAAGAGGAGGAGAGGGACAATCAAGGTGTCCAAGAACCCCAGAATCACTCATGCACACACACACACACAAATTCACACACACATTTCTGCCTCCTCATATCCCTGTTGGGCCCCCTCTGCAGCAGATTGCTCCTTGTCCCCAGTCACCTTCATCATCCCTCATTCACTCATTTTTCACCCCCTCACCATGCCCTCTTTCGCTCGCTCATCACCCTGTACCACCACACACACACACACACACACACACACACACACACACAAGCACATACTCACACACTGTATACACCACGAGCAATCCCCCGTGCCCCACCTCCTCCCAACTCCAATCTGCTGGCTCAGTAGCCATGATCCCTCTCCCCAGTGTGCAATAGGCCTCTGTTTTAAATGTACAAATAATAAAACTGTTTCAGGGCCACAAAGGTGGCAATGGATACATTTGGTTGCCTGTTGAGGTTAGAAGCAAAGCACAGAAATTTCAAATGGAAAACACACAGGCACACACAGAGTCATCACAGGATCATTATCTCTGATTCTATTTCCTTGATTAGCAGTGAGCATGAAGGCAGAGTGGGCTTTTAAATGACACCAAGCTGAGCTATAGTATGTAGCTGAGGAGTATTAGGAGCATTCGTCTCACCCAACACTCTGCACCCCCGCCTTTCCATTACCGGCAAAGGCTCAGCTGACTACTAAGGCTCTACCCACCCACCCCCATCTTCCTCTAGCAAAAGAAGACCATTAGCAAACGGAAATGAATAATACCAGCAGAGAAAGGAGACTGTGTAGAGTGGATTGCTTTGTGTGTGTGTGTGTGTGTGTGTGTGTGTGTGTGTGTGTTTTTACTATGCGCACATTAAGACTTGCATCTTGGCAGAGAAACATATACTATATGTAGCCACATGTACGTACATAGACACACACATGCACAATGATACTATTCCACTGAGAGGGAGTGCTGTTGCCTCAGACTAATGTTAGCTTCTCCAAATTACTTTAAGTCCATACTGGGCAACAAGCCAAGCAAACCAGCTCTGTGTGCAGCTGGAATGGTGATGTAGGAGCTGGAGCTTGCTGCAAACCAGCACCTATACTATCACACACATAGGCACTTACATGTTCATCAGGGTTGTCCATTATGCAGAAAGATACACATAAGCGGATGCACATTAAAAGACTCAAATAGATGCTGCAATTTAAATTCTTGTAGCGTAACAGTTTTGCAAACTTTGGATGTATAGTGATAAGAAGGCAAATGTAACCGTAACTGCGTCTACACAGTTAACTAGAGATAATGATTTGCGTTGAGCTTGTTCAGCGTTTTTAATTTATGCTGAGAAAGCTCTCGCTGCCAGGACCAACCAATCTGATGCCGACCCAGTTTGCCGACCCAGTTGGCAAGCTTTTTTTTTTTTTTTTTAGAAATACACAGAGATAGGCAAATTTCTTACCAATGGTCTCACAATTGATTTGATTACAGGCATTTGCGATTGAGGGCATCACTAATAGAGCACATGTTTGCGGTTTTAGCCTCACTTATATTTACCAGTTTTCTGTCCTACAACTGCCTCGTATTTCTGAGAAAGGAGGGACGTAGATGGGTGAGTCAAGATAGAATCTATTTACATAGAGATGGGGCTCAAGTGCGAATCAGCTACACTCATTGCTCACAAAGCTTTGACGGCAACTTGAGAACTGAAGGTTTCCCTTAACTGCTGCTGCCTCTATCACACTGATGGGGCCTTAAAAGGACGGTTAAGATGAGACATGTGTCATCCATAAGAGCAGCAAAACTGGGCCGCTCTGAAGGATGGTGTCTAGACCCCAAGCGTAGATCATCCATTTTACAACATGAGATGACTCTTACCAGCTGAAAGAGGCACTGTTCTCTGCTTAAAGTTTTAGTGATGCTTTGTGGTACAGAAATGACTTTTGCTGGAGCTTACATCATCATGAAATGGTAATGCAGCCCCAAGAATTTAGAGGCTCTGAAGGGCTTCCACATTTCCATGCAACACAGCCTGAATCAATTTATTAGGATGTTTACTTATGGATGAAATTAAGTGTAGCGTCTGTAATCAGTTAATATTCACAATAGAATTTGTGATTCTTTAATTGCACCGTACAGTTTATTTGGACAGGTCTTATGCTGCTCTTTCTTTTTCCATGTTAAATTAATGTTTCAGTAGTATACTGGAGATATCAGTAGCAACAGTGTCAGGACTTCAAACCCTAATGTTTTATCTAAAGAGCATTGAAATGGTAAACATAATGGTAGACATAAAGTCAGAGCTATACTTGTGAACATTTGGGTCTGAGCTACATTTTGCCCGGTAACATAAGGAGGCATAAATGATTTTTAAAACAAATGATGGTTATAAAAAGTGAATGGCTTACTTTTAATTTGACAATATTGTTGATTGTTCGAAAGGGACCATGATATGAATGTTACAACAAAAGTGGTGTTTGCCTTTTAAAAAGCACTAAGCATGTTCAGTTTGTGGTTAGCATCTCCATGTATAGATCTGAGCCTGTCTCTTTAAAAAATATACATCCTCATATAACTAGAAAGCTCAGAAATTAAGATTTTTTTTCTTTATCTATACAGTGCCTGGTCCACCCTATCTGTCAGTGGCTCAAGACTCAGAGACGTCAGCTGTTGTTCGCTGGGACCCTCCAGACCTGACCAACGGCATGGACCTGCAGGGTTACCGACTCCAGTTTGGCCGGAAAGATGTCTCTCCTTTGGCCACACTGGAATTTGCTCCCCAAGAACGACAGTACTCTGTGGGCAACATTCACCGGGGGGCCACTTATCTCTTTAAAATCTCAGCCAAGAGCAGGGGGGGCTTTGGGGAAGAGGCTGTTGTGGAACTCAGCGTGCCTGAAAATACACCAGGGGGATACCCTCAAATTAATGAGGGCTCCAAAGTGACATGCTGTTCAGTGCAGCTGTCTTGGTCTCCCCCAGTCCTGGCAGAGAGGAATGGGGTAATCACAGAGTACACTTTGGCCTATAAAGAAGCTGGTGCCATAGGAGCACCACGGGAGCTCCGCTTGCCCCCCAGCCAATCCAGCTACGTGCTCAACAGCCTCAAACCGAACTCAGCATACGATGTGAAAATACGTGCACACACCAGTGTAGGTCCAGGGCCCTACAGCCCTCCTATCCAGTATCGGACGGTGGCCTTTGATCCAGCAGGTAGGGCTTGCCTGTTTCTTTCCCAGCCTGGTTGGCAGGGGGTTGGAAATTTGCTAAAAACATCTGCAACGACACAAAATGAAAACTGCCCCACTCCCTCCTTCAACCACCTCCACTTCTCCTCAAGACAGAGAAAAAATTGATTTTGAAATTGTTTGCCGTGGGATACTCACTTCACTAACCCTATTAAGGTAAAACCCAAGTCAGTAAGTTATAGCCAGTCATTTTGAGAAAGAGGAAAGGTGCCTAGAACTTCAAGGTAAGTGCTGTTTGGTCAGACACTCCTGTCAGTCATCCTTGCAGCCCTTTGTCAAGCACAGTCACGCAGCTAATGCCATCTCACATCCCCAGTTTTCAAACAAGGTAGGACCTCAGTCAAACCCAGTCAATCCAAGAGTATGTTTTAACTATTCTGAGATGACAGAAAGCAAATTTTGGTTATTTATTTTAGTTTTGGTTTGGGGTTTGTTTTGAGATATTCCTCCCTTCCTAACTCCCTTCCTCTCCTAATTCCTCCTTCCTCTGTCCCTTAACGGGCCAGCTTGTGGCATGGCATCCCCCAGATGCACTGCTGAGGACTGTTGGCATGCTGTGTTTTTGGGTCTGTCTCTACACCCGCCTGGCAGCACGCTGGCAGTGCCAACCCAGACTCAGTAGAGGTGTAGGAACAGTTGGCACTTAGACCACATGGGTCAGTTGTCAGTCCTCAAGTGGTCATGGGTTCAAAAACAGTGGTGAGATGGGTTGGCACTACCCACGATAGCTAGCCAGTGGGTGCACCCTTGTGCTCCATGGGTTTGTCGTCCATGAGTCTTACGTGCTATGTGTCTTAACCAATGGCGTTGCCCTTCTCACAGCCAATCACAGCTCACCGATACACTCACTCTCCAACCCAGAGGAACGTTCCAGGGAAACAACAGTTTTTTTGTTTTGTTTTTTAAAACCAATGGTTTTCATTTGTTTCTCTTTCCTTGGACTTTCTACGTGTTTCATTCACTAAATATACATTTTCTTTGTTTTTGTTTTTTTTGTTTTTTTCTTGCACTTGTCCACTCAACAGATGTCCCACAGAATTTCACTGTCAAATGGGCAACCAAGACTACGGTGGTCCTTACATGGAAGTTTTCTGAAACCAGGTCTCCATACAAATGCACAGTGAGTTATATTTTACTGTCAAAACATTCTGAAAATCCCTCTCTGAAATTTGGACTAATTTTCATCTCTTTCTGAAATTGGAAGTGACTTGATTTTACACTAGTGCAATTTTTTAAGCAGTTGTCATTTGCATATTTCAGTGCATTAAGTCACCTCCCAGTCATACCAATACCCATTCATTCACTTATGTGATCATCAAAATGCACATCCATTCTTACCTACATCTACCTCCTTACCAACCAGAATGATCACACATCCAACTATCCTTCTCAACAATATTCTATTCAACTTCTTCACCATCTATTGAACTCTAGATTGAGTACAACCGTCAGAAGATGGATGTGGATGCCAGGCAGCTGAGGGTGCTCGTCACTGGGTTAAGGCACAACACAACTTACGAGTTTGGCGTGACCTGCCAAGAAAGCAAGGATGGTGGGCAAAGACACCGTGTGGTGGCCAGGACTGCACCGCTCATCCTGGTCAAGAAACCCAAACTGGACATCTATGCTGAGCCTGACAACATGCTTACCATGTCCTTCCCACCGGTCGATGCCAAGGATATCAAGTGAGTATAGCAAGCTGAAAGATGGGTCTTGAAAGCTGTGTCTGAATTGTTTTTGAGGGTTGGAGTATTTAGGTTTAATCCTCTAGATGCTTGAGATGTGATATGGATTGAGTTCTCAAGATGTCTGAGATGTGTTGAAATGGGAGTTTAGGTTTTAAGATTTCTGTGACATGCTGATCAATGCTACTTGCTCTTGCAAATATTGAATGCGCACCACAATTTCCTGTCAATCCTATGGTAAATGTTTTAATTTAAACTGCCATATAATATCAACAAAGTGTCTCTATGATTTTTTTGGGTAATTTTTTTGTGTACTGTGTATCTTTCAAGGAATTTTTATGTGGTAGTGGTGCCACTTAAGAGGACCTCTGGAACTGTTAAAAACCTGAAGAACCCTGATGAGATGGACATGGAAGAGGTAAGATTTTTAACAGCAAGAGGTGTGGGTAACTCCACACAAGAAATTATTAGGTTGTTTGGGAGTACCGGGTCAAACGTCAAACAGAATGAAGCATACTGAATGTATGTAATAAGAAGAGGCAAGTACAAAACTTCAGCAACAGTTTCTTTTTTGATAAGACTGTTTACTTTTTTCTCTGCTGGCAAAACTATGTGTTTTCAGAGACACATGTTTGTGTTACCGGCAGTAGCATGTACTAAACAAATTGTATTGTACACACCATGTACCAGACATGGGCACACACAACAGAGCTGTAGGTACATCTCGGCTATGCTAATTTATCCCCCTCAAGCATGAAGCAGAGAGAATTACATAGTCTTCTCCCACTCTTCCCATAGCTCAGGGTCACCTTGAGCTCCAGATCAACAGCAACCTCCCTATTGGATTTAGGATTACACACGTTCCCTCTGCTTAGCGCCTGCCTCTGTCTGCAGTTTGAAATAAGTGAGAGGGGTTGGATGTTAGGGGGTGGTGGGGGCCTGGTTACATGAAACTTTGCCAGGCAGTTAGCAGCTTTTTGAAGCTCCGGGTGCAGTTACACCTAAAGTTTGTTTTCTTCGATCTCAGTCAGTCCAATAAAAGGGTTCAAGTCCTTGTACAGTGAACAGTCACTTAGACCCACAAGCAAGTTCTTTATTGGAAAATGTGATTTTCCCTAATCCTGTGGTAGTGGGGGTGCTCTATTCATTTTATTGACTCCATAAAAATAGTATATGTACTAATAATTCTAAAAAGAAATAAACATAAAAGAGTTTCACTCTTTTATGTGAATCTTATCTGATCATCACTGACGTTATCTGACTCTTTTGGTCATTTTTAATCTGTGCACACTATATTGTAAACATAAATAGCTGTACTAAGAGGAACAGCAAAAGTAAACAAATATCTTTTAACATCAATCAGCTGTTGCGGGAAGTGAGCCCAAAGCGCCGTGCACGCCGTCAGCTGGACCAGAGGAAGCCCTACATCACAGCCTGCTTCAGGCAGCTGCCTTCCAGCTTCACAGTGGGATCCGACCACCGCCACAGCACCTGTGAGAACAAGCCTCTTGAACCTGGCCAGGAGTATGTCTTCTTCCTGCTGGCTGAACTCAATGCCACCGCCGGGGTGAGTTATTACTTCAGCTCAGTTCAGCTGACTTACTTTTGGTCAATTTCTTTTTTGGCGGTGTGGATTAATAATTCAGCTCTGTTCATGTAATCGTTGTAATCATGGTTCACTTCAGTTTTATTCATCTGAAGCTAACACATTTCAGTCTTATCCAGCATGGTTCTGTTCAGACCACTTTCTCTCAGTTCGTTTTGGTACTCTCACGTCTCTCTTCATTTTACTGAATTTCATTCATTTCCTGCATACACTATGATGTAACTTGGATTGTGTTTTACTTCTGCCTGTTTCTTCTGTTCAGAAAATGTTTGTTACCAGCCCTTATACCGACACAGTGATGACTCCCGAGCTGGTGGTGGACCCCCTGCCAGTAGAGACTGGTGACGGACTCATATGGGTTGTGGGCCCAGTCCTGGCTGTGGTCTTCATCATCTGCATTGTTATTGCCATTCTCCTGTATAAAAAGTAAGTTGGTTTGGGAATTGTAGTATTTGTTGGACCTATATGTAGACTGTACAGTACAGAATTAACATTGTTCAACCTCAAATGATGACGGAATCCTTTAGCTTTGCGTGGTTAGTTAGTACCTTGGTCTCCCCAGTGATCTACACAAGCAATATAACTGTGATCCATGAATTTAGTGAATTATGGTAAATGTTGTGTATATGTCAAGTTTTTTTTTTTTCTTCAAATCCAGCAACACAGCAAAGCACAATGAAGATTTTCTTGTCATTTGATGTTGAACCAGTTGTTTGCAGTGTAACTGGGGAATTGGGCTATTGGGAAATAATTGCATGTTAGGGAGCATGTTGAAAGGGGGGCTTATATTGAATTCTAGCAGCATGATATTCAAAGACCCAACAACATTGTTGCATGTAAATATGAAAGAGCTTCTATTGTGTAAAAGATGGTTGTGGGAAGTGAGGGGGTTGGAGAAAGAAGAGAGGAGGAGATTCTTTGAGATGGTGCTCAATAACTAGACTAAGAATGGCACAAGCTACCAATTTAGAGATGCAACAGATATGTACTAAAATATTAGCTATTATTTCTGGAAAGAATCTACGATTCCAATGTTGTCCAAGGTACTTACTAGTCATTGTAACCTTTATTAGTTTAAAAACTGTGCTATTAATAATTTTGTAGGAGTGTGTTACCACAATTCCTAGTGGTGGACATCAAACTCTTTGCTTTTATGCTTAAACCTTACAGGAGGCAGCTCTCTTCCATTTTACAAGTCTAAATTAATTCTCTGTTCCTCAGTGTCCTGGGACTGTGGAACATACTTTTCAGTGAATGTTTCTCCCTTGTTTTACAGTTAGTTGTAGTTTTTAGCCTCAGTGACTGCAGGTCCCAACTGAACAGTGGTGTAAGAGCTTTCCCCACATACCAGGGAAGATCCCTGCACTATCTTAGAGGCCAGGGCCGGTGTGAGCAACACAAGTACAGCTTGCTACTGTCAGATGATCCCTGACTGTCTGACCTTGCCTTACCTCCGTCTTGGTGGTTAGGGAGAGTAACATCTCTCCTTGGATCTCTCTTTTTTCTCTCTTCTCTTTCTCTCCACCTCACTCTCCCATCTCCCCCTCCATCTCACCCTGGTGAATAGTGTTTCCCGGGTCTGCCCTTGGCCCTGACATTCCCCTTCCCCATCTGTATCTGTCCTTTGGGCACACAAATAACCACATACACATACAGTACATGGACACAGAGACACTGGCTCACAAATGCGCTTACTTGCACATCTCATTGAATGCTCACTCGCTTTCATACACTGATACATGTGCACACACATGCACACAGCCCCTCCAAATGTTGAGCCTTATCTCTCATTTTGCGAGCCCAGTAGCGACCCCTGTGAATTTTAAACTGCTCTCTATTGATTTATCTCTCTTCTTGCCTCCCCCTCTCCTTTTCTCCTTGTGTGTTGTGTTTTCACCATCTTTATATATTTATTTGACTCCTATTGCTTTCTCTGGAAACAGCAAACCTGACAGGTAAGGCTTAGCTGTACTTTATTGCATTTTACCGGGGAAAACAAAATAGCCTGCCACAGCAAAAAAAAAAAAAAGGATGCCTTTAATTAGTGCGGGTGAAGGAGAATTTTGCGTACTTGATACGCGTTCTCACCTCGCCGATGCTTGATTTGGTTTCACTCGAGCGTTCTCCACCCGCTGAGTTAACAGCCAGCTGGAGCTGTTGAGTTGTTTAGGAAATATCATTAGTGAGAGTGGTGACTGTTTTTGCTTGATCCAGTCCTAACAAAAAGTTTTTCTGTTTTTTTTTTTTTTTTGTCGTTGTTGTTCGTCTTCCCCTCTTTCTACTCTTCGTTTCTCCAGCCGCAAAAGAAAAGAGTCAGAGCCACGCACAAAATGTCTGCTGAACAACGCAGACATTACTCCCCACCACCCTACAGACCCTGTGGAGATGAGACGCATCAATTTCCAAACTCCAGGTACAGGAATGACACACAGCATGTACAGTGAGGAACACAAACGATTTTCCAATAAAACTGTAAAAAATAATATAAAATATATATAGATGTGTAGATTTATACTGTATTTTTGGCCATATGTGGTGAAAGAAGTCAAGAAGGAAGTTTGCTCATCCAGCCTTTGGTGTGACAGCTTAAAAAAATGTGCAAAAAAACCCCTCACCTTGGCTTTAAGGAAAACTGTAGTATCTTACAGTTTGTGTCTTATTGTCATATCTTATTTTTGTAAATATGAATATGGGTTAATATAACATTTTACTAGAAACTAGAGATTGTAAATACACTAGGCATAGTTTTACCCACACACAGTATAAAAACAGCAACAACAACAACCATAAAAATAAAAACACAAGTTAAGTGGCCTGTTAAAAAGCCATCTAAGGCTTGTATTTCAATGGCCTAATTGGATTTCCATTCTAAAACTGTTTCCAGTCAAGCACTCACTCTGCCGGCTGTCTCTGCAATGACAACATTAGGCTGATCTATAGGTTTTATTGGGAAAGGAAAAAAAATGCATTTTTGTTTGTTTCTTTAAGAGGCTAAGTGAAATTTCAGAAGCAAAGAAGTTTAGCAGGAATCCCTATTTTTGGAACCTACTGAAATGGAAAGGACATTTCTAAATCTGGCAGAACAAAAAGTTGATTAGCAGCAGCTCTAATCCAAGACCAATATTGGCTGCCTTTGTACTATGTTACTGTGGGCAAATGAACACACACACCTGCAGAAAACCTTCCTTCTTGACACCAAATGATGTATTCACCGTGAAAACTGCCTTATTTGTCTAAGATAAAACATACATGTGCAGTTTTGTGTTTTAATATTTACATAGTGTAGTGCAGTGACGGCAGATTGTAACATTGGCACACACACACACACAGAGCCTGCACAGAGATGAACTATTCAAATGCAATGCAGTTGAAAGTTAAATTCAGTTAAACAGGATGTCCATGAAGTGCTCCCATGTCATTCTGTTTGACATAATGTGCTTTCATTACTACCTTCAAGTCACATTTATGTGTTTGCCATGTCACCATATAACAATTTGTTTTTATGAATAACAAATAATTAGAAAATTATGTCTGTTGTTGAACTTCATGTTTTCATGTTGGAAACAGATCTTGGTTTGAAGTTCTCTTGGGTTTTTACCTGCTTCCACTTTTGTCTTACTTTCCTTCTTGTTGTTCCTCTGGTGTTAAAAACAATCACTCAGTCAAAGTTTATTTATATAGCATTTCAAACAAATCAAGTGCAATTCAAAGTGCTTTACAAGCAACTGACAAAGTGGAGGATGGATTAAGAGACTAATGCACCCTTAATTGAATAAGACAACAATAAGTGATGAGTAGTTAAAATAACAGAAGACAGACAATAAAAGATAACACACACAATAAAAAATAAAAAATAAAATAAACTGCTCATAATAAATAAGTCAAATGTTAATAAAATAGAATTACATATTATAAATTATAACAATGATGATAAATAAAATAAGTATAAATATTTGAACCATTAACTAAAAGACTACCTGAAAACCAGATTGAATAAATTGGTTTGGTAAATTGGTAAATTTAGTTTATGTTTAAAAAATATCAAAATTTTCAGCTCCTCTCAGATTCTCTGGCAGGCTGTTCCAGCGGCTTGTAGCGTAATGTCTGAAAACAACATCACAAAATGTTTTTGTTCTGCTTTGGGGAACAGCTAAAAGAGAAGAACCCGAGGGTCAGAGGGGCTCTCCTGGTTCGTAAACCAAAAGCATTTCTGAGAGTAGTTAATGCAGTGAAGGCCATGCAGTGCCTTATTAACTAAGAAAAGAGTTTTAAAGTCAATACAGAAACAGATAACAAGACTTTAAAACAGGCATAATGTGCTTTTCTTTTGGTCTTAGTCAGCACTCAGCAGTCTTCTTCAGTAGAGCAGAAAGGAGAGTGTTAGGGTTAGAGTTACGATCAGTCTCAACATCAGTCTGTCCATGTTGCTCAGAGAGAGAAATGGCCTCACTTTGGAGATGTTCCTCAGATAATAAATGATGTTTTTGTCACACATGAGCTTTGAAATGAAAATCAGAGTCAAAAATCACTCCTGGATTTCTTTTGCTTGGCTCGGGTTGAGTCCTAGTCTATTTAGCTTGGAGGCCAGTTTCTGTCTCTGAGCCTTTGAACCAATAATCACTATTTCTGTTTTATCCTTGTTGAGCTGTAAAAAAAAAACAAAAAAAACTTTGACATCCAGGCCTTTATATCTTTAACACAGAGGAGATTCAATCCCACACTCATTCTTTAAGGCTTCTCCACCTGAAACTTGTCTGACATCTTCCTCCTGCGTCCTTTTCAGACACGTTATCAGTCGGTGTGCCTTTCTTTTATGCAGCCTCCTGTGATTTAAGTTTCAGTGACATCAGTGGTTAGTTATGTTTGGTTGAGTTAAGTTTCCACTGCCCAATTACAAGCCATGGTTTGTAAACAAAAGTCAGATGGATTTTTAAGTAGTATGTCTGTCTGTCAGTTTTGGAAACCTGCTATCCTGCCAGGGAGGAGAGTAAAAATAAATTTGACTGTGGTCCCCATAGCTACCTCTAGCTGTGTATCATGGAATACATTTTACAGAAACTGGTGTATCACTAAATCAACATTTTTCTTCTTGGTTCATATTATATTCTTTCCTCCAACAATTTATTTGACAGAAGGCCTGTTTCCTAGTTTAAATGGCATTGTTCTCACCTGCCTCAGCAAACAAACAAAAAAGGAGTAAATTCTCAAGAAGCAGAATATACACACCTTCCCTGTGTGTACCTTCGTCTCTCTTCCTTTTTTTGACTCTCAACTTTCTGTCTCCAAGCCCAGTTGTCTTTCAGCCATCCATCTGTCATCCGCAGCCAGTCTCTGCTCCATCAAAAGGTTCGGGTTTCAAAATGGAGCATTTCTCTTCAGCTTCTTTGGGAGCCCAGGCATGCTGCCTTGACTTTGTATCTTGGGGGGAAAAAAACGGACTTCTTTGCATCAGAGAAGAGAGATACTGGGATGAAAGGAGATGTACAAACAGAGAAATCTGGAAGTTCAATTTACTGTCCTCATCTTTATCTTGCTTGGTATTCAGAGCCCTATCAGTAGTTCTGTAATGACGAGGTTATAATGGCCATTCTCGCTATTTGTCTCTCTGGCTTCCAGCGCCTTCCACCATGCCCTCAACTGTCCTCTTCCCTTCCTTAAATAGTAGAAATTCTTGTTACAATCTCTTGCTCTCTTTTACATAACATTCAGCAATACATGTTGAGACTTCTCTTGATATATGACAAGCATTCTCATTTGACAGCCCTGTCGTTGTTCTGCAGAGCTGGGCGATGTTGTTATCTTCGTAACCGGGGAATTTAATTTGAATGGACATTTTAGCCCAATTAAGTGGGCCGGTGAGCATTTGTGAACATCCCCATCAGCTAATAGCGACCATTGTTCAAATGAGCATACTCCCAGTGCACTTATCCAAAGCCTCTTCAATCCAGCAGAGCATATGCCACATTGGCAGTGTATGATCAGTGACCCCCTAGTGCTTGGGAGCAAAAAAAAAAAAAAAAAATGTTTTTGATTAGCCTTCCTACAAGCTAAGCATGGCATTTGAGAGTGTGTACATTGTGTGTGTGCACTTGTGCGTTTGTGCTCTAAAGCCTAGAGGTCATGTGACAGCCACACAGTGACATCCCATAACTCCTTGGGGCGCATAGTGGCTTGTTTCATCATTATCTTCATTGGTGCCTGGGGTTTAATTGGCAAATGGGGCCAAAGTAATGATGCAGCACGATTCATCTACTGTCTATCTCCATTCAAGGCCCCCACCTCCACCACCTTTTTTTTTTCCATATGCATTCCCTTTTCCCTTTTCTCACTGTTTCTCTTTTTTTTTTCTTCCCAGTACAGCATTTTGAAAACTGCAAGATTATAACAGTTGGTGATCATCACGAGGACCACCAGCAATATGTACACACACACACACACACACACAGATATATATGCTTCACATCATCAGTTTGGCATTCCCTACTATGCCAATGTCAATTTCTAATTTATATCATACTATGATGCTGAGCTGAGTTTTCTTGACTCATTCATTTCAACACACAGCACACACTTACACATAAACATAATCAGACATGCCTGTACAGCCCTCGTGCTGTGATGAATGACGTTGGGTGGCAGTGGATGAGATCACCCCCCCGCCAGGTTTAATTAGCCATTGTCACAAATCAATTAGGGAGAAAGGGGTGTTCGATGTCTTCATCTCTCCTCAGTCATTCCGCGCCTGTGGCCTGACGTCTTTTCACATAGACATCAGTGAAAGGTAAACCCTCCAAAACTCAGCGTAGCAAACTCTTTTTTTTCTTTGTTTTAAGGCTGGTGTACATCCTAATTGTGTTGGTTTGTTTTTCTTTTAAGGCAAAAAAAAAAAATAATCCAGCTTAATTTGGCTTCCAACTGGGAATGATGACCCACCTGCTTTTTTGTTTTATTACAGAGGAAGTGTTTTTGGGGTTTTTTTTGTTTTTGGGACCAGAGTTCTTGGGAAAAGAACAGAAAGTTTCTTTTGCCCACAAGTTATATTTTCTTTTCCTTCCGTTTCTCACTTCTAATTCCGGAACGAGTTATCTCTTTTCTATGGATCAAAGTTGAAATCTTTGGGTGATGTGATCCTTTCTTATCACTGAGCAGCCCTGTTAATCAGATTCCAGCTTTCAGCCCTGGCAAAAGTTTATTTCCCTTCACTTGATGGGCAGGTTGCCAGCATCCCATCAAACTGCATCTCTTAGCCACATGTCCAGTTAACGTTGTCACAGATGGCTCCTTTCTGCTTGAACAGCTGAGGAGACCTGAGTCTACCCGGACATAACATCGGCTGGCTGCAGCCTCAGAGGACTTCTCCTCTGGAGCAGATAAGACTTTGAATCGTCACCACACTCCTCAGACCTCTGACTCCCATCAGTTCTGGCTCCACAGCTGTCAGCCAAGAATGCAGACACTTTTCCACACCTTTCACTTCCAATGCCTCAGCACCAAGCTGCGGACAAAGGAATCTTTCAGAGTTAGTTTTCACCAGGAAACATAAACTGGTTTTTCCTTTCTTTGTCTCTTTCTTATTCCTGTCAATGGATCCTTCTAACTGGTATTTATGAAAGCTCAGAGATAGCGAATCCATTTCTTATCCTGATCTCTGTGAGTACTGATATGGGCTTTGGTGGAAGGGGTTTCTCAGCAGGGGCAGCAGAGGCTGACACCCATGGCTAGCCAGTCTGGACTGTGGCACTGATTGGGATTTGGTAGCAAAAGGGAAGGTCTGGTGTTCAGGCCACACCAAGAAGGCCTGAGTTTACTCGTGGTAAAAATAATGTATTGCTTTTGTGTTTTATTCCATGGTCTTTTATCATGTTGCACATGTTTCTGTTTTCTTTCTACATAGCCTTCTCTGTTGCATTACAGCCTTTTGAAACCATTTTCCCTTTATGTTTGCTGTTCTTTACAGATTCTGGTCTGAGCAGTCCTCAGAGTGAAGCAGATTTTGACTATGAAAGTTAGTCTCTATGCTTTTAGCATTTGCGTACCAGCTTTCTTTATCTTTTTTTTTTTCCCCACACCGCTTGCCACCATTTACAAATACATAATTTGTATTTGTTTGTTTTTTTTCACATGATGCAGCAAAATTTCAGCTCTAATTAATTTGATGTTGGTTTCTATTGGTACTGGGCTGTTTTTTTCCACTTTAATTGGATGTCAGTCACGATATTCACTTGGGCTGTTGGCTATGCATTAATCCACCATGCATAAATAACCTGTGTGATCACTTCTGCTGATGTAGAGATGGTTGAGAGGTGTTTCTTTTTACAGGGGTACAATCTCTGTTATCCCTCTTTCTTCCCCTCCCCTCCCTCACCCCCTTGTTGTTGTTCTCCCTTCTCCTTTCTCCTCCTCCTTCACCACCACTGTTCCAATTCCATTCTGATCTAACGGGGTCTTTTCTGCACTCAGAGATAACGAGCAGAATTAATTAAAGCGGTGGCAAACAATGGCTTGACATTTGATCACCCGCGCTCCCTGCTCACTGCAAAAGGATCATGCGAGAGAAAAAGCAGACTTTCCGGTTTTCCTCTCCCCCTTTTTACCCCCTTTATTTTATTTTCTTACCCACAGACAGATTTCTTCCTTTTTATGTGGAAATACGCAACATCATGAATAGGCGTTTAAAGAAAAAATGGTTTGACTTATCAGAAAGAATCATTATATTTCTCTGGCGCATCGACTGCAGATTGGGAGATTGGAAATGGGTAATTAGATGCTAGTTTGTTTTGCTGTGTTCATTGATCATGCTGTTGATTACGGTGGAAAAAAAAGGAAGACTCTGTATGTGGATAGGAAAAATCTGTGGGTGGGGCGGTGGGGGAGTTGTTGAAGAGAAGAATGGGAGCCTCGAAGGGGGGGGTAGGGAATAACAACAATTTGTCCTTGAGTGACTTTGCTAGACAACAGGTCACGGCAAATCCTAGATTTGAAAATAAATCTTTTCTTGGATAAACACTGCAACTTGCAGTGCAGTGTATAGATGACAAAATGAATCCGAAAACAAATCAGGCATGATCGACTCATTTGTCTTGAGAACAAAACAAATTGGTCATGTTGGAAAAGTACACAGAGAGAGAAATAGATGCACAAACAGATAAAATTAGCTGAGAGGTTCATCTGTATAAACATAACAGCTTATAGCAATTGGTTATGCTGGCAAAGGGCAAAGTGGGATAAATGTAAAATAACAGATTTAAGCCTCTTACAGTTTCAAGTATTCAAATTGTTTTCATACAAGTTTCCCAGAGCATTTCTACCAAAGTCTGAGGGGCTGAACAAACACTGGTATGTATGACCCTCAGCCAGTCCCACTGCCAGTGCATAATGGGTTATTTGGATGTATATGTAAACACTCTGGCCTGATACATCTCTTTTACCATAGCAGTTACTTATACATGCAGACAGTAATGTGGGCAGTAAACACAAACTGAAAGGAATTGATGGAGTTTGAGTACGTCGGTAACTCACACCTACACTCTCTCTCACACACACACACACACACAGAGTAAACTATACGACCATGCACACGCGCGCACAAACCCAACACAAACATTCTTTGATCTCCCCTCAAACAACCCGCTCTTGTTCTCTCAAGGAGAAGTGAGGGCCTCTCATTTGCATACGCATTTACTTATTTTGCTCATAACTTCTGATACCTTTTCCCTTTCAATTTGAGGCGAGTAAACCACCAACAGCCAAATCTAATTTGCAATATATCTTCTTTTTCATGATTCTCATCTCAATGAATTCCCATACCAGAAGTGATTAATAACTTATCTCATCCTCAAGCAGTGCCACCACCATCGCCATGCTTTGTTAGCTCACTGAGAAACTTAAGTATGAATAAACACACTGTTTTTGTCCAAATACATTCATTTAATTTGAGTTCTCCTATCACCTTGCAAGGTTCTGTTTGGGTTTCTTAAGATATTGAATTGAAAAAGAAATTCAACATAGGCTTTAAAAAATAGAAGCAAACTATTAATTGAGTAAACATCATTTAAATGATCCATTAAGAAGGGCATGGATGTTTGTTGCACAACTCTTGTCAAGTTGTCTGCTAATGCAGCGTGTCCATTCATTTTCCAGAGAATGTCACGCCATCCAGTGTCATCTCGATTTGTCTCATATATGCAATGTAATCTTTGTTAATCTTCATGTAATTGACACCACCACATTGTTCTCAGTGTAAAATAAATTACCATTACTAATGAAGACTGTCAGCACAGAAAGTTGGGCTCCTCCTCTTAAGCTCAACAAAAGCAACCCAAACAACTGTGACCCCCTTGACATTGGGGGGGATATTAAGCATTGTCAGAAAAGGAATATTAAGGATGGTTAATGTGATTATACCGATTTGCACACCCAATTAAGCCTGGGTAACTTTTTTTTTTTTTGCTACGAAATGTCAACATTTTGCCGACTTTTGCCCTCGTCATTTAGCATAAAAAAAGGCCTCTTACTAAAAATACGAAAGCATTAAGTACAGCCAGGCCACATGCAGGGACAGAGCCACAATCTATGGCTGCTCCATATTCCATTACATGGCCTCAGCATTATGCTCCTAAATGGATTAGTGACTGGAGTGCACAGCAGTGCTGATAATATTGTAGCGGCAGCAACACAATATTCATAGGATATTGGAGCAAGCAAAAAAAAAAAAATCTCACAATTTTCTCGCCCAGCTGAAAAGCTAGTTCTTTTGGGGAATTTCTTTGGATAAATGACAGAAGGATTTAGGTGGAGACCATATTGGACATGCAACTGAAAATAATTTTTTTGTGATTTCTTTTGGGAGGTAAGCGGTGTTCATCTTAGAGCCAGTGTTGTCTGGTTTGAGGGAACCAGGACAGGGTAGAAACAGCAGCTTGCTTGCTTTGCACTGGCTGGCTGGAATGGAGCAGCTCACCGTGTCACTCAGCATCACTCACACTCCCAAACCTCCTTATCCCCCCTCCCACCTCCCTTCACATGAGCCCCCAGGTCAGGGCTCCTTTCTAGAATAGGTGCTTCTTTTTTTTTTATAGAGATAGCGGTCGAAACTGGCCAGTGTGCAAACATCACAGTACAACAAGAGCAGATAATACACGAAAGAAGCAGGCCTGTGGGATATCTTGGGACTGATCGAAGACTGCTTCATAGCTTTTATCTCATCTCTTTTTTTTTTTTTGATTGGTCGAATCAATGCTAAAAGTAATAAAGTTTAACTATTAAAGATAATAATATACAGTATTCATATATAGTTAGCAGGAATTAGTTAAGTTGACTTGAATTTGTAAAATTTGCCACCTTTAAAGACTCCACTAACTAGTGAACCCATATTGAATTTTCCTCTTTTTCATTTATAGCAGTTGTGTTAAAAGGAAATGTTGCTTTTGATTGTCTTCAATGTGGAGTACAAGGGAATTTTGTCAAACTAAGCATTCCTTTGACTCAAAGAGTAAAAAGTGCTGCTATGTTTCTTGTCTATGATTTCACCATCAAAACCTTACATTTCTCATCTTGTCATTTCCCAAGCTATTAAAAGTTATCGATGCTTCTGAATGTTTGAGCCATAATTGGTCTGGCTTTTTTCTCAGGCAGCACTCGGTTGGTCCTATTGGTCCATCTGTCTGTCAGCATCATGACCACTGTGGGAATGAATACAGTTTGGTCTGTGGGCGTATGCTACTAGCTTCTTTTGCCGATAATAAGTCAGCCTTGCTTGACAAACTTAGCCTTTTTTGAGCTCTGGCCTGGTCCAATCAAGTGCATATAACATCACCAGTCAATACATTTTGCTGTGTGTGATATTCACCATGTGCTGCACAAGCTTCCTCACCACTAAAACCCAATTTCCATTGTTAAGCAAGAAATCCTCACCCATAAATGATGTGTTGCCTAATTTTTGTAAGTTTTGAACTTGTGTCCTTTCTACCGCACTAATGAACTTTCATTTCCTTTCTTCCCCTGTGTGGAATTTGTCTCTCCATTTTTTGGCGAGCAGGTATGATGAATCATCCTCCCATTCCTATCTCAGAGCTGGCTGAACACACAGAGCTTCTCAAGGCCAACGATAACCTCAAGCTCTCACAGGAATATGAGGTGAGTGGGCCAAAGGCTCAAAACACAAAGTTTCTTCTGATTATTGATTTCTGTTTGATTGTGGTTTCACTGTAACGGGACACATGAGGGAAATGTGTTTTCTCTTCCTTTAAGCTTTTGTTTTTTTCTTGGTTTTTGAGAAAGTTGTAGTTGTTGATGCTTTTGCAATTGTGAAATATCAATTGTGCTCAGCCTCTTATTTTCTCAGATGTATTTGTAGGCTGCAGAAATCCTCCATATTGTCTGGTGTTTTAAGCAGAACTCCACTAATAAGTTTTTGGGCCCACTGGCAGTCAAGTTTTAACATAGTACATCTGTGTGTGTGTGTGTGTGTGTGTGTGCATGCGTACGTGTGCTTGTGTGAGTGAGTGTGTGTGTGTACTAGGGGTAAACTGAGCTGTCTGAGCTCTGAGACCACTGCGGTTATAAATGACACCAGAGTTGATTAGAAATCAGGAGCGCTGAATCAGCTCTCGTTTGCATACAAGCAATATCCTCTCCTCGCCATCCCTAAATCACTGTGCCTGTCGCCTCGCTGCACGCCAGGCTAAGGTAGGAAGCGGGTACACCAGCAAAGATTGCCGTCATCATGCCTGCCGGTGGATGTTGGTGGATAATGACTTCTCATAGCCATCCAGTATTTCTTGGGTATCTATTATTCATAAATCCACATCCAGGCTGTGTACCAAATGGACAAGCTTGTTCCATTCGGGGGGGGGGGGGGGGGCAGAAAAGCTGCCAAAACCCCACCCTTCTTCCAACCCACCCCTCCACTTCTTTGGGTTTGGGGGAAACTGACCCCCCTCCCCCCCAACCAGAAAAAGGTTCTGGGGGGAAAAAAGTTTTT
>JBBMJY010000022.1:13539799-13564728 GCA_037833715.1 Toxotes lorentzi | reverse complement strand
CCCCCTCCCCCCCCCCCCCCCCCCTCCCCCCCCCCCCCCCCCCCCCCCCCCCCCCTCTTGCCTTCCCCCTCCCCCAGACATAATGCCAAAGTCGACACTTTGCTACAACTACAACTTCTAATTATTTGGCTTTGAGAGAGCATGCACCGCCTGCTCATCTCTTCTCCAGCTTGGTCTTTTTCGCTCCCTCTCTGTCCCTCTGCCCCTTCACACAACCACCCCCCAGGAAAAATAAATGACAGAATTAAATAGAGAAGTGTAATTTTAATTTTGTTATTTTCTTGATGAATGGCTGCCCGTCCGGGCGCCCCAGCTTGCCAAGCGCAGCTCTACGGGGCTTTGACTGATTGGTTTTTAGCCAAGCGGGATGTGAGGGAGGAGGAAAAATGGAAGGAAGAGGGGAGAGAGGAGAGAGGTGAGGTGAGGAGGCTTGGTTAATGATGAGGATTCAGTGAGGGGGAGAGAGCACAGAGCAACACAGCTGGAGAGCAGAGATGAAGAGGAGATAATCTGACGTACAAACAGCAATGAAAAGGCAGCCAGAGTTTTACCTGACGATACTGAAGCCACAGAGTTTGTTGTCTGTCTGTTGTCAGGCGGTTGGCAGCCATGTCCTGAAGCCCTGTCTTCTTGACAGGAGCTGTCACTCATCTTCAAACATATCATCATTTATTACAAGGAACTATTTAAAAAATATATATTTTTAAGTCAGTTTATATCATTTTTTGTGGTTTTCAATTTTTGGAGTGAGGGATGTTTCTGGGAAGTGACCCCAATCCTTACACACACTCTCACACACACGCATATTCAGCCTTAAGGTAATCTAGTAAGAAATGGAAAATAGGAGGGTAGTAGGTGGGTGAGTGCTGCAAAGAGAGGGACTGTAAACATCAGAGAGGAGATGGGAGATGGAGAAGGCGATAAAGAGACAAAGAAGTATGGACAAAAAAGTGGAAGACTTTGAAGATGGAGAGATGCAGATAAGGAAAATGGGGACAAGGAGGGGGGGCGGGGCAGAAAGAAGGAAAAAACAAAGATGGAAAGAGGCTAAAACAGACAGAAGCTCTGATTGCTATAATGATTACATGCAAATTGTTAGCTCACATTTCCAGTTGGACTTCATTTAAATTCAGTGCCTCTCTCCAGTCCTCCCCCCCAACATGGCGAAGCCCTAACTGCAAATATCCTTCAAGCCTCCGTCTCTACACCAACAGAGAGCCTGATGCCTATAAGCAAACAAAGAATCGTAATGGAATACTTAATTATCCTGACAAGGGAATGGAATATTTATCTGGAATGCTTGTATTTTAAAGAGGCGGCTGAATTTGTCTTTCACCCAAGTGTCGGGCCTCGCTCCACACCCTCCCGTCAGGAGTGAGAGCCGTCGCTGCCGCCTTCATAAATAATGTTATTTTGTCATTATGTATCCGCTACGTTAATGATCTTGATAAAGTACTGTGTGCAGCTGCTGTGAGTACTTAAACCAGTCAGCAAGCAAATTTTCAGGACACCATATATTTTTTCCTTTGGGGAAATCATTCTCTCCCTCTCCCCGTTCTTCTCTTCTTTCTGTGATATTGAGAGGAGATGTTGTTATTGCACATCTCCTCTCACAGCTCTTCTGATTTCCTCTTTGTCTGTGCATGTTCTGCCTGTCTCTGCCCCCATCAGTCTATTGATCCAGGCCAGCAGTTCACCTGGGAACACTCCAACCTGGAGGTGAACAAGCCCAAAAATCGTTACGCCAACGTCATCGCCTACGACCACTCCCGCGTCATCCTGGCTCCCATCGAGGGTAAGGCTCACCCTCACACTCTGCACATTCACCGCCCAAGACTTGTGCTCAGCTCTTTGTGGAACATTTTGGAAATCCTCGTAATTACACAGTCAATTTAAGTAATTAGGATTTTGTACTGAACAGACGTATACTAGACCAGATGGCACTAGACAGTGAAGACCACACTAGAACTGTACAAACCAGTGTAAAACAGAATATGTTCAATGCAATCATTACAGGAGAGTGCTATATTTTATCGCACTATAGAAAAGCACAGGGTAGATAAAAAAAACCTAAGCTGTAAGGACTGGACTGTACTGGATTAAAGTGCTGTAGCTGAATTGGTAGTTAACCAGAAAAGAATGGAGGATGGCATAAACGGAGGACTTTTTTCAGCTCAGCTTGGTCCTGAGCAGCTAAACTGTTTATGGTCTCATATTATTTTGGGAGAGGACTTGTTTCAGCTCATCTTTGCACCCAGTCATCTCTCCCACTCAAGAGTGGCCCAGGAATTTAACCAGTGTTTTCACCGTCCCATTTGTCTCATCAGATCTGCCTCTCTCTCATGACTTCCCTTTAACTGCCCATAGACAGAGTTCTGGGAATCTCAGAGCCAGAAAAACTCTTCCTCTGACTCCTAAATCTCAAGGGACATTGTCAGAGGTAGTCACCCTTCACCGCTGACACTGCTCTGGTGTTGCATCACCAGAAGGGCTCCCAAGTCCTTGCAGTTGTGTCAAGCTCCGCAGTACTCTCCTTCTGTTTGAGCTAACTGCTCCAACTAGATCTCGCAATAGTCGGGCCAATTTGAGGGTGCGACAACATGCGTAGCAAAATTATCCCGGGGAAAAAAAATGCCTCGTCCATAAATACATAAATTAATCAAGTCTGAAATTTCTATTTTACACTGCAGTGATTTTGCCATTAGTCGCAGCAGTAGAACAATTCATGCACACCACCATTCTCTGTTCACTTAGCTATGACTAAAGCCAAAGCACCACAGTCGGATTGTGCGACGTGGTATCCGTTTTAATGGCATTTACCTTTCTTTTCTCTTCTTTATTTCCATTCATTCCTTCATTCCTTTTTCTTTCTTCTCTTTTCTTCTTTGTACCTTCTCTACCACCTCTCTCACTCTCTCTGTCTTTCTCTCTCACTCTTTCTCCCCCTTTTTTCTGTCTTATTCTTCCTCTCCACTCTGGTTGTTGTCCTCACTGCGTCTCCTCTCTTAAATTAGCCCAGTCAAGTGTTTCAGTGTTAGTCGCTTGAGTGAGGAGATGTCA
The DNA here is from genome assembly GCA_037833715.1 of Toxotes lorentzi. Classification (NCBI taxonomy): domain Eukaryota; kingdom Metazoa; phylum Chordata; class Actinopteri; family Toxotidae; genus Toxotes; species Toxotes lorentzi. The sequence goes on along the minus strand of JBBMJY010000022.1, from coordinate 13,561,668 downwards.
GTCAAAGAGACGTGACTCTCCAACACAGATGCTGCCACACTGGAGTCTCTTTTCAGCTGACAGGATTGTAGAAGACGGTTAAACGAGGATGGGTGATGTTCTGTCTTATCACTGTTGGATGCTGTGTTAGACACACTCTAATCGCAAGATTATATTTTTGGCTTTTTCCTACAACAGCTTCAAATTACTGAGGCTTTAGTGACTTTACACCAAGTTTGAAGACACCGTGGCTTTTTGGATGCAGGACAATTCCACACAACCACAACATCCTCGGATTCCCTCAGATCAGAGCTCGATGAGTTTTGTACCTCACATGATGAGATTAGAGACTTGTGTCATAGTTACACAACTTTGCGCGACTGCTATGAGTAGTCCTGATGAAACCTTGCAGCGAACTACATCTTTAGGCTTTGAAGTGTTCTGTTACTGCCGTACACACATTAAAGGGTGCCACAGAATACTTTGATAGTTGCTAGCAGTCAGCTGAAGCAGGATTTTGTGATATATCTTGCTATATACCACCATACCGCCAGTACACATCCATCTATGCAACAGCACAAAGGGGTTCCTTACAGCGAGATTTATTGGAACTGGTGTGTAACAGAGCATGGTGGCGGGTTGAGAGGGATGGTAGCTGAATCTACCTCCCGGCTGTGGTGGCTGAGTGGCTGATACACTCCTCACTGTCCTCCATCTTCCAGCACACTTCAAACTGTGGTGGTGGTAAATCAGGTGGAGGCTAAACCATATCTACAGAAACCAAGGCAGAACCACAGAGGTACAAAAAATGCAAATGATAAAAGAGCAGTGCAGGAAGTTGCGACAGTGAAGTAGTTGCTGCATTTGAATCCATTCAAATGGAACAACAACTGAGGTTTCTTTTAATCTCTACAGTAGTAGAGTAGGGAGCAAGGCCTTGTTTTGTTCAAAACAAGCTCTAAGAAATATGGGGCAAGAATAATAACCCAATAATAACCGAAGAGCTGACATGGTCTACCGCGTCTTAAGACAGTGCCTCTTGACAGTTCCAAAATTTTAACTGATCTCAGCCAATTTTCACTTGTTTCATCGATAAGAGGTGTGAAGACTCATTACACAAGCAATTTACTTGTTTTATTTTTCCAGTCTAGAGTCTTTACACCTTCATTGATTGGGAAACAGGGTCAATGTGTGAAAAAAACTGGGAATTATTGAGACAGATGGCACAATACCAAAAGGTGCAAATAATGAGTGAAGTAACATAATGAAAAGTGATGAATGGACAGGATTACCAGAGGTACAGCTGTGAAATGTACCATGTTACACCTTCTTGTCTTTTCCTGTGGTCTGTATCTAGGTATCACAGGTAGCGACTATATCAATGCCAACTACATTGATGGCTACAGGAAGCAGAATGCCTACATCGCCACCCAGGGTCCATTACCAGAGACGTTTGGGGACTTCTGGAGGATGGTGTGGGAACAGAGAGCAGCCACTGTGGTCATGATGACCAGGCTGGAGGAGAAGTCACGGGTAAGTCCGCTCAGCCAGTTTTTGGAGTAATGCTGGGCACTGCATTTGGCAGGTTTGTATTTAAAGATGCCCTGTAGTGACCTCACTAACCACCTTAAAATGTTGGGGTTTTTTTTTATAAATCTCAAAATAAAATCACTGCTTCACAAGACCACAAGTACTAGAACGAACTTCTGAAAATGGCACAGCTTTACATTGATTTCCCAGTTGCACATCTGAACGTCACTGGTAGGTAATCAGACTTCATTTTCTTGGGATGGATTGCTTTCAGAGAAGAAATTTTCATGGGGCGGTGAAATCGGCAAATGAGGGTGACAAAACAGAGTTAATTCAAAGATGGTCTGCCTGTGCACATCTGATAGGTTAGACTGTGTATCTACTGGGAGTATCAGACTTGGCTATGTTTTCTCTCCTTATTTGCAAGCGAAACTACAAGCTGTTGCATGTTCCCTGCAGCACACTGAGAGCTTTAGCTCTCAGACTGCACAGTGCAGGAAGCTTAAATTAAACTTTAAGCAACAGAGTATGGAGTTTTTTTGCAGTACCTGTGACCAGTGCCTCCTACAACGAATCTGTTGATTGTGGAAGTTAGAGGAAGACGTGCCTGCATAGCACAGTGACTTATTTTAAGTACTGAGGAAGGAGATGTTGATGATGATAGATCACACTAGTCCACTTTGGTTTGTTTTTTGTTTATTGTTATTTTATACATTGACATCATTTTGCTGGAAGCATATTCTCTGGAAGGGGCTCACCCTGGAGTCACACCAACTCATTCTAGAAAGGAGCAGAGAAGGTTTCATAGAACAAAGGCAACAGATTAAAAATGAAAAATGTAGCAGAAATAATCACGGATCTTACTGTGATAATAGTCAATCAGCTGAAGGAACATTGGCTCCGTTCGGAAAGTCTCTGAAGTGTTTGACAGTTGGATATCAGTCCCATTTGCCCACAGTGACAGCCAGCTTTTATGTAAACAAAGTGGCTGTCATATGACCCATTTCTCTGAATTATGAGCTGAAAATGCAGGTAAGTGCTACAGAAAAGAAATAAATTAAAGCCAAATGGTGGGAGTGCATCCTTAGGATGGATCTATGGGGATAATATTCTCTGCTATGAAGGAGTGGACTTAAATGTCAAAAAGCCAACTGCGATGTTTCATCCTGTCAACTCAAACCTGTGTCAACATCAGGCATACTCACCCCAGGTGTCTCCACTCATTTTCCCTTTCTCTATCCCCTTCCAGTTGTTTACCTATCCTCCGTCCTGACATGCGCGTTCTACTCCTGTCAAACGTGATCAGGATTAGCGGGCGGTAGAACTTGAGTGTCAGCTTGAGCAGGAAATGGAAGAGAAAGCTGGAGAGCAGCGCATCTCCCTCACTAGCTGTCACATTTCATCAGATGTCTGCTGGCGCGTCACACCCCATATTGAATGAATCTTTATTAAATGGCCTGGCGGGGTGGGCTGGGGGAAGCTGGTGCTTTATTTTCACATATACAGATATACTGTAGAACCACTGGACAAGTAACGACCAAAAACTCTCGCTAAAAAACATTTTAGAAGAATATGAGGTTCTTCATGTGAGGAGGAAATGATAACACTTTATTAGGCTTTTATTTTGACAGATGCTGAATTAAGAATAGATTATGAAGTGATTAGGTTCCTTAACTTCCAAATACAGCCTCGCTGATGTTTTGCATTACTGGTAAACATTTTTGATTTAGTGAAGGATGCAGGCAGGATTTGTGTAAGGTTGATTAAATTAAGCTATGAGAATGGAGTTGCTGTGACATTCTGGTCACGTTCAGTGTGCACAGTGTTGTTTCTCAGATGTGAAATAGAGAGAAGCTACCCTGGCGTTTCTGTCAACACTGCCTGGCGTTTGAATCCACAGGAGGGTTTGCTTTATGAGCGGTGCGTGAGTGCCTACATTTGTTTGAGAGGAGCATGATTTAAAATTTTTTGCTCTACTCCATTTATGTGTTTAATAGAATGTGACGTCTTATCTTTGTCTGTGTGTCTGTCTGTCTATCTTTCTCTAACTTCCTCTGTCCCAGATTAAGTGTGACCAGTACTGGCCCAGTCGAGGCACAGAAACCTATGGTATGACCCAAGTGACCCTGCTGGATACCATAGAACTGGCCACTTTCTGTGTCCGCACTTTCTCCTTGCACAAGGTAGGATGATTTCTCTCTAAAGTGGTCATTACTCAGGCATGTCTAAGCAAATAAAATACAGCCATTATATTTATTAGGAAGCTGGATAGGAATCAATCACAGTATCCTTATTCTTTGCCTGCCAAGTAAACTGAGAACCAATTCACAAGACACAGCTTACAAAAATACAGACTCAAAGTTTGCATAAATAACAAAAATGATGGTACAAACTGTGTTCTGTTTTTCCATTCAATATAAAGATATAGACAAATATAACCCTTCGTCCCCATTGTCCTATCAGTCAACCTCTCTCACCTTGTTCAGCTCTCCCTCCTCAATAGATCATCTGTTTATGTGAGTCTGCCAAATTGGAGCACTTAGGTAAAGTGAGCAGAAGAGAAACTCAATATACATAATTGCCAGACTGCTCTCATGCCTCTATGCATGCGTACACACACACGCACACACACGAACACACAAATTCAAACACTGAACACACAGGCAGGTACACAGTCTCAAAACATTTGAGAATATTCTTAAGAAGAAGCATTTGCACACACGAGCTAACACATACACAAACATATTGTGACAGCTGCACACATAAAACCAAAATATCATAATAATGTATTTACATCCCTTGGCACATATGTATAGATATGATGTCACACACAGGCACAAACCGCAGACAGGAATAACACACAATAAAATGCCTTTAAATACAGACATACACACACAGACACAGAAAACATACTAAGAGACAACAGCACATCTAGAAGCAAACTCACTCATTGTCATGCAAACACAAGTTGTAATACAAGCTGTTAGAAGACACATAGCAGAAAACCAGTCACAGGAAGGATTAGACATTTCCAGAATTTTCCTCCTAACCAGATAGCACCACATTAAAGTTACCTCTGACTTTTTAATCGGCACATCCGCAGAACGATGAACACCAGCACAAACCGGCGACGGTACAGATATCAGCAGCCACGGTGCTTTAAAGCCGGCTGGTTGACATTCAGGGCCATTTACATTCGGCCGCTCTCAGCCTCCATCAAACCCACCAATATGATTCTTTCGCTATCTACCCTATCCGTCCTCCTTATAACCGCAGTCATCGCTGTGATTTTTCACTGAGCTGTTTTCACTTTATATGTCTGAGAAAAAATATTTTGTTGGATTTGTGTGAAGTATAGGATAGCAGAAGCAGGCAGCACACACATATACAAAGCAACACCATGGTGTCTATCCATATGTATGTGTGTCCTGCAGTGATGCAGAATTGTGTCTACTGATAAATCCTTTCCCTCTCCAAAAAAATGAAATTTAAAGAAAACTAGCAGCCAAGCACCAGTTACATCCGCGCAGCCTGCCTCAAACACAGAAACAGGGAATGTCCAAACAAAAAAAAAACAAGGGAAATAAGAAGTAGGTCAGTTTGCTTTTAATTACCACACTCATTTATTCATATATTCAGCAAGAAAAAAAGTCCCTCTGTCAGGGAAGCAGAAGCACTGCATTGAAATGCAAACAGTACCTCCATTAGAGGATCTTCTGAGGACAGAAATATGCAAGGGAGAATTTTTTTTCCTTTCTTCTCACTTATCCTTCTCAAAATCTTCCTCTGGATCGCAGCTTCTAGCTTTGATGCACTGAGAGTTGAGTCTGAGATGGGAGCTGACAGATGGCTGTGTAATGTGGGTGTTTGCTGCATGCATCTGTAGATGTTCTGAGCTGCAGTAACATGAGAATAAAGAGATATAAGCACCTGTACTGTCTGGTATAGAAATTATCATACCTATGTTATCACGTTAAGGCCATCTGATCAGCTGATCAGCTGTATATGTTTGACCATGTTTCCCAAAGGAAAATTACACTCTCTTAAGCGAAACTGCAACAAAAATCTATTTTAAGTATGGAACACACACCCCCAGTGAAGGTAGCTGAAATTTTGAGTCAGACTATCCCAGTCAGTGGTTTCAGAATGGGATACATGGACAGTGGTTGCAAATGCATGTAAATATTAAATTATGTGGATTTAAAAGCAAGGGGTTATACCTAGAGATTAAATCAAAACAGCATGCACACAATGCTTATATACCATTTGTGTTCATTTTTGTTTTGTTTTTATCCAGAATGGCTCTAGCGAGAAGCGGGAGGTTCGTCAGTTCCAGTTCACGGCGTGGCCTGACCACGGTGTACCGGAGTACCCAACTCCCTTCCTGGCCTTCCTCCGTAGGGTGAAGACCTGTAACCCGCCTGATGCCGGACCCATCATCGCCCACTGCAGGTCAGTAATAATGTTATGTTGTTTGCTTTCTTTTAAATACTCTTTTTTTCCCATTTCTAACTTGTATGTAACTGATGTAACTATCTGTGCCCTAGTGGAACAGTTTCATGCTCTGAGATCACTTGCTCCATGTTGTGACAGGGTAAAAATTAAGCTCAACTCTACACATAGAAGTGGTATCCTTGTTTCATTTGCCTGTATCCCTGAGTGTGTGTATACTCGTGAGTAAACACAATGGCAGAGCTCCACCCTGTGTATCTGGTTTTAAACATTACATAACACACAAACACGCTTCTTTCGTACCAGACATCCAGCTTTTCTTTTCTCCATTGGTCACATCATCATTCTCTTTAAGGCACTCTTTCTTCTTGCTTTCATTCTCTCCACCTCTCTTTCTTTTTTTTTCCCCCTTCTTTGAGAAAAGCTTCACAGTAATCCCTTCCCATCTTTCCTGCTTCTCCCTTTTTGCTCCTTAACCCCCCCTCCTTTTACAAGCGGTATTTCTCGAATGGCTTATTCAAATTGAAACCTTTCTTTTTGTCAAGATAAGACAACTTCAGTCCAAAGCACTACACAATAAAACTGATATTCAACAGCTTGCTTGGCTCAGTTTCCATCACTGTCCTCTTGCTGTTCTGACATTTTTAGTTCTGTATTCCCTCTCCAGCTATCATCACATCTCTCTGTTTTTCCTCTCCTGCTCAATTATTTAAACTGTAATGCCACAACAAATCCACAAGCATTACTGGACATATATAATCACCTTGTGTTTTAATATTTCAGCAGTTAGAACAACAGTAAATTACAATTTGATTCCTACAATACGAATATGACAAGCACTTAGTATCAGGGAAACAGCTATTCACAACCATAACCACTACCACAGCACCATGAGAGGATAAGACGCTAGAAATAAGAGTAAGGGATAAATGAATTTCTATTTAACAGACCTCTTAAATCTTCTCTCTCTCTTTCTTCTCATTTCTTTCCATCCTTTTGTAGTGCGGGTGTCGGCCGGACAGGCTGCTTCATCGTCATCGACGCCATGCTTGAGCGTATCAAGCACGAGAAGACGGTCGATATTTACGGCCACGTGACGCTGATGCGGTCACAGCGGAACTACATGGTGCAGACGGAGGACCAGTACAGCTTCATTCACGATGCACTGCTGGAGGCAGTGGCCTGCGGCAACACCGAGGTGGCTGCCCGGAGCCTCTATTCCTACATTCAGAAGCTGGCCCAGGTGGAGAGTGGCGAGCATGTCACTGGCATGGAGCTAGAGTTTAAGGTACGGGAAATGGAGCAATTTCCTTAAACTTAATCTGGAGTAGACTTAACCTGGTAAATTGTTATGACGTAAATGACATGGGGTTTGGGCAGAGTTAAAGCTCTGTCTCTTTCTTCATTTCACTAATAAACCATGACGATGTGTCATGTTTCGGATTAAGTTCAGCATTTGTTTTCTGACATGTAAATTACTGGATCGACTGCCTGTAGTTTTTTGTAGGTGACCCCATTTTGACCCCACTGAGACAGTTATAAACAAAATGCGAATCAGATCAGTGTCTGTATTAACTTTTTACTTTTGGGACTTAATCATAACTAAATAATGAGGACATAAACACTAAGTTTTGAGAGTTGTCACCTTGTCTTAAGCAACTGTAAGCCTTTTAAATGAGGCTCGCTGCCAGCTTTATCTTCCCAGGAGTTATTTTGGATGCAAATCCAATTTCTTTGCCTTTCATAGTTTTTCTCTTCATCATTATTTGCACTGTGCTTATATGTGAGTTGCAATAATTGCTCTTTGATTTGTGATCATACATTTCTTTGCATTTTTATACTTGATAAAACATATACAGTAGTAGTTTTTGACCAATGACACAAAATGAATGATTACGATAGCTAATTGGAGGAACTGGAGAGAATAACTTTTCAGCTGAGTGAGGATGCAGTTTACAGAAAATCCTCATATCTCAGACAAACTGAATTTTGGCATTAGGCAAGAGGCAGGTTGGATGTCTCTTTCTACAGTGTTGTTTTGCTCATAAATGTTTTTATGAGCAACAAACACTGAATGAGTAAAGTGTATATCATAGTAAGCTTAAAGAGTTCAAGGTAAAGACACTTCTTATGAAAATGCAACACCCTTCAGCTCCAGGTAAGTAGAATGTAGATTAAACCTGCCTTCGTTACATGGCAGCTATTTGTCAGTTTATATATGCTGTCCAAGTCATAGGATCTCAGATGGACTAGAAAGCAAATCTCCTTTCTTTTAAAGCCTCACTTCAATAATTTAATCACTTAGATACACACCTTTTGAATTATTATTGTATTTTTTTTTTTTTTTTTTTGCAAAGCTAGAATATGGAAATTTCGAAGCCCTTCACAGTTTGGTCACAATGTTCATTTCTGGAGATTTGGAATAATATGCTTAAGCAAAGAAACTGGGTTTAATCTAGCAGGGCACAAGACAAAGGATTTGTGGCTGAAAGCAGCACAGATTTGAGCTTAGGTTTGAGAAGGAGAGAGAGCGCATGCTTTCTAAGAGAAATTCATGACAAAGCAGTAGGTAAGGATAGACAGCCAGACACAATGTTTGCATAGATCTCCATCTCAAGATCTCAAGAATCATCAAGTTATAAACCCACCTCAGTTTCAGCGCTCCTCTATCTGCTGACCTTGAAATGCACACGTGCTCTTTCTCAAATCATCCGTCACCTTCCCATTGCCATTCATCAGCACGCCCCCTCCCCTGCCAAGAAACAATAATAGCACTGGTGTGTTTGACTGTTTTTTTTTTAAAACTCACTAGGCCACAATGGTGATGGAATCTCCGTCGCCATCTGTAACAGGGATAATGCTGAGCTGGCATCAGGAGTCGAAACAGGGATTAATAACATCCACACTACAGTTAGGATAGAGAAGAGAGGTGTGTGTGAAGAGGGGTGGGGGAGCTAAGTAATTAATACTTGATGATGACAAATGGAGGTGGATGGCAGGGCAAGTAGAGGGAGGAACGTTTGGCTAATGAATAAAGGGACGACTGTATGCTAACTTGGCACTAAGGAAGTGAGTCGACAGAATGCTGCACTATAGGCACTGTGGGAGGGCATTGTCATTCTCAGGTGGCAAACAGCATCATACAGAGTTAAGCTGTGACTGGTGGGATTCACAGGAGTTCAGCAGGGAGATTGAACCAAGACGAGGGACTTGTCGTGAAGTTGTCAGACTAGGGCTTTCTAGCATATGTTCCTGAATAACAAGCATGCTCAGAGAAAGATTTATGCACAGAAGACATTTGTTCGCGTAACCCACTTGCACAAAGTCTTCAGAAACATACAGGACACGAATCACTACACAAAAAAAGGACTTGTGGGCTACTGGGATCCATCCGAAATTAAATTGCAAAGGAATGATTTGGAATTCAGTGGCAGAGTTTTAATTGGGATCCAAAGGCAAACAAGAAGGCAAAAATGCTCTTTGGTTTGAAATAAAAATGATGGTGACAGCTTACAAGCCATTTTACAGATGTTTGTTTGATGTTTGTTTGATGATATATCTCTTATTTATTATTATGTTACTAGGTTAGTTGGGGCGTATTAGCATTAAGATAAACATCCTTGATTCTGTCTGTTTTTTGGTCACTTCTGTAAGCTCTTGTTTCTGACGATAACACCAAAAATGATTATCCGTGTTTGGTGTAACAGACCTATGTATGTCAGATACCGTCCAGTTTAACAGATACTGTACTATAATTGGGAAGGAACTGGCAACCGTGACCAGAGGTACCCGAAGTGCTTCTCTGCCCTGTTGGATGACAGGTTGCCAGGTTTGGCTCTGTTCCGCTCACCCTCTGTGGCGTTTGGTGGTATAGCTGAGGTTCTCTTTAGCACTGCCAGGCCACCTCAAGCCTTTCCAGGTGCCTTTGTGAAACACAGATCAAAGGGAGGACAGTAGCGAAGGATGAAGGGAAGGGAGGAGGAAGGGAATGAGAAGGGCTGGACGTACTCCAAGTAGCCACCAACACAGAGATAGAGGTGCTGTATGGGAATTAGGGAGAAAGAGAGGAGACTACTCTGATTGGGGAAAAGGGGAAAATAGAAAGACCCTGTTCACACAGAGGTGCAAAGAGAAACACTTTCACTTTGTGTATTTCCATTGAGAGACAAGGAGTTTGGGAAATAAAATCTGTGTTCCTGCCTGCTTTTTCAGTGGGGTCAGTAGCAGCTCATCTCTCTCTCTCGCCTCTTACAAGGCAGCCATTGTCTTCAATGCACCATGCTTTTGTCCGAAAGAAAAAGGCCCTAAATAATCTGACTGGGGTGTCTTCCATTTGCAGGCAAACGCTAACAAGCAAGCATACACACCCACACGCACACAAATTCTTTGTTGGGACACTGAAGCCAAGAGAAGGCGATCATAAAACTTGCTGACCCACAAACCCCCACTGAGGTCCTTATGACAATGATGATGTAGCAGTACAGCTTTTCATTTTGATCATTAGTGTGTGTGTGTGTATGTGTGTGTGTTTGTCTTGCTGAACATCCCTATGTGAGTCTATGTTTTATGCACACAAACTACACTGCCATTATCAAAGGCGCTGGTGACCCACTTTTAGGCGAGTTTTCTGTTTCATACTGTCTTGATCCAGAGGCTTGTTAGTCTGGTTGTGTGGCATATTTTCCATCATTGCATCTGACCCTGCAGTACCACACAAGTGGCAAAAGGGGGATAAAGTTTTTGAGTTGCTTCCCGATAAATATATTCTTGATAAACAATGTCCCCTTTGAAGTTGTGCCATCTTTGGTAAAGCTGGGTGAAAGATCAGATTAGATCGCCTGTGCTTTATTACTTTCCGCCATTTATATTCTGCTCTCTTTATCTTTTCCGCACCTGTCCTCCCCTCCCTCCTTCCTTCACCAACTGTCCTCCTTTAATCATCCTCTCCTGCCCTTCCCTCCTCCCTCTTTTCTTTTCATGACTCTTCTTTCCTCTTTGTAACTACCACGGCTTTTGCCAATCCATTCCCTCTTCCCCTCACCACTGTACTCTCCTTTAGTCTCCTTGTCATCTTCTTCCGGCTGCTCCATAACTTTGATTCCGCAATTTCTGTGTAAATTTTTTTTCCCTCACACTCTTTCTGTGCCTTCTCCTCATTCATTAATCCCTCTGTCTTTCCCTTTCAGCGTTTGGCCAACTCCAAAGCCCACACGTCGCGCTTCATCAGTGCCAACCTTCCCTGCAACAAGTTCAAGAATCGGCTGGTCAACATCATGCCCTATGAGACCACCCGCGTCTGCCTGCAGCCAATCAGAGGCCTGGAAGGATCAGACTACATCAATGCCAGTTTCATTGATGGATACAGGTGGGAAGAGGGGTGAGGTGGTATGAAGCATGCCAGCATGAGGTGTGTGTGAGGTGATCCCATTTTATTTCTGTTGCCAGGAAACATCTTTTAGTAACTTAAGACTTAATAGTTAAGCAAAGAGGTTAAACTTTAACATAACTTTGTGGAGAGAAGTACATAATGGACATGGAAAGCAAATTTCAACACATAGCTTTTTTTTTTTCTTAGCAGTCCTCAAGATAATGTCAATGACAATCACTCAATGGTCCAAGAGTTTTCATGAATATAACACGTATTAGTATTAATATTAATATTAAATTGTTCTAAGAAGTTGCATTAGTGGTGTTGGTTTTAATATGGTTTTACTGTATTTACAGGCAACAGAAAGCCTACATCGCCACACAGGGCCCTCTGGCAGAGACTACGGAAGACTTCTGGAGAATGCTCTGGGAGAACAACTCTACCATTGTAGTTATGTTGACCAAGCTCAGAGAGATGGGACGGGTAGGATTCATAACACACATGCATAAACGCTCATTTAATTAGTGTTGTTTCTTGGTCTGATCTCTTCTTCTCCTCAAACAGGAAAAGTGTCACCAATACTGGCCGGCGGAGCGCTCCGCCAGGTATCAGTACTTTGTGGTTGATCCCATGGCCGAGTACAACATGCCTCAGTACATCCTTCGAGAGTTCAAGGTCACAGATGCCAGGGTAAGACATACCTGAAGAAGAAGTGCTCAGTGTGGGCTCAGTATTATTTTCCCAGGTAACTTTTGTTATTTGGTTGTATAGATATAACCAAACAGGTGACACCCTGATTTCGACAAAATCTTTTCCACCAAGGGTAAAATTAAGTTTCTATTGAATTGTTACCAGCAGTCTTTGATATCAGCGGGACATGTTGTACAGTACAGAAGTAAAGCTTTTGATTTCAGTCCCTCAGATTCAAGGAGCAAGGGTCCCTTTTATAGAATCTCCATTTTATACTGACATTCAACAGAAAAATAGGACCGGTGTATTTTTAATAAATAGTCATACAATTGGACAAGACTTTGTCAATAGCCTTGAAAGACCAGAATGCAATGCTGTACCAAATTGTGCTGTAATTTCCACAATTGCACCTGTGACCCAAGCTGTGGGAAATGTAGAGAGATTAAACAGGTTAAGGAAAAGTAGGTCACATAAATACAGAAGTTCCTAACATAGCTTTGAGATTGTAATTCTCTGTAATTAGATGAGTTTCCTCTCAAAACAAGATATCATGGTGACTTAATGTTGAGAGTAACTTCATTCAGATATTAATGAGAGTTCAGAACCGAAGTGACTTTTCTTGCCCTAAACCGTTTATAACCTACTCTACACTACTGTAGTTGTCTCTTTACCCCAGGATTTCTTTTTTGTTCCAATTAGGTCGGACAGTTGAAGCAGCAGCAGCAACAGAAGTATAGCACAGAAATAAAAGTGCTTCCTCTCTTTGCTAAACAGGCTGACATATCCAATGATTTCGCAGGCAGTGCGGCAGCTAGTTAGCAGTCATCGTGCGAGAATTTAAAAAATGAATACACTATATCTGCACACTCATATACACACATACACACATACACGTGTACACAAACAGCCACACTATCCACTGCGTGGAAATCAGACACAAATGCTGTTTAAGCTGGTATGCCATCACCCGTCACAAACACAATTGTGCATACACAAACACACACTTTTTAAAATACATAGCCCTGTGCAGTGTACAAAATGCTCAAACAGACACACACACACACAAATGTGCACAGCGGCTCAGCTCACTTTCTGCCAGGTACCTGTCTCCATGCTGATTTGCTATTCTCAGCACAAATGCATGCATAGACACACACATATACACTTGCCTTTGTATGTACATACAAACATGTATGTATAAATGTTTTGAGCCCCCATGAACACCCTAACACGCATCCATGCATCTTCTACAGTGCACTGGTCAGTGTTGGTGTGTTTCAACTGATTCTTACAGGGGACTGAATCGTCAAAGTGTACAATGGCAGCAGGCAGACTGATAGTCAAAGCTTATTATCTGAGTTAAGGAAACAAGGCAAAAAGGGAGAGGACAGTACAGTATACAGTATATGAAAGTGTTGTTTGCTTGATGTGTGAAAGTGGAGGTTAGGTCAAATTATTAATCAACACTGTACATGTAGCTGTATGTGCATGATTTTTTGGTCCTCAAACCCATTTTACTGATTGTGTATGCATGTGAGAGTGTGTAAACTGTGTTTAATATCATATGTATATGTAAGACTGTGTGAGAGTGTGTGTGTGCCACATGCCTCTGCACAGTAATAGCATAGACTCCACGCCTCAACACTCACATCCAATCCAGTGAGCCAGTCACGTATTTAATCACACAATTTGACACGCCGCGTGGGCCCTCAGGTTGTGTGTTAAATTTTCCTCTCTTTTTTTTTCCCCTCCTCTCTTTCTTTGGCTTGCTTGGTTTATTGTGTTGTTGTCTTTGCCCCTCTTTCATTTTTAATCCCCCTGCTGAGGCAAAATGTTTTTGAGATGAAAAACAAAGGCAGCGAAAGAAAGAAAACATGCAATGCGTCATAAAACAGGGAAAGAGACATGAGATGTTGTACAAAGAGAGCCGGTATATGGAGCTTAACTTATTAGTATCCAAATCACTGTATTTGTCAAGTACAATAAAAGTACAAGAATACATCTTGGCGGCAGCGGTGCAGAAACATATCAACAGATAAGACAGCAACACCATACATTCTGCCACAAAGGACAACAGGACTTCAGCTCAGGAATTCAATAGACAGATTATGTATATCCTTCAAAATAAAGTAGCTTCATATACTGTACATTCAGCATTTAGTCACCATCTGCATTTAGCCTGATAGAAACAGGGGGGGGGTTGGCTCGTGGCAAAAATCATAATAAATGAATGAATAAGAATGTGGTGCAGCCACCATGCCAACCCAAACATTACACATTACCCTGAGGTGACTGTTTACATCAACACATTTACTATTAACTCTGCTCAGTATGATGAGTGTCATTTTTGACACAGAGCAACAGGTGGAGAAAGCGCTTTACGAAGTCCATTTCCAGTTTTAAGAGGTTATTTAATAGTAGATTACCTTTTTTTATGGTCCAAGGTTGCAGTCAGTCAGTCAGTTACAAACATATTGATTGTTAACTTTCAGTCTCTTTATTTCTCTGGCTCTGTGCATAAATATAATTTGTTCATCATTATCAAGCTGCTATAACAGGGATATAATTGTGCTTCTGAACAATTTATCAGAGGTGAAAATATCTCCCTCTCAGTGCGAGTTCATATTCTCGCTTATTACATTGATTCTATAACACAGTTTTGAGAAAATTACTCTAAACACAATTTTAGAATCTATAATTCCACACCATCTAACAGCAGGATAAAAAAGATAGCAGTTTACTCGCCAACTGATCGTTCATTGAATTGTGCCTGTGCAGTGTGAACAACTGGGAAGAGAATGTGTGAGAATGACACATCATGTCTAAACAGTAGTCTGTTGGAGAAATGAACACCTGGTTGACTAAATTAGCGGCGGTGCCGATCAGACAGCCCGTCTCAAAACACAGAAATGCTCCTCGCTGCTCACTTTCTTGAGGAATTTGTTCTCTTCGAGACAACGTGAACAAACTTTCTATACAAGGACACAAGTATCGACTGTGCATTCTCAGACTTGACAATCAGCTTTCTCAAAATAAAGCGGATCACCTCACTCGTCCTCATGTGATGCCTCCCGATCGAAAAAAAAAATATGTATTTAATTTGTTTGCATTGGAAGCAAGTTCAGTAAGCTCACCACTTAAAACTCTCACCTCTGAAACAAGATTATCAGAATCGATATAAGATTAAATTGTTACTGACATTTTGTGTAGCAGGCATGTCAGTGTGCCGGGGTTATTCTTTTCAATTTTCATCATCCAGTCCCACCTCCTGCTCCGTTAGTCCTCCATTCTTGCTTCTTACCTCCCTTGCTCTGCTCATCCATCAGGTCGCTCTATCGATCGCATCGCAGGATTATCCTATTCTACATGGTGTCTGGGAGAAGACGCTTGTCATGGCAGATACACTATTGATTAGCTTTAACTAGGACCTACTCGTCCCACACACACACACACACACGCACACACACACACACACACAGAAAACGACAGGGGAGAAAATAGAGACAATTGGGTTGGAGGTACAGGACTGCGGTGGGAGAGAAAAGGACACACTGTCCCTCTGTGACGCGTGTCTGTGTGTGTGAGATTGTACATTTGTTCATCTGTGTGTCTATAGTATTGCCACTGTGGAGAAAAAGCACTAGCAAATAAAGAAAGAACAATTAGTACAAGTTCTATTGCCCCATAGACCTCATATCTGTTCTCTTTAATTTGCATTATGTTCTCAGAAGAATCCAACCAGTGTAGGTTGTTCTAGTGGAAGTGAAACCCAAACTAAGAGTGATGTGCAGAGAAGCTCCACTGTGAAGCCACAAACATCCCCCCTACCTGTCCTTTCTAGACAGACATTGCTTTTGCTTTATTTCTTCTTCTTGTTCCTTATATGTCTCCCATCTCTCTCCTAGATTTTTTTTTTTAATTGATCTTCGATCTTCACCCTCTGTTCTCACTTTCTTTCCTCTGTATTTGCAGGATGGCCAATCCAGGACAGTAAGACAGTTCCAGTTTACTGACTGGCCAGAGCAAGGTGTCCCCAAATCTGGGGAGGGATTCATTGATTTTATTGGCCAGGTGCATAAAACCAAGGAGCAGTTTGGACAGGATGGACCAATCTCTGTCCACTGCAGGTAAGGCATCTCAGTGTCATGTTGCACCGTATTTTCTTTGCTGTATTGCATTAAATATCCAAGATCCAAAATGCACCTTTCTGCAAAAATGGTACATTTTAATAAAGGTTTCCTTGAAACCAGGGGGCGTGATATGATGTATTACCAGGGACTGCAACTTGTTTCACCTCCAAATGCGTTCACACTCTTTCCTTCTTGAAAGAGATATAAGGCTTTAACTATCAGGACAAGATTAAATCACTTCTTAAGGTGGTGATTGTTTTGCAGCACAGCACCTCCTGCGGTGCCGCTCTTAACAGCATCATCAGATATGATCCCTCCTCTCCTTTTTGCCACCACAGTACACTACCTCTGCACCTCCACAGGCCCATCTACTTCATAATTGATAAGGCTGAGATGTGGCTTGGCATTTGCAAAGAGGAGGCGCATGAACTGCTCCAGTCATTCTCTTTGGTTTTTATGATCGCTCTGTGATGCATTTTTATCACCTCGGGTGTAGCTTCCAAGGTAACCTTCATCATTAACTCAACATGCTAGACTCAGGTAGAATTTGATATTTGGTAGTGGTCACCACCAAGACCTCAGATTGTTCTTATTCACCGACAGACCTTGAGCGCGATCCATCTGAATGAGTTGTTGCCTTTTGTAGCCACACACTGGACATCTTTCATGGCTCTGTTTTGTTTGCACTGCAAAACTAGAAAAGAAAAAAAGAAAAGAAATGTCTTAAAATTCCTTTAACAAAGACACTTACCTGTGTGTGATCCATTATGCATGGTTTTTCACGGTTTGATTGGCGTTCAGAAAAAGCTCAAAAGATGCCACTGTTTCTTTGACTGTGATAGCATTAACAAACAAAGGTGTTAACATGATGAATACTTGCCTTAGCTCATAAACATGCTTTACTTTTGGAGCAGGGTAGGTGTCACTTTTTCTCCACAGGCTCCGTTGCTGTCGCACAGGCGCCATGACATCATCAAACATAACATCACCTCCCCTGTATTAAAAAGCAATGATGTCACCAGCCATCGAATGGCCCTCTGAGAGTTGTAAGAGGTGTTAGGGAAGCTCCAATAAGACTGAGTTATTCCTCCCCTTCTATGAGGCCATTATTTGAGGGGGAGAGAGCTGTCTTAAAGCGAAAGGATCACTTATTGCAGGATGAATTGCAGGACTGGAGTAATGGACGAAAAAGCGCACCGCCTATTAAACTGGACTGCAAGAGTCACTTGACCACGCTTTGTTCAGTGGCCAAATGCACAATTTAGACATTCTTGGCACATCACAGTGAACTTTGTTTGACTTTTTTGGGGTAATCACAGGAGGAGTAGCAGAACTTTTTCAGCTTCTTCAGCAGTGTCATAAATCGTTACAATTTAACACTGTTAATCAGGTGCTTAAGTTACCTACAGTCTTATTAAATCATTTTTGTTAATTCTTTACTTTTTATCAAATATTTTTTTCAGGAGAAGGTGTCACTTTGTCTAAATGCAGATATCTAGCCACCTCCCGCTCCTCCCTATCTTCCTCTTCCTCCTCTTCGTCCCTCCTCCTTCCTTCAGGCTTTGTCGTCTCCGAGTTGAGAGCTTATGCCTTCCTTTTCTCTTACTCTCTCGTCTTCTGTCACTAGCCTTTCCCGTCTGTCATCCATCTTTCTATTTCTTAATCCCCTCTCTCTCTCTGTCTCTCTTTCCTTCTCCATCTATTCATCCATTCATTCTCCCAGCTCTCCTTTCTTCTACTCCCACCTTCTTTTCTTCTCCCCCCTTCGCCTCTCTCTTCCACAGCCACTATCTAATAGACCCACATGCTTTTTGTCATTAATTGCCTGATTACTTCCTGTGAATGGGGACACCAAATCCTCTCAGTCAGCAGCGGCCCGGTGAGCTTTCATACTTGGAGAGTCGATCGTCCTGGAGAGAGAAGGAGAGAGAGTGCAAGAGAGAGAAAGAAAGATAGAGAGAGGGGAGCTCTGGGGGAGTTTAAGAGTCCATGTGACAAGCTGTGACCGACTCTCAGGAAGAGGCTTTGGGTGGGCTGAGAGATACTGCGATGTGGGAGTTGGTAGCGGGTGGTCGCATGTGGGTATATGTGTGTTTGAGATGGTCATGTGTTCTGCATGACTAGGCTACTGTGTTCTATATCATTTAATTTATTGTCAAATAATTTATTTGCCCTATGTCTAACTTTGTCCTCCATCAGACACACACACACACACATTTGTCACACACAAACACCAAGTGTCTTCTAGCAGCCGTCACTTTCGCTCTTCATTCAACAACATAGCATCAGAGGCTAGAAGAAGCCCAAATAAATCTGTTGTCATATCAATTATTGTTCCATTGGTGAAGTGGAAATCATTTCACAGCAAAGCAGCTTAGAGAGGCAGCTCTCAAGTATTTCAGGATCTGAGTTAAGACTCAGACTGTATTTCTGGAGAGCAGTTTTTCGACACATGGGAGGAGGGGCTTAATGAGACAAAATGTTTGCTCGGTTGTTTGCGCGCGTGAGTTGGAGAGCGTCTCTGTGTCCTTGAGCGCTCATTTTGTGTTCGACGACAATGTGGGCGCACATTAAAGTGGATCCACAGAGTTCTCGCATGTAGTTTGTCTCCTTGCTATCACCATTGTTGCGCTGGCTTGCCACAGTATCTCTATCTAAGTTTTCAAAGAGTTTACTCTCTTTTGAGTGGTTATGACAAAGACCGGATGTAGATATATCATGCATTTTAGTGGAGCTTAAATGATATTAAACATCTTATTTTGCAGGTATTACTCAGACTAATGTAGATCATAAAATAACAGAGTGTAAGATAAAGGGATAAGAAGACCTGAGTAGAAATAAAGATTCATTATTCTGTCACTGTGTCTAAGCGAGGCATATTGGTTAAATTCTTATGAATTCTCTTTATGATTATGTGTTTCTAGTGCTGGCGTGGGCAGGACCGGAGTCTTCATCACCCTCAGCATCGTCCTGGAGAGAATGCGCTATGAAGGTGTGGTTGACATCTTCCAGACAGTGAAGATGCTCCGGACACAGAGGCCCGCCATGGTCCAGACTGAGGTCACACACACACACAAACTCAATTCAAATCACCTGTATAGTTTTCTTGAGCTCTGTGTGTAATGAATGTTATAAATACCAGTTCTCGCATCAGTTAAATTATCTTGTCAGACAAGTACTGTAATTAGTCTTATTTTAAATTATCTGAAATTGTTCATCTCTAATTATCATAGCAAACTCTTCAAACTCCTGGTGAGATTTTTTTCTGATTTATTTGTGTGTGTGTCTGTGTGTTTCCTCCCCTGCAGGATGAGTACCAATTCTGCTATCATGCAGCTCTGGAGTACTTAGGAAGCTTTGATCACTATGCAACGTAAAAAGCCATCTCTTCCCCCCAGAATCCTGTCGCCCCCCACCACCTCTACAGTCTACTGAGCCATAGAAACTTTGAAAATTTGAAACATCGACAGCAGACGACAATAACACCACCGCTAATTCAGATACACCAAACAGAATCCCATTGTAGATTTTTAGAAGACAATGCCCAACAAATCAGTTTAGATTTAGATTCCAATTCGACAAACAGACCCTTTCGCGAGGAAGCGAGGAAAATCGCCCCTCATCAAGAAAAGAAAATCCTCATCAGGAGAGGAACCAGAAGCTGTGGCTCAAGCTGTGGGGCAGGAGTTGATCAAAGTGTCAGACTGCTTACCTTACCTCAAGTGTTTCAATGTGGAGGACATTGTAAACATTCGTGGACTCTTCTCAAAAATATCTACGTGATACAACAGTAACAAGAAACAGATAATGAAGAAGAAAACAACGGCAAAAATCACTGAGGCCGATGGATGTAGCCAAGATGGGGTGACTTCTTGTTTTTGTTTTTGTTTTTTTTGTTTGTTTTTGTTTTTTGTTTTTTGTTTTTTTTATATGCCTGGGCGTAAAAGAGGTTCAAGTATTTCTACACATTTTGTGAGTGACATCAAGAGAAATGACCAAATCGTGGTTGAACACAGTGTGAACACAGATGCTTTTCCCCAAACTCTGGTCACCCAGACAGGATGGGAAGAAATATCAATATAGTTGAAACGAAACTAGCACGAGAAATTTGGCATCGACTCAATCTTGAGTTTTACACTGTTCAACTAATGATATGCATAACAAATGTGGAAAAACTCTCAACTAGTTAAAGTATACATCACATAGCTGCCTGATCTCAAGCGCTAAGAGCTTAGAGGAGGCACTGCCAGTGGTTGTTGGGAAGGAAGCAGCAACACATATCTTAAGATCAGTTAGTTTCATGAATTGTGAACTTGTGCAAAATCAGTATCTTAATCCAGGAAACCACAGTGAAGCTGAAAAATACCACAATGTATTTACAGTGAAAAAGTGCCCCAGGAAGCTTGTGTCTCAGTCACCAGAGAATTCGGGGAAAACCTTGCCTGTTGCAAGGAGGTGCAGCTGGGTCGACCTGCGGATGGTCAAAGGTGGGAGAAATGGCAACCATGTCCCATGATTTTTTACAATCACTCCTCTCTTTGGAACCATTGCATCGTGGGGCTTCGGTGTTAACGTCCACCATTTTGAACAAGGGATAAATCTGGTGGGCGAGAGGCTTTGGAACAAACGGAACAACCAAACAAGGATTGCCGCGAAGTTGGGGCTTTCTTTGTGTACAGTGACCAACGCTCATCATCATTGTTCAGAACTTTTTTGTCTTATAAGGAGTTATCTTTTTTGTTTTTTCTCTTTGGTTTTCTTTTCTGTCAAAACCAAACATGCTGCTTATCTTGTGTATGCTGTGCGTGTGACTCTTGAGGGAGAGGAAACTGATGAACAAAAGATGCCAGCTCTGCTAACCGCTCATACCCAGGCGGACATGACTGAAAGCGCATCCACATGACATGCTCGTCCACTGGTCTTTTCCGGCCCTCGTTTTTTTTCCCAGCCTCCTCTATAATCATCTATTTCACTGTATAAGACACTCAAGAGTGAAGGAGGCCTGTTGCAGTTACAAAGCTTTACGTTCATGTGATTGAAAAATTGGCCTTTAGTTCCACTGTATGTATGTTTGGTAACAGGTTGATAAACAAAGTAGATTATTTGGTTTTTGTCCTCCGTTTCTTAGATGATATCTAAGTGGGTGGTGAGGCAGCCATGTTGGATCTCAATGCCATGATGTGATAATGAAATTCTTTGGTACAAAATACTTTACTTGCACATCCCTAAGAAAAATAAATAAATAAAAGAAACTTGAAACAGATACCCCAAAAACAACTGCAGGTTGACGCACTAATGTAAATGTGTCTGATAAAGAAAAAAAAAAAATCAAGCTTTTGAAATCACCAGGTTTTCATTTTGAGATCAGTGCTTTGGTATAAACGAGTGTACGGATTCCACGAAAGTTTCTGGTGGGTGTGCACAAAAACCAGAGCTATGGACAGAACTGTGTGTAATCTTTTCTTATTTCCAAAAAAGCCTTATTGTTATTGTAACATTATGAAAACATTAATGTTGTATTATGACAACTTATTTTACATTACATAGTTGACTTTTTATTTTCTTTTTGGTTTAGTTTTTTTTTACAGAGATGTTGTATCACATTTTTTAAAATTAGC
The DNA here is from genome assembly GCA_037833715.1 of Toxotes lorentzi. Lineage (NCBI taxonomy): Eukaryota > Metazoa > Chordata > Actinopteri > Toxotidae > Toxotes > Toxotes lorentzi. Next base: position 13,539,901 of record JBBMJY010000022.1, on the reverse strand, counting down.
AGGAAAAGAGAAATGCTTATTTGTTCATATTACGTTAAAAGACATTCTATTTTTTCACTGTAGAAATGTTAAGTATAACATGTCTGTGTTTGTGTGCATATA
>JBBMJY010000022.1:13485536-13539770 GCA_037833715.1 Toxotes lorentzi | reverse complement strand
CACATGCATATATATTTAAAAGCAGAATATAAAAATATATCCAAACACTTAGTATGAATTAACTTTTTCTCCTCATCATCTTTTTTTTAATACCAGCCAGTGCTCATGGGTTTTTATTATTTTATTTTGTTTGTGAGTTTCTTTTTTGTAATCCTTGTAAAACCTTGTGTGTTTCTTTAGAAAAAGCAGAGGTTCCACTCACCAATGTTTAACTTCTACCCCTGAGTAGATCCTGTGCCGATGAGGAGATGCCATTTTTAAACCTTGTTGAGATTCTTTATTATCATTAACTTGTAGGCATTAGTATTCTTTTGATTTTTTTTTTTTTTGAGCAACTGTTGATTAACTGGTTCTAAGTATAAGTAAACAATCTAGTCATTCAAAAATGTCATAACTGACCTTTTTGTTATCTATATCAGCCCAACTTGACGTACTGTACCTTGAATGATCATGTACAGACTCTGACCTTCACAGTTTCTAAGGAAAAATCCTAAGTTCTTTCTCCTTTTTACTTTATTATTTTCCAACATAATGTGGTCATTCATTTTGTTAGATATCCACTATGATCTAGAATATACCTGTAAATAAACAAATATATAGATTATATGTATTTGTATCATTTGACCCTCCGGAGCTCATACTTCAAATGGTTAAAGAACAACAAAGATTGAGGTTCTGCTCATATCTGACTTCCCGAGGTTTGTAAAGCCTGTTTTCTCTCCTCCTTTCTCCAGTCCTGCTCCCTGGTCTTTAATTACCACTCGCTTTTTTTCTGCCTTTAATTTCCCCTGTTAGCAGTAAAACCCGGGAAACATGCCAGCTTCTCTTCTCACACCTATAGTCTCAATGAGGGCATGAAATCAGCATCAGTGATCTGCTGAGAGGTTAGTCCAGTCTACCAAATAACCATTTGAATTGTTAATCAACCATCAGTTCAGGGGTCTGTTACATTCTCATTCTTAATGTGGACAAGAACTTTTTTTTACCTCTCCTGACATTAGCATGAGTCTCCTAGAGACAAGATGGATTTTTCTCTTGTACACCATGAGACTGAATCAACCACAGAGGTCTAAAAACTGATTGTATTTAAATAATTAGACCTCCAAAGTCCAAGATCAAAAAATCTACACAGGTGTAGATTTGTAATTTCTCCACTATTGTGAGAAACAACAGCACCCAAAGGTGTTTTTCATTCCTTAAAAGTTTCCACAAACCTCCAAAAAAGTCCCCAGCTGTCCAACTGCCTAATATGCCAAGGTGTTAACCATGAATATCTCATTGGCTGATGGACAAATGCAGCTATGCTAAAGGCCAGAAATGGTTCAGTTGCAACATGACTTTTTGATTTATTTTTCTTCCAAGTGCATTTTTAAGCCTTGTATAGAACCATGTTCTGTGTTTTTGTTCAGCCATGTTTCGTTATGGGATGCAGAAAGAAATCAGGACTCAATGAAACAGAGCAGAGCGGTGCAACCAAGGGAAGACCAAGACAACCAAAAACTTGCTGCAAATTCACATTTTCAGCACATCATTTCTAAACAGTGGGAACCTTGAGATGTTTCATAATGAACTAAAAACCTGAACTGAGGACTTCTGGAGGACTGGTAAAAGGGGCCCATGCCAAAACTGAAACCGTGGAAGTCTTTGGAAGCTTGTGCAATGTGTTACTCTTTTGACTTCATGTAAAGATGCTAGGCTTTTGAAAACAGCCGCCAAATTTACTGGAATATGTTGCTGAATATTTGGGGATGGGGGCGGGGGGCAGGGGACTAACAAAAAAAAAAACAACACAACAAAAAATGACATCAAGAAGAATAGAGCATATACAGTACATACCGACAAAATGAAAAAGAACCCAAACTCAGCAAAATAGTTTTTCCTTTGTATGAGGGCCAAGTGCTATCACTTTCAAACTGTTACTTCTAACTGAAACAATAATTGGTTTAAAGCCACTGTGTATGTAGATATGTTGACTTTGTATTAAAGAAATGTTGTCTGAAAATCATTTTGCCTGTGATGGCGTTGTTCTTCCAGGTCTCTCGCCTCCTACATCCGTGTTCCCTGCCATGTCTGCGCATGTGTCTCGAGTGTGATCAGATCTCACAGACCACTTCCAAACATGGTCAGAGCGACAGGATCTCAGTTCGTCCTCAATGTGTCTTGGGTGTATTCACACCTGTACACTACTTGTGATCGGATCACCCAAGACCCATGTTAATGCCGGGTGTGAACACAACCAATGTTTGCTAAACAAATAGTTGGTGAGAGTTATTTAACTATAGCTCCTTTTATACAGCCTGTTCAAGGCAAAATTGTTGCTCCTTTATTCTGCCTCACAGTTCTGTATAAAAGGTACAAGTATGAAATGTCGGCAGCAGAGGTAGCCGTAGAGCTTAATCAACGTCCGTGTAAAAGGGAGAGCAGGTAGGATGGGACAAACGTCGTAGCTCCAAAATGGCGGCATGCAATCTTATATCACACACAGGGGCAGCTTTATGCTGGCTTTGTTTGGTTCAGTGTAAATAAGCAAAGCCACCATAATAAGGAATCCTCTTAACAGCAATATAGCAGGATCTCAGTTTAAAAGAGGTATATGACACTTCAATTGCTCCACTTCTGTGCTACAAGATCTTGTAGGACAAGCAATAAAGCATACAAATGGTGCACTCCTTTTGTCAATAGATTCCACATCCTCCTATATTTATCCTCCAGCCTCTTCACAAACAAATCCCAATGCTTCCTTAAGCCCCTTTTCAAGCTTGATAAATGCCACCCACACAGGCTGATATTGGTGCAGAGGTAAACCTTCACCTGGTGGTATTTGCTCTCTCATCCATCCTTGAGTGAGGCTCTTCAGATGTCTGATAACTTCAAAGTAAAATGTCTGCAAAGGAAAGGGATGTATTGTGCTGAATCTCACTGTACACTAGCCTTACATTACAGCCCATAATTTACAATGTCATTATTTAGTATGTACAGGGTAGCAATACAATATTTACTGGGTATCAAGTATAGGGGAGGAAGACTAGAGGAATAATGGGAATAATGAACTTTTCTGAAAAGCATGCAAGCAAGCATGCATGAGGAATTCCACGACAGGTAATGGCCATTATTTTGTAGTCACAGAACATTACAATCAAGACAAAGCATTGCAAATGTGTGAGAAACCTTTATTATTAACGTGAAAGTCTTGGTCATGGAGGCTTTAAAGTAAAGTGGTTCCTTACTCACCCCATTTTCATTGTACTTGGCATGTAGTTACAGGGTGCACAAGCTGAAGAATAAAGCAGTCTCTTGTTTACCTCCTTGAAAGGTAATTAAAAAGCAAATATTGGGTTTGTGGTTTGAAATTTAAAAAGTATTTAAAGTTCAAGCACTATCCTAGCTTCAATCATAAAAAATTATACTGGGAATCTGGTGGTAGCGTAGTGAACCATTCCAGTATTTTAGGTCCTCAAAAACTGACTCTCTCAAGACCACACTGTTCATGACCATTTGATTCACACATAGAACAGCTGCAGATGATTTGGCAACGGGCTCCTCGTCACCTTAAACAGCAATCTGTGACAACATTCTGCTTCTGTCACAAGAGGATTGTCATTTATTAAAGGGTAATATACGCAGAATGACACCTCCTTTTAAAGGATGATGTCAGTAATTGTCTGTTCATAGAGCTATGTTTCAGTCCATTCTTTTCTAATAGTGGCGAACCAACAGACCGAGTGTGAGGGTAGGCAAGGAAGTGAATTAGGGCGGTGATTATGCAGTGATTCAGACAGCAGCTCATTAGGACCCAGCTAAGCAAGCAATCAACGAATCGATGTGACAGTGGACCCAAAAGCCACAGAAATTTGTAATAAATGGCAAAGCGATAAATTGGATTATCCACAGCCCCGTGGCCAAGCTCTTTCTGTTGCAAATGACAAATCAATCCAATCATGCCACGAAAAAAAAAAAAGCCAGAAGAACCGGGAAAACGGGCCTCGCTCTGTACCAGATGTGGAGGTTATCTGTCTGAGATGTGCCTTGTTAAGGTTGTGGTTTTCCAGAGGTCATATCTGTATGATATTCAGGGCTCTAAAATATTCATGACAGACCATTAGGTGTTTATGACCATCTTTTATAATAAGAGATTTACCGATATTTGAACTCCAGCCAGAATAATAAAGGTGTCAGAGGAGTGCCATGCCACATGCCTACTGATTCACAGAGCAGAAAGCAGCTCTGCCTTTAGATCCTGATGATTTGAATGAGGAGGCGAGGAGCTATTATAAATGAATAAAATGTAGTGACAGCAGGATCTCTTCTTACCTCAGGGTATTTTCCCAGTACAAGTGATGGATCTACTCCATCTACCTGTCAGATCATTATCACTGAATGTCACTACCATGACTCAAGCACAGGATAATGAAACATCTGACACTGATGACAAAGACGAGCAGATAGAAAGACTGACAGATAGATGGACAGATAGATTATACACATTTTAAACATTCAAAAACAGAGGAGTACAGCTAATAAAAGCTATTTAACAGGAATCATTGCACTTTACGTCTGTCCTCAAAATGTATTCTGACTGAATCCAGCTTCTCCCCCGAAGAAAACTGACGCCATGTATAGTTCTCTCAAACGCCTTTGCTGCCATCTGCAGGATCTTATCTGGTATTTCAGCAGTCAGTAAGCACAATAATAAGCAATATCCATTCAATTACAGATTAACACAGATGATGTATTGAAATGCATTATCTTCTCCAGAGGCACTTGCTTTCTCTTTGCTAATTAGACCATTATGAGATATGCTTTGTAATGCCTTTTAGCTGGGACATACATATTTAGTTTTAGTACAGCAACATATGGTATCTGTGCATTTAGACATGTTATGTTGATGAAGTAAATACTTAGCTAATGACTTTCACCGCAACAAATTAAACTTCACTCTACAGCCAGAGACTTGAGTGCTTGAGTTACCTTGTGTGGTGAAATTCCCTGCATTCTTTAAATCCCTCTGGGGGAATGTCTGTTTGAGCATCTGCCAGCAGAAAACGGCATTTTAAAACTGTGCTGTGACATGACTCCTTAGTTTATGCCCTTGTGCTGTTATTTCCTATAATCTGTCTTATGTTCCCTCCATCCCTGCTGTCTCTCTGAGTCCAAGCAGGGCTCTACCACTGACTGATTGCTGCTATTAAAACAGGTCCCTGTTGCAGTGGGAAGAAGGGGTTGTGTCTGATTTTCCCTCTCTCCCTCCCTCCTCACTCTAAACTGTTGATGCCAGACTCCACTTTGTTTACATTTGACACTTAGCCAGGCTAGTGGCCTTGTTCTAGGGACGGCTTCGCTGAACAATCAGTCCAGCGCTGGTCAAGAATGAAACATGTCTTCAATATTAGATGGACTGCCATGAAATTTGTCACAGATAAACATGGTCCACACAGATTAAGCTTTTTAAGCTTTTAGCATGACCAACATTTTCAGTTCGAGAGATGGAAAACACAAACCAGTTCATGTGTTGTGAATGTGAAAATGAGCCCAGAAGTCTGCATATTAGTAAGAGATCAATTCTTACTGGTGTTACTGGTTATCATGCCTAGATTTACCTGCCCTTTCCCATATCATGATGTATGTACCTTAAACAAGTAGTTTAGTGTGTCTTCAGCCAGTGGGCCTGTCCATGCACATAAATGCCAGCAGCACAAAAGAGAAATGGAAGCAAAAATTGGATGATGATAATGAATTGATTTTTTTAAAATATGGTTTTAAACCTTTTTGAAAAGTTAAAAAAAAAAACAAAAAAAACCTTTCACAGGATTTTCAGTGAAAGGACACTGTCATGGAAATCTTCTCTGATTCATCCCTTCCTATGAATGACACTTTATTCTTTTTTAAAAAGCAACTTATTATTTTGTATCTGGGATAGTTAAAAAGCTTTTGTTGATTATGACTATCATGTGTAGTGGCTCCTTTTTCTCACTTCTGAAGCTCTGACTTAAACCAGTCGTCATTATGCAAGAGGGTGATCCGATTTTGTATATTTACACAAAGACAAATAATGTACACAGGAAAAGCATTCTTTGATGAGGTGTTTGATCCAGTGTATATAGGATGCAGCTTTGGTTCAGTGGCTGAAGAGAAGGCCACATCTAATTGTTTTTTTTTGTTTTTTTCTACATATGCCCATAGATGGACAAGGAATGTCTCTGACAAGAGCTACTGTTAATGATTTGGCTTGGATTTAGAAACCGTCATGATTCATGGCTTCCAATCTCCAAAAACAGTAAACTCTGTAAGTTTTCAAAATTTTTCTTTTATAGCCAGAAAACTGTTCTTCCAAACAGCTGTTTCTAAAAACTCATTTGGACTTTGGTCTCAAATGTCGGCTAAAACACTCAGTTCATCACAAAATAGGCTTAGTATTTAAGGGATAATGGTTCTGTAATGGGAAACAGAGCATAAGAATGATGGCAGAGAATAAAACCCCACAGTGCTATCTGCTCTGTGATGCTCTCAAGTGAATTTTACAGTAATGATTAAGGATACATGAAACCATCTGCAGTGGTACCATTAAAGCCTCCCTGTAAACATGTCCATTTGAGCACAACTAAATCACATTCCAGCACAGTGAGTTTAGGCTGCAAAAAGATAATAATGTATTGTGATTCTAGCTTTACTAACAGTGATCTATGTGAACTAACTAAGTGAACCCTTTAACAGGCCTCTGCATGTTCAACCTCTCAGTCGAGTGGATCCATACAGAGAAGTTTTCATAATGCACAGTCAGCCTGAACACACAAGTATTAGCCACAAAAAACAAGAGGGCATTCACTTATCACTCCATCCACAGACGTTCTCTGCACTCTTATGTCATCGCAAATTCAAGATACAATATGCTAGAGAGTAGTAGTCTTGTTGTGTCTAACAATTCTGTGCTCACCAAAGCAACTGCTGAGACCTTAAAAGGCAATGAAAGGTCCATTAGGGTAATAATCCTACCGTTTGTTAACAAGACTTTCTTTTAAAGTAAAAACAAAGCTGAGCACACTTCTCAGTCTGTAAATTGTAATGCATGTTTACAATGGATAATTTGGGTTGTAACTTCATCATCTACTGATCACGCTGATTTTATATTTCCTCATGGACTTTGAGTTGTCTGCCTTTCTGTTATTTGTTGGCTGATAAAGTTCAGTGTTGAAGACTAAGCTCTTCTGAAGACAGGAAGAGCTTTGGCATGTTTCACTTAAGGACTGTCCTTAAAGAAAAGAGGGCAACCTCCTCTGTTACAATGGTCATGTGGAGTTCTCTGACACATCAACTGCTTAACTGTGGCCTTTGTGTTGCTTTTGGACTTTGAGAGCATGGGATTATGTTAGGCACAAGGGAGCATAATGAACAGCTCCCTAGTGGGCCAACAAAGTTATTTTAATATGACAGTAGCATTGTAAACGTATTTAAATTCCAGTTAAGTGCCTGGTGAATTTGAGCTGTTGAATTAATATGAATGTAATAATGACTCAAAGAGATTTTTCACCTAATTGTTTTTGTCTGGGAGATGTTTGGCTCCAGGCTCCAAGGCAAAGTCAACCACAGAAAGTAGTGTGTATCCACTTAAAGTCTGTTGCTCATTGGTACATTGGCTGTTGTAGGGAATTACACAGTGAAGTTTCAGGAGGCCTTTTTAACTACTGGGCTCCTAATTTAAGAGTCACAGAGTCAGTAACTACCAATATATGTACACTTGTTTGTCCAAGGCATGTTTAGGAAATCCAATGCAGTCAAAGTGACTGTAATTTATTCGGTTTGATTCTTACAAACAACCAGTCATGTGACCTGTCAATGTGTCTACCTCATTACAAGCATTATGTCAACACTGTGAAGTGTATTAAATATGTCCAGAGATGCTAATTGTCATGAAAAAACTAAAACAGGTCCTCATCACCATGTAGTAGCTGGATGACTCATGCCTTTTACCTTGAGTAATTGGCCTCCGCACTTCTGTTCTGCCTCCACATGCCTTCACAGATGGATGGAAATGAAGTGAGAGGCGACCTTCATTTTCAGCTGTTTTTCAAGGTGCACTCGTGTCTGCAAGGAGACAGAAAGAAATTTCTTCACAACTCTTTCAGGCAGGTTCCAGGGAACCTATTGTCAAATACATTGTTGCCCTGCTTCGGGTTTTTAATACCACGACAAAACGTATTTGTTGCATCTGCACGGCATCCATGGAGACATTTGCCACAGGTATGACCCTCTGGCTGAGTTCAGGAAAAGTTCAGTTAGTTGTTTTCTCAGGAAGCCTTGGAGCTCTATATCTTTTGCGCTACACTTTCACAGGTCATTAGAGTAAAAACAGAACAGCATGCTTGGGGCTTGTGTTTGTAGACGGATATATGTCAGCTACAGAAATGGATAACAGACCGACCATGTGTGTGTATATGTGTGCGTTAGAGTTGATTTTCTAAATTCTGTGAACGTTTATTCTAAATGAGGTTTTTCTGCTAACTGCATTAATCACTCTCCTCTGCTTTGTTCTTGTCATTAAGTTACACTCATTCATGGCTGGGAGCTGTTTTCTCTTCCAACAGCTGAAAACACCCCTGTTTTACCACTGAGAAGCTTCACTGGATTAATCTTAGTATGAATTTTAAAAAAAAACAAAAAAAAGTTAGGAAAGAAAAATTAAGACAGGAATAGTGTCTGATAATGTGGTGAATCAGTGCGGCAGGAGATTGGCTCATGTTGCGCTGTTATTGTTTGTTTGTCAGTGTGTGGTCCTGGAGACACCTACTGTAGCCAAATCTACCTCAGAGGGGGTTTTGAGTTCTTTGGCAGGTGTTAGTAGGTCTGACTGTCTGTGGACAGATTTAGTCACCACAATAGTGTCACAGCTGCGATGTATACGAAGGCAGAGTTCAAAGGTGGGCATGGTGTGTGTGAGATAGAAAGGGGTATGATGGATGCAGGAGAGAGGGAGATGTTATTTGTGTGGGAGTTTTTAAAAAAGAACGTGTTCGGAGAGACACAACTTTAGGTACCAATTGCCCAACTATGGTCTGGCCTGATTTTGCATTATGTTAAGAAAATCACTCAGAATCCTTTTTAAATGTTAGGTGCAGGGAAGTGTAATATAATTTACTGGGATATGGTGAGCTAACAGGCACAGAGTGGGTAGGTAAGGTACAAAGAGAGCGATGGGAACAGAGCAACTAAGTTGCAAAGTAAATTGCAATGTTAATAGGTGTTTCAGAGTGGTATGTGGATCTATATGGATCCAATATTCAGTTCACAATGACAAAGAGAGAGTAATAAAGTCAGCATGATGAGATCAGAGGGGTTAGATTGCAGGTACAAAATCACAAACACAGAAGACAGTAAGCTTATTTAGGTGTCTCTGATGAGTCTGCAGTTCTTTGCATCTCCCAAATCTGTCTGTTTTTTTTTCTTCTTCACATGTACACATGCCTTGTCATGGAATAGAGTGTAAGTTTCTGCAATTTGTTTGTGCTGAGAATAATAAATGTGTAGGTGTATGCTGACAGTCTGTAGAAATATGGATGGATATGTAAATTTTAATGGGATTGTTGAAATGTGCTGAGATGATGGGGAAGAGAAGTTGGAACAAGAGACAGCAAATAGACGGAAACAAACATACTGAATGCAGAAAACTACCACCACTGAGACTATGTTTAGATATAGAGTATATACTGTATGTACAATTTGTTCAGAGTAAGTATTTCAGGTTTTCTTTCCCAAGTAAATTCTTTCATGTTTCCACTTTATTGCATCTCTCCATTGCCCAGCAGGAGATTTGATACTTGCACTGAGTTTGTTAAAATTAACCCAAGTCATATGACAAGTAAATAATTGGTAGCCATGCTGCCATCAAGCAGCTTATTTCACTCTCCAGCAAGAAGCATCATCAGGGAGGCGTAACGCTTCTGCAGCTTCATGCTATACCCCAGATCTCTCTCTGCACGTTTTCCTTGTTATAGTTTACTGTGGCTTTGTTCAGTGAGTTTGGTGAGCTGTTCCTGGCTGAAACTGAGGCTGTCCATCAAGGGCCTGAGCTCTCTCTGTGAAAAGACCTCAATAAAACTTAATTCTGGAATCAGGAGTGGAAAGTTTTACGCCTGTGGAAGGATTTTATTGGGGCAATGTTTCTGAAAAGACTCCTCTGTCAGTCAATAAGTTATAATTTTGAGTCTGGAAACTGTGAAAAGTCTGTGGTAGCTTGAGGTTAGTTGGATAGTGTGTTTAAATAGACTTTCAAGCAGAGTGTTTTGGGATGGACCTCAACACTGAGGCAACAAGGCGCAAGACTGAATGAGAATTACGGATGAATGGCTTCCCTTTCGTCCATGTCTTCTTTTCTCCTTGGAACCTCAGCCTTCTTAATTTCAATAGATCTCAAAAATTTTGCATCTACATCATCTGTTTTGATAGATGGTGTTTGATAGACCTTACAACTTGTCTTTAGAAAAATATTTGTAACATAGTTTGTGTTTGCCTTCGACTGTATTGTGTAAAATGCTTGTTTGTGCATTGAAATCAGCTGAATAAATTAATTTTTGACCAAACACAGCCTATATAAGCCTTGCGTGCCCTGTCATATCAGAAATACATGAAGACATGTCTGTTTAAATGTTGGCTTACACCATTGTGTGCTTCAGGAACCGCATCTTGCTTGCCAAGTAGCTCTGATTTGAGGAACTAGAGTGGCAACCTGAGGACAATAACACCTGACCCTTAGTGCAATTAGCTACCAAATGGACCAGTTTGGAGTTCAACCAAGCAGAACCTGTCTGTTTGTTCCCAGCAGCTGGACATTTCATTTTAGAGGCAGTGGGAAACAGCAAGGCCACTACAAACAGTGCCACTTGGCAAACTGCCTTGTGTTTGCTGATGATGTCATTCCTCTGGTTCTTGTTTGTGTTCCCTTTCTTCTTTTTACTTTATTTTAGACAAGGCCCTATAGTCTCCACCCTCCATTATGCATTTTGTAGTACACATGGGATGTAACAACATAGATATAAGCTAGTATTAGCTGTTGGAATACGTCACTAAAACAACAAAATACAGAAACATGCCGCAAGTCACAAAGAACGCAATGGAAATAAGTAACAAAACTGTTTGGCAGAAGTAGGCAACTTCATATTTTCACAGCTTCTATTTTTTACGCCAAGTTTACATATTAAAAAAATTACAAAAAACTTAGCTCATAGCTCATTTTCCACCACCATAAATAGTTGACTTCAGACCTCATGAGTCACAAACCATGGCAACAAATAGCACGTCCCATTAAGTTCCATGAAGCTTGCTGTTTCTGTGCTTGATTGTGTTTTTCTTCAGTTGACATTACATTGAGCTTTCAGGGCCACCATACAACCTCAGCACCTGACAATGTCTGGGCAGGAATACATCATAGTTTTGTAAAAGCTCAGTTTGTCATGACCAGCCCCTGAGGGGGCTGCTTTCTGAACCCTTTTCTTTTGTTTTGAACTCTTTTGTGGACATTTGGACCTTTTTGGACTCTGGTGTAATTTAAGTTCAGTTAGTAGTACCTGTTTTATTTTGAAGTCATAGGCCTTGTAGCTCTTATCTTGTTCTATTTCCTGTCTTTGTCAGGTTTTCCCTCCTTTTGGGATTGCCTGCCCCGCCCTAATTTGTTTCACCTGTTGCCCATTGCCTTGTGTATTTAAGTCTTGTTGTTTCGCTGTGCTCTTGTCAGTTTGTCTGTGTCTATAACCAAGTCTGCACCTTTGTCCGTCTGCCCATGTTTTTACCTGTGTTGTTTCCCCGTGTTGATTCCTATGTGCTTCTGCCTTGCCTCCCCTGCCTTGTCAAGTCCCCGTGTTTGTTCCTGTACATGTGCCTCCACATCATGGACTTACCTGGGTTGCCTTTTTGTTTTTTAGTAAGGAGTTTTCTTTTCTTTTTCTGGCCTTTTTTGCTCTCCTTTGTGGATGATTTTTAGTTTTTTATTTTTTGTTCGAGTTTTGCTATCTTGTCCTGGAATCTCCCTGTGGTTTTGAGTTAATTACAAGAATGAAGGTGAAGGAGATATTTTCACATTTATCCACACTGAAAAATAGTCTGTTTTAGTTTTGTTAGTGTAGAAGGTAGGCCTATATGCAGAGAATATGTCATTTAGATTCAGCCCGATTATAAAAATTAAAATATAAAATTAACAAAAAAAAAAAAAAAAAAAAAAAACAACCAGCAAAACATTATGCCACCTATTGAGCTTGAAATGGTATCCAGTACACTGGATACATAAATATATGATGATAGGAGCAAAAGTGCTGTTGCTTCAGCGTGTGCACTTTTTCTGTTTTCTCCCAAAAGTCTTCACATATTCCTAGTGTGTAGACCCTAAAGGATTGTTTAACTGTAATAAATTGTAGTTCTTTGGGTGCCCAGCATTTCATTCCAGATCTCAAAGCCTTTCATCTTCCACATGGGAATAGATGGGGGAATATCAGTTCTGCACTTGTAGGAGGAGAACACCCACACTGCCCTAAGGCTAGACTGTAGTTTGGTAAGGTAAAACCAGCCGCTGTGTTTAATAAGAATTATCCATGAAACTAAACATCTAATTTGTATATGTGAGGAATAAATGTCACAAAATAAAACAAATACATAACAACCAGTTAACATACATTATCAAAACAACATGCTTGACCTTGCACAGGTTGAAAACCTTAAAACTAGGCAGTACTGACAGATAATCATGGTTTAGTCTGTCTCCTAGAAATGATGTTTATATACCACTAATTTGCAACGGCATATTCATGTAGGAAATGTAATTACATTTCCTGCATGAAATGTAATTCGATCACATTTTCTATGAACCTAATGCACATGTCTTTAATTTATATATTTGGAAAGATGTATACATCTTAATTCTGAACATATTAGTAAAATATTGACAGACAATGACAAAATATCCAGCCTTGCAGTACAATATCTACTTGTAATGACTGCAGCATCATTAAACTTCTTCATGGTTATGTCTAAGCACTCAAGGTTAAGGTTTGGGATAGGATGTGGTCTGGATTTGCTAGAGAAAAAGTTCAAAGTGACTTCAGACACAGTGTATTTCTTTACATTTAACCAAAAACTTTCCCAAACTTTTACACAAAATTACAAAAGTACACGTCTCTGACGTCAAACTGCCAAAAGTTTGTTGACACTAGAGGTAAGATTGCTCAGAGTTACTGGTGGTGGGCGAGAGCAGAAAGAGCACAACAACATCTGACTGACAGTGAAAGCATACATACTCCATCACTGTCATTCCTGTTTACATTTTTGCTGTTTGTAGGGTCTTTCATTTTTTCCTGATTAGATAAGACCCAGATTGTGATTGTGAGTTTATGGCCTGTGCTGTTCCAGTGCCTTGTTCCCATAATTTCCGAAGCTGCTGGAGCTCCTGCGCCTTCAGTTCACTGTCTTGTAGCTGGATAAATTAGTTCTTGTTACTTTGTGGTATTGTAAAGCAAATTTATTGTAGATTGTGGTCAATCTCTTCCCACACTTCTTTCACCATGATTGACAAAATGGAAGATACTGACAATAATAGTCAATTTGCTTCCTGATGGTGTGGCTGTATGTGTGTGTGCGAGTGAGTGAGAGTGGGGAATTATTTGGCATCCATAATCCACATCTGCATCACATATGTCCATCTGAAGTTATTCAGTGTAAACTGTGCAAAAGTCAGATTCCAGATAAAACCTGAAACCAAAAACTACTTTTCCAGTAGTTTCTAATGTCAGTGCCCTTGAATGAAGCTGATTACTTGTCATGACTAGCCCCTAAGAGGGGCTGTTTTCTGAACACTTTTGTTATGAACTCTTGTGGACATTGAGACATTTTCAGTCTCTTGTTTAGTTTAAGTTTTGCTTATAGTTCCTGTTTTATTTTGAAATCATTGCCCTTGTGTATCTTATCTTGTTCTACTTCCTGTCTTTGTCTAGTTTCCTGCCTTTGTGATTGTCTGCCCCGCCCTAATTGGTTTCACCTGTTGCCCATTGCCTTGTGTATTTAAGTCTCGTCGTTTCCCTGTGTTCTTGTTGGTTCGTTTTTGTCTCCCATCTTGCCATGTCTTTTGTCTCCTGCCCTTGGCTCATGTCTTTCGCCTTGCCTCTCGTCATTGTATCCCTAGTCGGGTTCTGTATTTGTTTGTTACTTTGTTAGAATAAAATTGTTACTTTTCACTTTTGTCCGGGGTTTTTGCGTTTGGGTCCAGGTCCTCGCCCTACTATTACTCCATTTGCTTAGGTCTCAAGTCAACAAAAGTCAGGCAATATTATTTTTCCCAATTACCACTTTTCCTTTTTCCTGCAGCCTTTAGGTACAGCAACAATACTTTTTCCATAGCACCCACCTCCCAATGACATACACTTCCACATGTACAAAATTAGTAAGCATTAGAAACAAAAGATGAGGCAAATGCCCCACTCCCAGCCTCTGTGTACCCTTTACTATCTCCACTTGGATGTGTAATGACTTTTCTCTGCTCCTCTTTCTGCTGCCAAAAATACTGTGTGGTGTCCTGGTGGAGCCCCTCCCCTTTGTCTTCCGGAGAGGGGTGAGCTTAAAAGCATGTACCACTGGAAGCGGAGAGATGAGTATCTGAGCAGCAGTACAAGAGAACACAGCTGGGGGAAGGGAGTGGAGATGACTGGGGGTTCCTGCAAACATTCTGATATATGATGTTTTGTAGGTCTTTATTTCCATCGCATGGGACTTGGTGTAAACTTACTGATTATTAATCCTACAAGGGCAGAGAGATGGTTTGAATGGAGCAGTGCAAACCTTCATACTGAGAGTCAGCTTGGTCCTTGAAAGTGCTTCTGAGGTGGTAAGACATACTTTTATTATTTAATAAACTAACACGCCATTTGTTAACAGCAGCCTTCAGGAAAAAAAGAGGTTTTTGGGGAGACATGAACTATTAAATGATTCTGAAACTGTAGAGGGAACCAAAGTTTGGAAAGTGGAATGGGTTTACACAGCAGGGACTTGTTATGATGTTTGCATGTTACATCTTTGATTAAAAAAATGTTGTTACAGTAATCATAATAATTAAAGTTATAGCTATAAGAGTCTGATTTGTCAGGGCATTCATTTTACATTTTATTTTTCATGCTATGTATTTGCAAATACTGCCTAGTTGAGAAGTATTAGGAATACTTTCAAGAAATAGCTGACTTCTCATCTTCTTCTCACCTGTGTAGGTGTGTGCGTGTGGGTGTGTATTTTTAATTTAGTTCAGTTGTAATTCATTGCTGATGTAAGCTGAGTTAGCATCTTTGTTGTATTCAGGCAGTTCACACTGTTTCCACTGGAAGTAAAAGTGACTGTAACACAAAATAAACCCACAGAAATGAATTAACCTGCAAGTCAAGTTAAATTTGTACATAGACATAATAATCTCCAGAGGCAAAGCCAATGAAAAGGGCAAAAAGTTCTAACTGCAGCAATGGGACAGCAGCATTTATGTCCAGAGACCTGTCTCTGAATTTGATCATCAGTGAGATCACTGATATTGAGAGTTGTACACCAGTTAGGTTGATTCCTTGGAACTTTCCTTTGAAATAGTGGATTATAAAAAGACCTAGTTGAACCAGGAGGCTGTGATGTTTCTGATTTACTTGTTTACTTCACTGAGCGAACAAAACCACAAACACTTTGAAGGTCAAGTAGACTAAATGCAAAGGAATTTAGCTTAATGATGTTGAGAGAGCCACATGTTCTTGTTTTTATGATCTCCCTCAATATTTATTGCTCATTTTCATGCCTATATATGTTTTGTCTTGATAAAGTAATGCACAACAAACTGCTTGTTTAAAACACATTGCAAAAATATCGCAACAAATACAAATATGGAAAGTGTATACTGCAAACAGATCCTCGTATACAGCACTCATGAACAGAGCATGATATTGCATGTACAGCAGAGGATGTATTTTCATTTAAAACAACCAAAAGAACAGTAGGTGAAAAAAAAAAAAAAGTTAGACCATTTGTCAGAGACTCTTTGCAAAAACATCTGATTTTGTACACACTCAGCATTCTCCATGCCATGCAGTGTAGTCACCTCATTATTAAGTTTCTGTGGTTTCCCAATAGCTTGAAAAGGAAACCATTTGACCACCTTAATGGTGCAATTAGGAACAAGCACTCTTGGCTAATGGCACTTTCAAAAGGTTTGCAGGGTCACACAAGAGCCGGCGCCGAGCATCTGTCTCATCCTAATATTCTCTAAGGAATGAAAGGACATGATTATTGTGTAGTTAGCTTTTCGTGGAAGATGCAAAACTTTCCATGCCTTTTGGGTATGAACCTATGAATCATGCATTTGTTTGTCTGTTTGGTGATTATGCTGTCGTGCAGCTGAACTTTTTCTTTCTTCATCTTATTTCAGTATGATATCATTATCTGCATGGTATGCCATGAAACAAATATTTTGTTTGAGGAAAATTAGGATTATTTGTTTCTCAAATTTTCACTATCCAGCATAACATGTACCTCAACAGTCTTGAAGACAGTCTGACCATGACAGGTCATATGGGGACAGACCACTAGGGACAACATCCGAGTGAAATTGTGGCACTTTGTGTTTATTTCCTGTTAGCTCCTCTGTCAGTACTGTTCACATGAATGCATTTCCTGTCAGGATATGGCAACTGTCCTACTCTCTTTTTCCACTTTCTGTGTCACTCTCACCACTCCATTGCCTGCATGTGTTTGAGTGACATATGTGTTATGTCTGAGCTGTTCCGTTGAGTTTGTACAGTTTATTTGGCGTAATCTTAAGTTTATTTGGCGTAATCTAGTTCTAATAAACCAGTTTAATTCTGGTTTATTAGAAGTTAAGTTTTGTTTTAAAGTGGTTTAGAAAAATCTGGTCAGACTGTCAATTTGTTTACTACTTGTTTGATCATCTGACCAACTCCTGTTTTTACATGGTCAGACAATGTTGCACCAATGTGCGTAGCCATGTCCACTCCACTGTTTTTAATAAACTTGATTTATCATTTTAAGTTTCTAATACAAAGACTATGATGGATGGCCAATCTAGAGAGGGTACTTCCATTCATTTTTCCATTCTAGGATAGGCTTCAGTCCAGCCTCACATGACTCTGAATAGGAATAAGCATATATGGAAAATGGTTGCATGATTTTCAAGCAAATTTTCAGCACCAGTAGTTTTGCATCATGCTGAGCCTGAATAAAGAGTCGGATAAGCACTGTTTAGAACTACATCCTCAAGGGTAAACAAAAATGTACTGCTTCACATGGGCGTTGGCACAGAAGTTGCAACATTTGAAGTACAACACAAGAGCTATTAAGTAGCCCAACCCTTAGTTGGCCAGTTTTTGTGTTGCTCTTTCCCTTTATTCATTTCATTTGTATGTTTCAATGCATTTTTAATATTAAGTGTTTTCTGCCTTGCTGCAAGCCAAAGTTTCCTTTGTGAAAAAAGTCTCAAATTTAACTTTTTTCTTTTTACTTTTGAGGTTGAAGAGAGAAATTAAATTCCCCTGACTGGTATTGTCTTTCCATCTTTGAGTCATCTGAAATCAATGACCCTGCATCCACTGGACACCATGAATGCCTCAGCTCCAACACTCGCCAACCACACCCCAATCTGCTACTCCATAAACAGCCCTCCATTTAACTACCGCCCCACCATAGCCTCATCCAACTTTTCAATCATCTTCAGCACTCTGGGTCTCACGTCCAATCTCATCGCCTTCATAGTTCTCTTTAAGTCCTTTCGGCAAACACACAGCCGCTCTCGCTCCTTTTTCCTGATCTTCCTGGGTGGTCTGGTGGTCACTGACTTCATGGGTCTTCTGGTCACAGGATCCATCGTGATCTCATTCCATGTAACGCACTTTGATTGGCGACATTTAGACCCTAACTGCCACTTCTGCAACTTCATGGGCATGTCCATGGTCTTC
Source organism: Toxotes lorentzi (assembly GCA_037833715.1). Classification (NCBI taxonomy): domain Eukaryota; kingdom Metazoa; phylum Chordata; class Actinopteri; family Toxotidae; genus Toxotes; species Toxotes lorentzi. The sequence goes on along the minus strand of JBBMJY010000022.1, from coordinate 13,521,807 downwards.
TACGGACTGTGTCCCTTGCTGCTTGGTGCTGCCATGGCAGTGGAGCGCTTCACTGGCATCAACTGTCCATTTGCACACTCCACCAGCATGCCCAAGGGCCGGACAATCTCCATGGTGCTGATGGTGTGGTTGATTGCTGGCTGCATTGCATTGCTGCCCCTAACAGGTATTGGGAGCTACCATATCCAATTGCCCGGCTCCTGGTGTTTTTTCAACATCAGCTCTGATGGAAATGACCTGGTCTTCTCCCTCATCTTCTCACTGGTCGGGTTGATGTCAATCGCTGTATCATTTTTGCTAAACACGGTGAGCGTGGTGACCCTAATAAAGGTGTCCTGCGGACAGTCCAGGATACGGCGGCGCCGAGACCATGAAGTGGAGATGATGGTTCAGCTCATCCTGATCATGGTCATCGCTTCTATCTGCTGGTGTCCCCTCCTGGTGAGTTTGCAAAATTTAAGAAAGTATGCCCTATGTGTTTGCATGTTATATGTTTAGATCTTTTTTGTGCAAAATGAAGAGCAAATTCCTGTTTAGAAATGTGAATGCTTGTTCTTTGAGTTGCCTGAACCAGCTTCACCCTAAGATAAGATGCAGTGAGCAGCAGCAAGATAAATTAATTCCATAAAAGCGGGGTCAAATATATTACTCTTAAATGTAGCAAAACGTCACTAAACTGTGCATTCAAATTAAAATTCTTCTGCTTAGAAGATTGTGGAGAAAATGTTCACTCCAGTGTGGTGATTCAAGCTTTTGCTTGACAGCATGCTTAATGCCACTTTTTAAAAGCATTTCTCTTTGTACCAACATCTACATATAATCTTGGTAAATACTATATTTGTCTTGAGTTGTGAGGGTGGAAGACCTTTCCCTGATGCAACCCAACTTTAGCTTACTGTGTATCTTTACATTAAAACATTGAAGGTCAATTTGAGGCTAATTAAGGTTGATACAGATACAGAGTCCTGCCCAGACTTTCTCCAGCTAAGTTCAGCCAGTGAGAGAAATTTTAATATCTCTGCACATTCAAAAACACAAACAGTAATGCCCTTTCTGATTTTAATTCTTATACAAAGATACATTTGGGTGGATTGTCATGCTTTTTCTGAGGAGTCCCCAAGCTAACTGACATAAAGCTGCCAAATCAATGGAGCACTCTGAGTCTATAGTTAAGCTGCTATGGGCCAGCACTCCACAGGCAGAAGGGGGATATCTGGTCAGTCAGTCTTTGTGTTTTCCTATATGTATTTTTACATTTTTCACATTGATTATAAATGTCTTTGACTATAGCTGTCCACCAGAAAGCTAACCTCAAAAAGATCACCCTTTCATCATCTTCGTCTCTTTATCATACACAGATGTTGATTCTAATTTGTTTTTTTTTCTAAATGCCACATAGTCATAAGTTAAGGTGGCTGATGGGAAGACAAAATGCATTCAGTGATGATATTAGGTTTCTCAGGCATCTGGAAGCACCCAACCCTGACCCCATTTGTCCAGCTCTTGTTGTTATCAGTGCTGCCCTTCAAAAGTTTGAGCTATAATCAGGCATCACAAGGTCTAGAGCTCCTTTTCTCCACTTCCCCTTTATATGCTTCATTTCCCCTTAGCAATGCAGCATCCTAACTAGCTGATCTGAGGGTTAAGCTGATCTTAGCCTGGATAACAGGGTCCATTAATTCCCTGGTTGAGATGACACCTGATTTTAGTTTAGGAGCATTTAAAGGGGCAATATGTAAATGTTTTAGTTATGTAAATGTTCAGTTCAAAGACTGACTAAGATTATCAACAGAATGTGTTGAAATTATAGTTTTTATGTTAAACATCACATTGTCCCTGTAAGGAGAACAGTTCATTACAACTTGGATCTTACTTTTGTTCCTCTGGCCTTTAGTTCTGTTGCCAATGCAATTGCTGATAAGGTGGAAAATTTCATTAAAAATAAGTCCAAAGAGGCAACAAACAAGAGGTTAGCCATATTTATTTGGACAGAATGGCAGAATTATAAACCAACAGTCCCTTGTAAACATTCTCTACTGCCCAACTCTCTGACTCAATTTTGACCTACAGTGCTTACTGCCATGACAATCCTGCTTACAATATTGCCATGATATATGGGTCTGTGGTAAAATGATAGACTTAAACCCCTTGCGTGGAATATACAGTTTTTGTCTGTGGAAAAAAAAAACAGTGAAAACTAGTGCAGTCTATGCTGCTTTCAGGAAATTTGTTGTGGAATTTACCACGTTTTTTTTTTTTTTCTACCGCTAGGATTGACCAGTGACAGAAACTCTAATTCTATGTATAGAGGTTTTTAATTACAAGCATTTTAGCAATTGACATTAAGGAATAGAAGGGTCGAAGTCTGTTGCATATTTTTCTGCAGTCCTGTCTAACCTCAGTTGTGTGACACCTTGCGCAGATACATATTCTGGTGAGCGCGGCGACTGCTGCTCCTGTAGGAGGTGAAATTCTTTTATTGCACATACGAATGGCCACCTGCAATCAGATATTTGACCCCTGGATTTACATCATGTGTCAAGTGTCCAGACTGAGGCGAGTAAAAAGTAATACAAAAACGCCACAGGGTTGTAACAATAACACAGCTTCTACATAGACACTGTTCACCCCATCACACTGTGACTTAGGGCTCTGCTTAGCCAGCTACCTCAGCATGACTTAAACATCTGCCAATGAAACTCATGGATGAAATCATTTGTATATCACAGTTTACCTTTCTAATTCATTACCCATAAATGCACGGTATCATTGAGGGCATGCTTCATGGTCCAGCCAGTGTCCCATCCTTGTTTTGCTGCTGCAATGTACATTTCATTCTAATCCTCATCAGTTAATAAATGTTTCACTGAAATAGTTTCAGCCCTTTCTCTTGTTTGTTTACTCTCCCTCTGTTTCTGCTTTCATTCCCTGAAACTATCACAGATAGCCGACCCAGAGAGCTTAAGAATGCGCAGATTGTTGTTTTATTTAGTTATTCAAACATTTCTTCACAGCAGAGCTGCAGAAATCCATGCAAAAAGAGTTAAATGTCAATATCTAATTATAGTGCTCCTGAAAAATCAGTTCTAGCCACAGTAAATTATCTACAGTCAGGCCCAGGTGATACTCAGAACTTGAAATAGCCCTGATCCCAAGAGGAAAGACCATGAATGTTATTGTTTCCATGTTTGAAAATGGGAATTAACCACTGAGTTAGCTTACACAGAAGTGTGACTCTGTGTTTCAGTCCCTAGAGCACCTCTGCCTCTTAGAAAAGTTTGTCTAACTAAAACTGTGGTTTGCGCTTCCTCTCAACACTTGCATGCAACAGTATTTTAACACTGTGTAGTGGATTAAGGTAACTGTTTTCCTTGCACTACTTAGACGTAAACCACAGGAGAACAGTTAGAGCACCATCTGAACTTGGAACGGAGTCAACAATAAGCCAATTTGTCATTCCTGAAGGAGCTTGTTAGCATGTTTTAGCCCCACAGGAGCCTGTTGGGCTAATGCTAATAAGGCTATGCCTAACATAAAATGCTGCAGCTTAACTAAAGCAGGGGGGATAATTGTGTTGCAGCAGCCACTGCCTCAGGAGAGCCGTGGCAAAATTAGCCAAGCCATTCGCTGAGTGGACTTCACACATATGAGTGTGTCTGCGTGCATTTCGAATATTAACTAATTTTACTTTCCTGTCTTGTTTCTTATTTCTCTCTCTATCCTACTCTTCTTCTTTAATTTTCTGTCTGTTGCAATTTGCTTCTATTCCCTCCTGCAATTGTTTGACTTCTTATCCCATCTCCTTTCACTTTCACCCCTCCAAAACTCCTTTCCTCCACTATTTCTTTCTCCTGTTCCCTTCAACCCTCTCTGTCTTATCTCTACATCCATCCCTCCACCAGGTCTTTATTGCACAAACTGTGCTGTCCGGAGCCAAACTCCAGGTCAGATACTTACTGCTATGGCTCCGCTTCGCCACGTGGAACCAGATCCTGGACCCGTGGGTATACATCCTGTTTCGCAGGGCTGTTTTTAAGAGGATCCACCCCCGCTTCAACTGGTCCCGGAGCTCCATCATGACCTTGTACCCATCTTTCAGGGAAACTATGCGCAGATTCACACGATCTTCACTCAGGAGCACCCTGGGATCAGATGACACCACAGAGACAGGGAAATCAAATGTGACGCCCCCATCTACCTTGAAGCAACCACCTCCATCTTCATGATTGGTTGTATTTGAGTTGTCGTTGCAGCAGAATGAGGGACGTCATCAAGCTCACAGTATGTCTTGGACTGTTTCCAGTCTCTGATCAGTTTTCATGTCCACCATGACAAGGATAAAATGCAAGATTGCACCAATAATCTGAAAGGATTATGATATTTCTCACCATTGAAATGATTTTCAGTATTAGGGGCAACACTTTAATTCAGAGCAAAGTATAAAGACAGAGCAGGGATCAAACCTGTAATCTGTCTGAAAACAACCACTTTGCACTGAAGTCAGCTAAGGCACCTTTTAAGATATCTATTTGCACTGTCCTTTCCACATGCATTGTTGCATCAAGTGTTTTTATGATGTTTGAGTTTTAAACATTGTATTACATTAGACAGGGGCAATCCGTCGTCATTCAGGTGATTGTTTTAATGTGATGCTTCATTCTGGTTCAACATTATGCCTTTTAAGCACATGTACACTTTCCTCAGATGCTCCTGAGTGTCACAAAAGACCCAGAAGAATTATATGCCGTAACTGTTTTCAGGCTCATGCTAATAACTGTTCCTGTACTGTTCCATTTCTGAAAGTATTTAAATTAACATTTTTGTGGGAAACCTTTAATGTTGAACATGGCAGTGGAACAGAGGACTTCAAGAGCATCAGACCCTGAAAACTGAGTGTTTTGGGGGTTTTTTTCACAGTTAATTTCAGAAATCACATCATATATGTAATAACAGTATTTCAGGTATTATTTTGCATGAATGACATATCTACATCAATAGGGAAAAATTCCAAACTGCTACATAAATTATGTTGAAGTTTGATATTTAGGAAAACTGATATAAGATGAGAGCATAACTATTTTAAGTTGCCTATCATCTTTGGTAATGTTATGCAAATACATCACATTATGAGCGTAATATATTACTTGTTTCAAAAGCAGTGTCGCCGCTTTACTGAGTCTCACTTGTTCACTGTGTCACCTGTGTGATTTTATTTTCCTAATTGGTCATTTCAGACATAGCTTACATAGGAGTTACCCACCGTTGACACTCAAAGTGAATGGAATATCATTTGTGCTGTTCAAGAAATGAAAAGTGAGATTTTAAGTAAGTGAGCAAGGTTAAGTGTAAGTGTATACAGGGGCAAGGGTGAAAATACCCGTGGGTTTATGTTGTTTCGATCAAGTGAAAGATCAGGTATGCTAAAAAGAATTTAAATACAATATTTCTAGAGAAAGTACAGTAATTCTAAGCTATCATACAATAAAGCTAAATTAGTAAATGTGTTTGCTTACCTTGGTTTTAAGTTAGGAGGATTTTACCCAGGCAAATATTTCTTAGACCCACAGTTCCTCAGGAGGTAGAAAATTTCATATAATCATTTTTAGGGAGGCGAAATTGCAAATAAGACCAGTACATAATATTAATATGGTTTCATAATACCAGAAACCTTCCTCTCGTTCCTCTTGCCTCTATTCTAGGCCTCAGTCCAGTGCTAGTAAACTGTTGTTATTTCTTCCTCCAGAGTATCTCTGCCTCTCAGAGATGTTTAACTAAAATGTCAAGTTGCTATCTACTGAGAGGGTGTTTATAATAAGAATGTTCACAGAGTGCTGCACGATTGGTTTGTTGGATAATTCAAATTCAGCTTGAAAATTTGGGCAATGTCATGACGAACATTTTAGCTAAATTATTATATTTAGCTGAAAATGACCTCCTTTTTGTCATTTGTTACACTACTTGATTACTTATTCAGTCCCTCAGCTATGCACACTGATCCTGCACCTGTTTTGAACATCTTATTATCACTGATAGCTGTCTGACTGTCACTCAGTTACTGAGCAAATTGACCTTAACCAGTCACTGATAATGGATGAGATGTGTCTGTGTTTTAGCTCTTTAGCAGGATCATCCAGTGAAAATGAAGTGTAAATATTCAGTGTGCTGAACCTAAATGGCATGTGATTGTACCATATAAATAAACGATTAGTAAAATGGAGAACATCAAAAATCTCTTCTGTTACACACACAGGTTTGACAACTATGATTTCAACCGTTTTACTTACAATTTAAACATTTAAAATGTGCCATACATTTTCAGGTCTTCATAAAGAGGTGCATTCATATACAAAGTGTACATGACCAGAATGAGTGAAGTCGAGTTGAATTGCATCTTGAACTTTGTCATATCAGTGCAGAGAATATGACCCAAATACCGTGTTCGCATTGTTTGTTGAGCCCGAAAACATGTAACTGTCAAAGTCCAGCATTTAGTTTGATGTGCCCTTCTTTTCTCGACAGTAAATGCTCGACAGTGCAGAGACAGACAAATAGAGCAACACATCGTAACTTAGAACAGTGATACTAAAGTATAAAGACTACAGCTTTGTCTAGTGTACTTATTTTCTTGCTTGCTTATTTTCTTGAAACAAACTTGAAAAGTCTCCTAAGAGCACATGGCAAAAGTGGGAAGCAAGTAAAATATGTGATATATTATTTTGATATTAGTAACCATGAAGACCTTCATTTTTCCAGGCAAAATCAATACAGGCAACTCCAAGGAAATGGTTTACATGCACATCGTCGGAAATTATGACTTGACAGTGATGATCAAGTGGGAAAATGAATTACAGAGCAGTACAGTTGTGTGCCCTCTTGATTTTCACTCTCAGATGATTGCATTTTTAGATAACAGGTTTGATTAATGTCTTATGAGATATTGCTTGCAAGTTCAAGTTAAGGTGTGTAACTTACTGAGAATATTTAAATTGCAATTATTTTATGGAAGTTTTAATTGCAATGGGGCCACAACTGTAGTGACACTCAAACATGATATAACTTAAGTCACGCACTCAGATCTCTAGCTTGTTTAGGTTGATGTTAATACATTCTGACGTTACGACGACCCAAAAATGTTTCCTTGTTCTTCACCTGCTTTCCCAGAGGGTTTTCGTTAGAGGAAAAAGTTTTGCTGTAGCTTATCTGACTGAATTATTGTCATTTGACTGACAAAGAAATGGTTGAATTAACTGCAGTTCCTATCATGTTTTAAATTAAGTGATTGAAAATGTATGCAACGACTGGGAAGGCTACATTAAAAGGTTCTACACTTTCTTTTTTTCCAGTTGTATGCACCAGACAAAGCTCACTCTCTCTTTTGTCTTGATGGTAAATTTTTAGATTCTGCCGTTCTTGACGTCTCCAATAGCCCCCCATACATCAAACAAAAACACATCAGGGAAAGCAAAATCTCCAAGAACTGAGTCCAAGGCCTCTGCAAAGTCATCAGGGTTCTTCTTGTCTTTGCCCGCTTCCACAATGGTGGTCGCTGCAGAGGAGAAGGCACACATAATATAAGTTTTTAAATGATGGTAAACACTGGATCTTTTCTTCCTCACCAGATCATCAGCCAAAGCCGCAACAACAGGTACCAAAACCCCATTTAGAGGTCCTATTTCTTTTCTTTTACTGCATAAAACTGGCCCATTAATCTTGTGATTCCCAAGCCAACAAGAGACAAGAGGCTAGTTTACATTTATCTAGAAATATCCCCTTTTAAGGCTTTACTTGTAATTGAAATGTGAAAGGGTGGCCTTTCCACAAGACCTTATCTAAAATGGAAAATACTCCCCTCAGCTCTGTTTATTTGAATTTACTCAAAATGCTGCCATTTTGTTTGATTTAACAAAAGCAGACGATGATAGAGACATGTAGCTGAGACAGAGCTGTTCCTTGGGAGCAACCTCGGTTGTTCATTGTTCATTGGGTCAAAATATTCAAGGAACAGCCATTAATATATTTACACCAAAGTATAGGCTCTGTTTGGGAAACACTAAAAACAGATGAGTATATCCCTCATACAACATATATCCCATACTATCTTCCAAAATCTACATATATTTGTCTATGTTCAAAATGAAAAAGAAAAAAAAAACATGCCTCCTTAAAACTGTGCAAACCAAATCATCTCATCAGCAAGTATAAAGAAGACATACTCAACAATGCTCAAATAAAGAAATGTAATTCCGTGATTAATACACTGTCACACTACTTAAATCTGCTCTCATTCATGTCTCAGTATTATCTCCAAATGTGCATGGTGTATTTTACCCAAAAAACAGGATCAAAAGAATGTATAATAATGTATAATTTCTAAGTGCATGAATGTACCCCCCATGAATGCTGTAGAACTAGGTCAGCAACATTAATTGTTATCTGTCTAAGCAAACATTCTATGGGGGTAAATCATACGTAGTATTTATATCATCATGAGTTTTCTTGGACCACGATATGCAACCAAAGAATGTTTTTAAAGGATCATTTCCAAACAAACAACAGGGTGAAGGACACACTTAGAAATAACCGACCCGTTTCACATTTACTTTAACAAGCCATGGTCAGTGACCTTGAAAGTCTGGGAAAGTTAAAAGTATGTGTCCTCCCTTATTTTTTGCTAATTTATTTCATGCTATCATATTAGTGTGTCCCCTTCAGCGAAGATAGTTCTTTAAATTTCTGCTAACATTTTTTTTTTTTTTAATTGAATGTAAATGTTTATTTTTGACCTTGACAAAAAAAATAAATAAATAATTACTCAAGGCCTACATAGTTTTTTTCTGAAGCTTTCAGCCTCATTTATGGTCATATGAACCAGGTGAATTTTGCTCATTTAAGCATGAAATGCCGTGCATGACATCTCCATCACAACAGAGCAAACTCCCTTGGCTGAGGGCAGCTGTGAGATAAGGATGAAAGGTCTGGAAAAAAAAAAACACTCATCTGACCAGGAGTTAAGAGATTTTTGTCAAAGATCATTATCGCTTTCTCCACCACAAAGAAATGAATGTTAAAAACTCAAGATATACTTTCGGTGGATTGTCAGAAGGCATTCCCAAAAATGCAGGAACTCACCAGCCAAAAGTTAAATTAAAGGTCAAAAATGTTGAGTACCATACATGGCAAAAACACACACAAAAGCTTTGATGAGTTGGCCTAAGAAGGAATTTTCCTGTAATTCGTCTCAGGATCAAAGCGGCTTGGTCTAGTTCAGCATGCCAGAGAGGCAGTGAGGCACCATGGACTGTAAAGCCACAGTAAATCCCTGTTTAGCACTGGCTCACTTCCTTACAAACACACCATGACACATAGAAAATATCTATTTTAAGGACACAAATGTTATGTGGATGGTCTTACCCAGTTCCAGATCTCTGATGCCCATGTAGCTCTCCAGCAGGTCGTCCACTTTCTTCGTGGCCCGTTCTTCAAACTCATTCTGCTGGCAGAGCACACAGGAAAACAAAATGGTGTTATTAGAAATTCACTGGTGTTCAAGCTCTAAATATGGTGATAGAAACTCTGTGAGAGCTTATCTTCTCAAGCCAAAACATGCAAGGGCCAAGGATATCCTTGGCTATTGTTTATCACTTGTCTTTATGTTATATAAATATATCAAAGTTTATAGATGATGAAACCCTACTAATCCTCATACAAGCATTGCTGGCTGGTGTTAACTGTTTACTTGTAAAATGTTCTTCATGTGTCGCTTCTTGAAAACCAATAAATTTTTCAGCCTCCAGACTTTCCCTCAGTGTAATGGTAAACAGGTTCACCTCACAGATCAGTGTGACATGAATCATCTGGCATTGACGTGTAGGAAATAAGAATCGCAGCGGTCACTTCCAATAAAGCTGAGAAACAGTATACACTAAGCAACAGCTGATACCGTGTGTGTGTTTGTTAGTATATGTGTGACTGGAGTTCCCAGGGTGTAGTCTGTTTATTTAATTTCGGTTTATTTCAGTTCAAGTCAGTTCTTTAATGGGACATTAAAGACTGGTTTTTAGCATGACTCAGCACATGAAACAACCGCAAAACAAAGGATGTTCAAGGCAAAATCACCCCGCTTCCAAAGAAAAAAGCACTAGAATAGTGTTAAGTGTTTGTGTATACATGTCACATCAGGAAGTTAAAGTACTCACTGTCCAGCGTGTGAAACTCACCACTTCCTGAACTGTCGCAGAACCCTTAGAGCGAAGACGGAGCGTCTCCCTTCCGTTCACCATCTTACCCTCATTAGATTTTGGCGCTCTGGTTCGCATTCCAATCATGTCTAACCACACACAGGAAGACAATATTTAGTCAAATTAAAAACATAGTTTAGGGTTTACATATATCTACTTAGCTGTCCCATGGTGTTTTTTACACGCTACGGTTCTTTCCAATAGTCACCACTCTTTTTTTTTTCTGCCGATTTGATTTGAGTTTCTTCAGAGGGCACTCTTTCCTGTGTCTGTTCAGCCGTAGCAGGGTCCAACATGTGACCAACATGCTCTTCTATTTCCCAACAATCAAAAGTCCCTCCCACATTTCAGTTCCTACACAGTATATTTTTCTTAGGAAGATTTAGCCGAGAACAAACACTACACCATAACTCACATTTGTTGGTTCTAATGTGTGCTTCATTCCTCCCAACAGACAAAACATTTAAATATGTTTTTCATTTTACCTGAGGACACCCACGCTGCCGCTAGTTTTTTAAACATGAAATATGGTTTTAGATAGTGATGCTTGGTGAATTGGATGCATGGTGAAATAAGGCATCATTTTTAAAGCAGTGCAGTGGTATTCAGAGAGCTTGACTTATTTTTGGGTTGAAGAAATTGTCATTTTTTTTCCATCAAAATCAGAGGCACTTTTGGCAGCAATTACAACTCTGAGCTTCTTAGGTAAGGCTCACATGGACTTGGGCAGTTTATCCCATTTTTCCACTGTCAGATTACATGGAAAGCATCTGTGAACTGTCATCTTCAGGTTTCCACACAGATGTTGGCTGGGCTAATCAAACACAGTCAGAGACTTGCACCAAAGCAACCCCATCATTGTCTTGGCCTCACAGGTTGCGTGCTCTCTAGAGCAGGTTTTCTTCTTTCTACTTATTTGGCTCATGATATGTTTTGTTTCATACAAACAATACAACGTGGGCATGTGAACTAGGTGAAAACTTGATTATCATTGGAGGGGGCCTTTAACTGTGTTTCTCAGTGAGTTATTTTGAAACCCTGGAGTCTGGTGTAAAAATGCACATCTCTGTTTTGCATAATACAGCACATAAAACGCCACTGATTCCAAAGAGGAATTAAACCCCAAGGGAGGTCAGAGGTCAGCATCAGCTATGTCACGCAAAGAGTAATTGTGATTGATGCTCAGGAAGGAACTGCTCTCTGTAGCCTGTTTGTTCTTCTGCAAGCTACCTTACATGGTCTAAAAATCAGGCAAAGAATGGTCAGACCTAACACATACATACAGCAGTTACTGCTACAAACACTGCAAAAACATGTGTGGCGATATCAAAAGCGGTTAAAAATTCATTCAATTCAAGTTTTTCAATACATGCAGTATGCAATGTGTACCGAATATGCAATAGTATTCACAGCTGCAACTGCAGTTCTGTTGATGGAGGCAATGACAGTAAATCTCTGTTGAATCTTAAATGGCAAATGGGAATTACTCTCCTAGGCGCGCCACCTAGTTTTCTCTTTAGCTAATATTTCTGACATTTAGGGCCATAATGAAGTCCCAGCTCAGTTACATTCAAGATTCTAATTAGTGTAATGAATCTTTTTTCACATGAAATCTAATCCATCATATTCTGATTTGGCAGCCAGCCATTGTGTGTGTGTTTCAATTACTAAGAGATTTAATTTACTTGTGTATACCCATAAAAACTCTGATGGTTTGGCAGGTTGGCAGGTTTGCAGAGGGAAATGAAGGGGTGTGTTTCTGTTCTGCTTATCACTGATACCAGATGCTGAACTGCTACTCCTGTTTAACTGTAGACAAAGATAATGTAGGCCCAAGGTCAATTTATCAGATGACGTTACTTCCAAAACCAGGCTGTGGTTTGATAATACTCTCACTCATGAAGCTTAGCGAAGGCTCAATCAGGAAGACTGTGTCTCTGAGCAAGTCAAACACAGTTTTCTGCTAATTCTAAGCTCGACTAGCTCGTTCCTGTCTTCATCCAATCACAACCCAACCCACCCACCTTTATCCAATCACTTGTGAGGTGTCAAGCTTTAAAAGTGCTGTCTCTCTTTCGAATCGCCACCCAGGTCCATCCCCCTTCATCACCCGACTGCAGATGCCCAACACTCTCCAACCAAACCCTCCATTCCAAGGCTCCTTCTAAGAAGACGTCACAACCTCCAGCCCCATTGCTCAACACCAGCACCAGTGTCTTGGCTCCACGGGGGGAGTTTCTTCATGTGGGAAACTTTCTTATCCACAGGATCGCTTCCCACAGCGATCCTGTCGGGGCCTAAGTGCCACATTTTACTCTACCTGTGCACAATAAAATGTCTTCCGATTTTCTCGTTTTCCTTAGTTCTTCTTGTAGCCTCTCTTGATTCAAATGTTATTTTAAGGTCCTTTTGGAATATGGACATTTTTTTGGCAAGACTAGATTTCTGTTGGCCTTGACAGCTCCTTCTTGATCTTGAACAACAGCTCACAAAACAAAGCTTTCAAGTCAACATGAATGCTAAACTAAGATTTAATGCTTGAAAAAGGAAAAAGGAAGTTAGCCCATTGACTATGGATTTGGCTTCCTGTCTGATGAGCAAGACTCCAATCCCAGTCTGCTATATCCACTCAGAAAAGGGATGCAATACATAAGCCACTTATTGTACTATTGTGTACATGTAAAACATTTCCTGAAAATGAAAGGGAAGAAGGGCGTGGGTTCAAAGGGCAAATTGTCAAGAGGAAGTGCAGTGCCCTAAATGTCACCGAATATTTAGTTACAGACACAGAAAAATAAACTGCTCACATGCTATCTAATCTTTTGTCATAACTTGATATAAACACATTAATTACAGCAAAAGCCAGAAGCCACAGTACATGGAAATAAAACAAATACGTATGGTCATGTACAAAATTTGTGAGAATCCATTTCAGTTTTACAACTTCAGAGTGAGGAGATTTTGGCCAGCTTTTTAAAGGTGTTGAGAAATCTTAAGCATTAAGGTAGAATTTGGTTTAGGTTAAGGTATAGGTGAACATTTAGGTTAGAGATGTAGCTGAAGTGATTAAGGTTAGAAGGAGGGTCCTCATAGAAGTACAAACCTCTATGAGTGGGTACCTCATGGTTGTATTGGTTTGCTTTACTTCTTTTCTGCATATCTAATGCCTGGAGTTGAATTATAAACTAAAAACCTTGAAATATTAAAATGCATCACTGTGAAGTATCCACTTTCTGAAGAGCCTCCGTTTCTCCTGTGGTTGCGATGTGAGGAGAAATCCCTCAAAGCCTTTTTAATTTTGATCTGTGCATGGTTGAGAATGAAAATTTATTTCAGTAACTGAATTGAAAGGGTTGAATTCCACTGCAGTGCATCGTTTTGACAAAAACCAATACCAATACAGATACTTCAATTACTTTGTAATATCATAGACTCAGTCTGCAGACAAGAACTGAATTTACTTACAATCAAATATGTTTATTTTTGTTCTGTGTTTGGTTCTGTGGTTCTGCTGACACTTTTTCAAACTGCATATTTCTTGTTTTATAGTTTATTTTAATAAATCCCTGCAGAGCCTCTTATGAGCATCCACTGCCATACGACTCAATTTTGGCTGAAGCTTACCACGGTCACGGTCGTAATACTGGTCATTTAATTGTAGCTACTAAGTTAACAACTTTTCCAGACTCATTAGCAGCTAGCCAGTACTCTCTAAACTGTTACAGTCACCTCTTCCTCTTTGGTTGCTGAGATTTGGAAAAGTACAGCAGAGGGAGTTCTCTCGATTAGTAGGAATCAGCTGTTGGTGCTACACCGTGCATGGACAGTCCTATCATGAAAAATATACCCTCATGTTTCTGATGATATTAAATGTCAGTGTTATGAATCTCCACCAGCACACAGTTCTGCTTTCTATGAGTCCTGAGAGCTCAAGACAGCAATGATAGTAGAAACAGCACCAAGAGCCCTGCTGGTTTTCATTCATCTAACCAGGAATGGCTTTATATCTTGGGATCTGAGTGAATACAAGGTCCAGGATTTGGAAGGAAAGGATACTAACATTTTTAGCCCAAATATGTGCACAGATTACTGAGTATTTGGGGTATAGTTGCACAGGCCTAGTATCAACTAATGCTTTAAGTATTGGAAATAATATTAAGTTTGATTTCAACTGCCATTATTGACTGAATGCTGGACAGCATGAAAGAGTCTCCACTCACCAAAGGCTTTCTTGGGCCCAACCAGGCGGAGAGTGAAAGGAACGCCTCTGGGTTGCTCTTTTAACATTTTAGCCACCTCGTAGTGTCGACACCCTACAATGCTCTGGTCATTAATGGCCTCGATGTGGTCACCAACGCATACAGTCTTCAGCCGGTCTATAGTACTGCCTTCTTTTATCCTCTGAAAAAAAGCAGATTGAAATTTTTCACATAGGTGTAGATGCCCGGTCTGTAGCGTCCTTCAAAGTGACTGACATTCTATTCACAATAAATTAGCAGTGTTGTAAAACTTTCTTGGAGGTGCAGAGGTACTTAAATCCTTGTTTAACTAAATAAAACTGTTACAAACCAAACCATTAATGTGACAATAAATCATGAATAATAACTGTAAGGTAATCTTTTCAGAAAGAGGGTTTGCATTTTAAAACACATTACGCTGAAACAGAAAGTTTAGACTAACCAAATCGGGACTCAAGAGGCCCAGGCTATTTTACTGAAGGCCATCATGGTTCTTTACCCACAACAAAACCTTTGCATTTTTTTTTTTGCTGAGTTTTGCAAAGCTATAACCAACAAGTAATTCAGGTTAGTTCTCACAACAATGTGAATTTATTGTTCTTCAGCCTATTGTGCTCTACCACTGCTTCACCTTAATGAAAGCATATCCAGCTCCATTGTCAGTGATGGTGAGGCCCAATGCATCTTCTGTCTTTGTCACCTCCACCTCCTTGGTTTCTCCTCTGACATGAGCAAAGATGAAATCCTCCAATCCGATCTGTCCCCCCAATAGTTTCTGCATGTCCACCTTGTGAGAGTTGAGGGTGCAGAACAGGATCTGAGGCAAGAAAATTACAAAAAAAAAAAAAAAAAAAAAAAGTTTGTGCTTTACAGAGATTAAACACCAGAGGGCAGCAGAGTCCAACAATTTGGTTTTGCTAATGAGGCCATTTTGTTATGAACCATAACTGTGATAGCTCAGTAAGAGGCCTTGTATATTTCAAGCTAAATGTTCAAGCCTAAAAATTGACTACAAGCAAACTGACTAGTTAAGTGATTAAATCCTGGTTGTCGAATTAAGAATTTGAATCATTAAATCATAACAAGTAGCTGGTAGTACTGAGAGTAAAGACATTTCCTCTAAAGTGTCTTTAAGTCATTAAATCTGACAAAATTTAAAGATCAAAGCATAATATCTGCCATCTTTTTTCGAGAGAATGTGTCTTAAATAACCACATTAGCACAGTTGTTATTGGGGGACTGAACCTGTGTATCTCTTCAAACTTCTGCTTACCCTGTTTACAGTTTAGTCAGAGTGTATTTATTTGTATGAAAAAGGGACAAATGTTCACCCTAATTCGTATTTATAATATACAGCTCTAATTGGTTTGTAGTGCAGCATTTTTATTTTATTTTATTATTATTTTTTTTTTACAAAATATCCAAAGTCTTCATTTTGAAAGTTAATGCTCAAGTTTAACTTTATAATCCATAACGGAAATTCAAGATAACCTGAGTGAACTGTTATCTTACTTGGAGCAGTTCCTCTTAGATATCGTTCATGGTACTTCTCTTGGCAAGTAGAACAGTCTGACTGCAATCCAAGGTCTTCTTCTGCACTTAGCTGTGCTTTATGCAGCAGGAGGTCAAGGAAACTACTTTGCTATCACAAACTAATTGTCTGATATTTCTCTTGGAAAGTCTGGTATCTAGAAGTCTGACTGCAGTTCAAGGTCTTGGTGATATACTGGTTATTACACTGATTGATTTTGAAACAAAGCCATTTAGTTGTTGTGTGACTTCTCCATTCACTTAAGATCAAAAAAGCCCCAGATGATTTATTTATCATTCTTGTCATTTTCATTATAGGGAGAGAATTATTAGACATAAATTGTTTTTGAAAGAGCGAGAGCCTTACATTGCTTACTATTAATAGTAATCTGTAGAGCCGTTATCTAAACTACTTATTCTTTCAGGAATGTTGGAGATAATCCTAGCACACACTGGCCAGAGTATACCATGGACAGTCTACAACATGGCTGACATATATAGGCAGACAAAAACATTCATTCAACATTCAGAAATTTAGTTTCCAATTCAACTGGTCTGTCTGAGAGTTACATGCAGGACATACAACAAACTACATACAACTCATGGATATCCAGAGCCTTCTTGTTATGAGGAAACATCTAGCCACTATACTGCTGTTTATAATCTTAGATTATCAAATTATTCCTCTGTGGCACTTTAAGTCATTCTGATGTCAGCTAAATTACACTGTGTAATTGTAATATCAAAGATGGGTTCAAGGAAGGGTATAAAAGTAATGTTAACATTTTCTTCCAAAAATAGATATATAGCATTTAGTGTTTGGCAACGGTAACTTGCATAACACAAGGAAGCACAATGTTGGCTGTTTTCTGATAAGATTGTCCAGGTTTCTTGCTATGAAATGTATACTGGTCTACATCACTTCAACTCTAGTCGTTTATGTCCAGTAGATAGCAATACACAGATATGAGAAGCCTTCATGGTGGCCTTCAAAGTGCTACTGATAAGTAATTAAACAAGGCCAGTGCTGAATATTTATTATTCTGTTGCTCCATCTGTTACCAGATTATACTAGAAAAAGCTGCAGAACAGCAGCCTACATGCTGATCATCATTTCTTAAAAGGTTTAAAATCTTTTTACAGAGAGTACAATGTTGAACTGCATTTGAAACCAGCAGCATTTTAATGATTAAGTTTATTATACCACCCTTTACTTCAGTAAACCAAGCTCAAGACAGAAAATAGTTTCCAGCAACTTTACTACAGTCCTACCTCAACTATCAATTTCCTCTTTGATCACTCCACGGTTGCATCTATTACACTGGATAAATGTCATCTAAAGGCCTGTCTAACGTATAAAGTTTTTCCTGTAATGTCCGCATGGAAGTCTGTACCTCAGAAACCCTGTCATCGTTGGTGTTGAGTATCTAGAGCAGTATTAGTCTGCAGTGTGGTTTGGTCAGCCTTGACCTAC
Organism: Toxotes lorentzi; assembly: GCA_037833715.1. NCBI lineage: Eukaryota > Metazoa > Chordata > Actinopteri > Toxotidae > Toxotes > Toxotes lorentzi. Next base: position 13,504,327 of record JBBMJY010000022.1, on the reverse strand, counting down.
CAAAGGTTTAGTGAGTTGAGACTTCTTCTCAAGGATTCTGGCCTTGCTGTTACTGTAGCCTTACTGTAAATCATACCTTTGAACCACTACAGTGCAATAAATGAACTCTTTAGTCTCATGAAGTTGCATAAATGTCCTAGAAATTCTAATTACATGAAATTTACTATTTGATGACTTTAAAACACAAACAGTTCAGTCATTTGTTACAGCTGCACTTGATATATTTGCGTAAAGGTACATCTTGAATCATTTGAAAGGGGAACTACCATTTTTACACATAAAAGCCAGGTGGTACGCTTCTCAGACCGTGAAAATAGTTGTCATCAAATGTCTTTTAATATCTTATGTGGCTTTGGAGGAGCTTTGTCAAAACCTAGAAAATAACCCTAGTGATGTCATCAGGGGGATTATCCAGGATTGGACTTCGACACTACGACATTATAAAAGAAAGCCTTTGTGGGCATTTGTAAGGCCGAAAGGGTATAACAACATGTTTCTAAAGTTTGCAATTTGAGAAGGGTTCCAGGTCTTAGACCATCTCAGCCTCTGTAGAGACTTCATTAAATCACTGGAGTGAAAGGGGCTGTTTGGCTATATTGCCGCCTTTATGTATGAGCTGAATGAGCTGTTCAGACAGCTTGGAATTTTGAGGATATTTGCATCACTGTGACTGGGTACAGTATCATCAGCTTTTTTTTTTTTTACCCTGTTTTGTTATTTGAGTAACTTTGAAAGCAAAATTTTCACTTTCTTCAAATTTTCATCTTTTTGTTTTGCTCAAAAGCCACTTACATTGCTCTAACTTGTTGTGTTATACAGTATGTGTGGTGTTTACTGACTACAAAACATTGTTTCATTATTGTTTCCATTATTGATCCTGGTCAAGGCACAGGCGAGTACAAAGTCTGGCAGACAGTAGCGAGAGCAAATGACCTTCAATAGTGCATCATGGAAAAAAGCCTAGAATGGAAACCTAACACCCGTTTGCATTTGGCTCGTCAGACCACAAATGCAGGAAGGGAATGTAGCCAGTTGTTTTTAATCTTGATCATTTTCATAAATGGAAATGCCTCTAACTAGTTTGTTTTGTACCTCTGATGGGGAGATGTTGAACACTTCTGCGATCTTGGCATACAGCTCCTTGACATTGGTGAATCCGTGGATGCGGCCTGTGGGACTCCCATGAGCCAGCTGGGTGTGGAAGATGAGCCTAGGTCTTGGGTATTCTGGTGGCCCAGGTGGTGGTGGTGAAGGAGGAGGAAGCGCAGGCGCTGTGGGCTCCACACACCCATCATTCTGGCTGTGGTTCTGGGTCTTCTGCTCCTCCATGGCTTCGGCCCCTGCTGGCTTGGAGTCCTGCGGGCTCATAGCCTCTCCGTTCTGCATTGGCCCCAGCTCAGGTGTGGTCCTCCTCTGGGAGCCCTGGTGCTACACTTCTCTGGCAGAGAGAGAAACACTGTCTTTCCCCCTGCTTACCTGATCAACCAGCCACCCAGAGCTTTGTGGTGAAGAGTGCATATGAATTAGTGATGAGAGTAGCCTGGTAACAGTATCTGGAAGAGGCCAGCCAAGCCCTACCAGGTAGAAACCCAATACCCTTTGAGTTGAGGATTGTATGTGTTACACCTGAGACTCTAGCAGCTCACGCATAGAGAACACAAACAAAATAAGGTAAAGGTTTCTTGACACAGTTAAGAATCTAATCCCCTATATCAGTCTGGCTGTGAGACATGTTGCACACACATGATCCTGAATGCGTAAACACCACTCTGAAGTGTGAAAATATCTGCAAAATGACTCCCAAAGCGGGCCACTTAGAGATGGCCACAGACAATGTCCCAGTGTTACAGGTAAGCTGATATCACTGGCAAGGGAGCAAGTGTCCTCCCACCCCCAGCTAGGCACACTGAATGCAAAAGGTTGTTGCTGGGGTGAATCCTTGGTGATGCAATGACCTTTTTGACCCCAGAGACAGCCCGCAGATACACTAATGATGACAGTTTAGGCTGGTAAGGTGATATTTTTTTAAACATCTGTTTCCTGCCTTGCTGTACTAAAATGTGTGTACACATGACTGGACCGGACCTTAAAATGATAATAAATAATACCAGATATCTTATCTAATGAACTCCTAGAACCAGTGACACACATGTATACACACACTGTTTATGCTAAAGTCCAATATAATGTGTGATGAGACATACATTTTCTCTGAATGCTGTATCTTAGATAGAGACAGACAGTAATAGTTTGGGGTGCTTCCACTCTTCTGCCAAACCAAAAAGAAGCAAAGCCTGAATGGGTGCCTCAACAGTCCAGTCAATGGGGAAAAGATGTACTGTACTGTAACTAGATGTATGGTATGTATTCATGCTAAAATACTTTTCTGATTTAAATGCCTGAAATGAATAATCTTTCTTATTTGAATGGCAATCACACTCCCAGAATAAAATAAGGGTTCACTCTATTTCTTTACTTGGGTCCATCATTGTATAGTAGGTGTACAGGCTGTGATGCCCTTTTTTTATCCTGCTTCATAAGCATTTCCACGCACCTGTGCAGTAACGTGCATGGCTGTAGCTGTCTGTGCGTCATAGCCTGGTTTTTCCAGGCCAAGGTGTTGCTATCCTCCCAAGGTCAGGTGTGTACTCCAGCTGCAAATACTAAGGATCTCTTTGGCAAAACTTTCCTTTTGCAACAATTAATTTCATGTTGATCATTTCCAAACCAGCTGTTTCCACCATGAGCTTAACATGAAGCTCTTCATTGTTCACTGGCTTATAAAGGAGCAAACGCTGATTTGGCTCACAGTTGTCTCTGGAAGTGAGATGAAGGTATTTTCTACATTTTCTTAAATATATGAAATTTGATTTGGTTACAATCATACACAACACTTTTCAAAAGGCATACCTTTTTTCTTATTTCTGAGATGTAGAGTATTTGCTTATACTGATTAAGTGTAGGTTATGGCACAGGCTTTCCTCGCAAATTTTGTAAGACAACTTATCTAACCTGTAGGGATTATTGCATGTCAAACTGAAACTTCATATTAACAGCTCAGCAATTTCACATGTAAATATAATGAAACATGCAGAATTCAGAATTCCTTCCTAACTCCACTGTAATTATGTATGATAGAGAGGTACAAAAGGAAGTAATGAGAGCCAGTAAATGAACTCAAGTAAAACTTTAAACAGATACTGCTTATGTGACTCTCAGCTCGTTGGTGTGTTCTTTTTGGGTTTTCTTTTTTGTTTTTTTGTTTTTAAAGAATGCTCAAGATGTCATTTACAAATATTGACTTAGTCAAGGGTGAAAATTTCAGGATTTCTGACTCAGACTGTCAATATTAGCAAAAGGTATGGTCTTACAGTATTAATAGAATTTACTGTGGTGAACAAACATCTTTCTTTTATTCTTTTTTCCTTTTTTTTGACATTTATTCAGCAGCTTTGGCTTTGATGGCAACTTCAGTTTGAAGCCTCAGTAATGCTATTTGCATGGTCATTTCACAATTGTTACAATATTATTTGATATAATCCCCCTCTGCATTACAGTTCACACATTTCACAAACCTTCATGCCAAGATAGCTATATACAGTAGTTAGATCTAGCCACAGATACAATATTTATCTGACTGAGTATTTATATGTAAATTTATCTAAAAAACATGATCACCAGCCCAATGCTGAAGGATGGTTCCATTTACTCGTCAACAAAAGTTCTATGTCATAATGTGTTACATGATCCAAAAATAATAGTCAGGTAGGAATGACACTGTACATGGTTCATATTCTCAAACAAATTTGTGATGAATCAAATCACCTCAAACCAACTAACACACTGCAGCTGGGGCTTTTGAGAGGCGTGGGTCCTTGGGTAGTTCCCCACTTTGCCCAATTATTAATCCAGCTTTCTCACTAATGACTCAACAGAGAAAAGCCTGTTATTGCCTACACTGCATCTGCGCCCCCTCATTGCATCACATACTTCCTTATGAAGCGTGATTTCCTCTCCTCTATCTGCTTTGTTTCCTGGCAGAAGAGACAAGTAAAGACTGAGGGCTGGCTGGTGTACGCCAGATTGTGTGAGGGTGCTGTGTTTGCTGTGTCATGTGGCAATACACTGCCCCTTCTGTTCCTGGTGGCGTGGCAGCGCCTGAGGTGCCTGTTGAGACAAAAGTGCTTTCAATGCTGAGATTTGTGTGCATTTCTCTAACCTGCTGCTAATGATTGGTTTTCTTAGAGTGGCAACACACTCTACTGAATTTCAGTACAACTGAAAGGTGCATTGAAGTCAGAGAGAACTGTGTTTAAATGGTTACTCACCAGTTTGTCATGATGTGACATACCACCATGACATCAGGTTTTAAAATTTTAATTCAACCAATAGAGAAACCTGTAAATCCTCAAATGAATTTCAGCCATAAAAATCACTGAAGCACATTATCCTTGTTATGTATTTTCACTTTTTATAGGGGACAAGAGGGGTTGCTCACATAGAGGTTAAGGTTCGGGGTGAGATACAGAATACATGAACACAACTTGCTTGACTTAGGACACTTCAGTTAATTGCTGTAACAGGTAGCTTAAACTGAATCTTTTAACATAAAATGATTGTCTGAATACATCAGTCCTTTTTAGTACATAAGGTAGTCACAAGTAACACACAAATCATCCAGTGTAACTACATTGTGATTTCAATGACAGTTTAAACTTTGCCCTTATGGCCTTGGTCTGCTGACTGCACAGTAATCATGTGCCATTTGCTGCTGCAGTTGTTGCCTCCTTCTCCAGTGACTTAATAGGTGCTGCCATCTTTTTCAGTTCGTCAAACCAAAATACTCAGTATTTGTTCTGCAACTGCTCCTATTAAAAGAGTATCATTATTTATTGTGGTTTAAAAGCCTAAATGTAGTTGGGCCTATCGATTTTTCAAAGATAACTATTTTGTTTTGCTGTTAGATTAACCCTTCAGCAGTAAAATTCTGCTTTCTGTTTGTGGATGTAAAGCAGTGTGTAAAACTGTACTAGCTACTGCCCCACCCTGGTGTAGTGAACAGTCATATTCTTTGTTAGATAAAGAATTGAGTGATGTGGCACATGAAACCTTACCGTTCAACCACAATATGTATTCCCCATGTTGTTCACATGTGAAATGTTAAAATCACACGTAAACCATTGATTATTGGGCCCATTCTACTACTTTAACAACACAGGCCCTATCTTTTATAGCTCTCAGAAACTGACAGATCGACTACCATATTAGGTAATGGGCGGCCGGTCCAGGCCAACTACCCCGTCCTGATTGGAGGACTCGTCTGACATGACCGTTTTTTCCGAGGTCGTCTTCGACGCTGATTGGTCGGTTGACTTGGTCCGATTTAAGCTCATTATCTTAATCAGCCGTGGATGAAGTAAGGAGGAAAAAAAAAAAGCAGAAGCCAAAACAAGAACGGTGGAGTTTGGCGTGGAGCGTCGTTTCTGCACGAACCGACCACCACTGGCTGAGGGAAGAATGCTTGAAAACAAAAGAGAGAGATTGAAAACCTTCCTCAGGAAGATCGACGAGAAGGCCATTGTCAGAATCAAGCACTTCATGAAAGAGAGGTGAGCGAAATGAATGTGGCTAGCTGGAACCGCTATCTGCCGGCGAGCATCATCAACAGGGTGAAAGCTAACGGTTATCATTTCTTTGCTGACAGCAGCCTGTCCGATATGACTCGATTGTATTATCTCATAGTATTGTACTGTTTCATCCAGAACCGGGAAACGAGTTGAGTTTTACCGAAACGTACGGACGATGAGAATATTGCTCAGTCAGTGTGAAAATAATGCTAGCAAGCTAGCCATCCGCCTGGGTGAAAACACTGGCGTTTAAATTAACGTTAGCATTAGCTAACGTTACACTGACATAATCGGTTACACTCGTTGACACTGAAATTAAACAGTAAAACAGTCTTTGTGGGCCTCTGTGTTAAAGTACACACGACTGTCCTTAACACTGGCTGCTGGGAGGATCTTTGCAATATTACTGGTCATTAGTACATCCATTAGTGGAGAATCTATACGTTTTTTTAAAGCATAAACGTAACATTAGATCATCATCATCTTTGGTGTTTATAGAGCTTTTGGTGATCTAAGCACTTGATGAATTGACAGACTTGGATAACCCTAGGAAAAATGGTTTTCACAGGTAAAATGTAATTGCCTGTTAACAGAAGCATGGCCTATTTTCATGGTTAAGGATTGTCAAGTCTGTATATCTTCATCTTTAATGTCGAGGCTTTTTTGTGAAGTTGTCATACCAACACAGGACAGGGTTTTTTATTTGTAATCTCTTGTTCCTTTAGTCATCAATCTCATTTCCAAGAAGATAATGATTCACCTACATGAGCTCTAGAGAGTGTTGTGTTGTGTTACGTGTGCTGTTTGTGTCTAGTTGCAGGCTAATCCATTCCAGGCAGCGTAAATAAATAGCATTACATGAGGAAGAGTGGCATAAAAGAAAGCTAGATTCTTCTCAATCTTGCCTTTACCTCCTGCATCGGAATCATGACTTCATGTGGGACTGTTTGGTGTCACTATTTGGTCTTCTGTCACGATCATGGATGATCCAGTCCTGCTGAGATCTAGAGCAGACCAGCCTGGCAGACATTCTTTTATACACAATAACATTCTCTTGCACACTCTTGTAAACATGCACACATATATTGTGATCCCCTCTACCCCGAGGGAAACACACACAGAAGAACGTGTCATACTTGGGGGGGCCAGCAAGTCTATATTTTCTCAGAGAACCTATTTTTAGCTCCTGTGAGTTGACCACAGGTGGCACATGGCGTTATATAAATGCTTCCTGTATCTCACTGTTAGTACTCCCCATCCTCTGAGCTTTGCCTTTCACTTTCCTCCCCATAGATAGCAAGAGTACAAGAGCCCTGCTAATCAGACAGAACCTGCTGGTTATCAGCATAGTTGTGGTGTGTCTGCAGTATGGTATGTGGGGTGATTATCTGTTTCCACAACACACATATACATATACACACAGGAGCGTTTGTGGCAGTGTCGGGCCTCAGCAGGCTAAAGCTTTGACCATATAAATGCAACATCCAGCCAAAGTCATTTCATCCCCTCTAATTTTTAGTCTGTGTCTTTCTTTAAGTAATAAAATCTCCCCAATGAAGGCAAAAATGGCAGTTAGATGAAATAAGCATGTTGCAGGGCAACAGAGTAGCTGAAGGTTGTTAATGAGTACTCCACAGTACTTTTTCCACATTACAGAACACCTATCTGCTAGCTAATTGTAATTTGCTCTGCATACAGGTTTGCAAGGCTCACAGGAAAAATATGAATTGCCCCGTTTAAGTAGGCAAGGACCTGGTATAGCTGCAAAGCTTGCTGAGATGGAAGAGCCTGGAATAGGTTGGGTGGGGCAGCTTTGCAGGCGTCCTGTTGGCTCCAGGATGATGCTCCCAGGACAGAGCTTCCTTGCTGCTGTGGGCAGTGTAGACCATGTAGGTCTAAATTATGAGATGTGCTGCAGGCGCTGAGGGAAAGCCCAAGTTAGAGGATGAAAACCACATGTGCAGGACTGTTTATTGCTAAATGAATAGTTGCACACTAACCAGCTGGTCACGGTTGAACTTATCCGTTGCCTCTGTCGGGCTAGTGCTAATGACCATTCCTCTGCCCTTGTCACAGAGCCAAGAAAAAAAGGCTATATTCTGCTTAGCTGTTTCACCTTTTGGTAGTCACAGTAGGCTGATGAATTCCACTTTAAGTAGTTGCCATAGGTCAGTCCAATTTCAGATGCATGAGGCTTTATGGAAGCGTATCTAAAAGCGTGAGTTGAAGCTTGTCAGGGTTCTGGTCAGCCTTAAACAGCTGGATGTTTGGTATGATGCCTTGCTGACAGAATGTTGCTTCGTAAGCCATAAAGACTAGGCCAGTCAGCTTTTTCACAATAATCTTGAGTTTGAGATAAACCTAGTCCACGGAAAAGGTGGGAGCACTGCCTTGGCTTCACTGTGTGAATTTTAGATGTTCAAATGAGGCTGGAATATCTGTAGGGAAAAAATACCAACAACAAATAAATGCAGTCCACTCCTCTCAGAAAAAGTTTTCATCCTCAGGAGAGTTTTTCCTCTACCACAGCACTACACTTAATTTCTGCAATCCATATAATGCATTAGCCATTTTTTTTTCACATGAGGAATGCAGTGGATGTATATATATATATATATATATATATATATATATATATATATATACTTTTCTAGCTCAGTAAAAACTCAGCAAAACCTCATTTATCCAGTCCTGTACTATCTGAATGACTCCATTAATTGAAATGACGAGCAAATTATGTACGTGTGGACTCAGACAAATACTCATGGTCAGGAAGAATTCAGGCAGTTACTAATAAGTGAAATCGCCTGCTGTGGACTTCTTAATATACTTTGCTCTACATGATACATAGATGAACCCTCCTGCTCTGTTATTCAAGATATTTTAGATATTATTTCAGTCTTGAAAACATGGTTCAAGTGAATTCATTTAAGACTTGAAATGGCTTCGTCGTGTGCAATAGTTTTGGATAGGACTTTTCATCAAGACAACCTGCTATTCTAAGGAGCTGAGATAAACAAAAATGTTACTGTAGAAAACCTGAGCCCTGTTTGCATATAGTAGAGTGTCCTACTTTCACTTTTAATGATTTTAAAGTCAGGTGGGGTTTTCCATCACATCACGCCATTCCCCTCACTCACATGCCTGGTCGCTGAGAGTACTCTGAGTGGCCTTAGAGAAAGACTCTCTCTGTCTGCGTGCCCAGCGAGCACAGAGGAAGTGAAGGGAGATGCTGCTTGCACAGGGCCGCATGACTTCCCACTCAAACACACACACAGTTATTCTGTTACACATCCACACAGACACACACTCTGTTCCTCTTGGAGCACACAGACACACACACACACACAGTATTTCTGTAGACTGAGCCCTGGCAGGGCGCCACAGACTGCATGTTATTTTGCCATGACCACTGGATCTTTTCCCAGTCCATGCTGACTGCTCTATCGAAACTCACACGCACACATAAATGCGCACATAATCCCTTTCAATCCAATCCAGAATAATATTTTGGGTTGTCTCTAATTTTCTCTTTTTGGCAGTTTGATTTCTATATAGGAATCAAAGTCAGTTATCACAAAGTAAACCAAAATGTAAACCGGGCTGAACAGTGAAATGAGTTGCAATTGTTGTGGCACACTGTTCTAAAACTACACTGTCACACATTAGGACTCTCAGATGTGGTTGCTTTTGAAGTCAGTGGTCTGGTGTAGTTAGTAAGCTTTAATATTTTAACTGTCCCATTTGGCAAAGCACAGCTGCAGCAATCTGTTGCCTTGGAATGAACTGTTTTTGATTGGATGATGGGGAATCAGCAGTTCACATGACAAAAATGATCCACAGCTTTCCAGAAGATGGTGCTCTCACACTATCTGGTTCTGCTAGTTCTCAGCTGATCTCCGAGAGATTTCATGGATGTAAAAGTTTTGTCAGCTCACATGTGAACCCGAGGCTCATGTTGTTGTATGTCTGACGTCTGCAGCAGGAATTCATTCATCATTTCCCTCATCTCGTGACATATGAAAGCATCATAACACTAGACCCTCAGGAGTTCTTTTGCAAGCTGGAATGTGTGTAAGAAATGAGACACCACCTCAGTCAAAGCTGGTTTCCAGTGGGTTTAAACATTCAGTTATCTGTTATAAACCCAATGTAGATTTAATGTTTAACTTTATGGTGAATTTTTTATTATTATTATTCATGTTAAAGTATCTTCATAGAATGAATAGGAATATGCATCTCTGCCCTGTTACATACCACAGAAGGACCTTTGTCTGCCTTGTACACTTGCATTATAATCGGCGAAATTCAGTAACTTTTACACTGTCGCCCCAAAGTACAGCAGGCAACAATTCTGTTTATTCTTAGAATTACAAAATATTCCATCAAACTGTCAGTAACATTTTTTGCATGTTAATAGAAGCGGCGAAGTTTGGTGATGGGAGGAGTATGTTATGTATGAGTGTATTCTTATCCTTCTGGATCAAAGATGAACATGGCTATCGTGAGAAGTGACCTTGCACCTCCTCAGAAGCATTATGCAAGTCTCATCTGTAGATAAAACAAAGAGTGACAAACACATGTTTACAATTACTCATGGAAAAACTTTTGTGTAAGGTGAATGAATAAGGATTTCCATTTTGTCCACTTGACTAAGCCAAGAAGTAACCTACTTGAATGTCTGTGGGATGAACTGGTTTCTTATGGAATTAATTAGACCTCCTGCTATCGAGGTGTCGGCATAATACAGCATTTCAATTGCTCCATTAAAATGGTCTTTGTGTATGTTGTGGAGTGTTGTAGTGTTTGTACCATCTAATGAGATTTAGGAAGTAACCTTGTGCTATCAGGAGTAGCAGGGTTAAAGAATAAAGTAGTGGCTGTGTTAAACCTTTGGCATCAATGGATAGCCTGCAGTCCAACATTGACATTTTGTATTGTTGCACAAATGTGGCGTATTAATGGTTAGGAGCTCTGCTTCGGGCTTAAGGACGCCGAGAGACCACATGGCTGTAGCAAGGATCAAACCTGTGCCGTTTTGATTATGGCAAAACCTATTTATAACACAGCCATCCCACAGTGTTCATCCTGAAGCTCGACGCCAAGAGGTTTACAGTGAAAACATGGCAGTTGGTGGGTAGACAGAAGAGGTAAGGAGTGATATATGGTGACTAAATTAGGACTGATGAACTTTGTGTGATTCAGTTTCCTGGATGCTTGTGTTATAGGTATAGAAATAGCCTCTTGTTTTTTTCTCCAATCAAACACAAATTTCCCTTTTTTTGTAATGGTTCCATTTACATCCTCCACAAAGACCAAGCTAACTATTGTCATGCACATTACTCTCGCTGCTTTTAAAGCCATCTCTTTGTTATTGAGAACAGGCTATTGAATGTTGTCGTTAGGCCTTCTAAACTGAGAATAGCCTGGTAATGCCCCCCCTCCCACACACACACACACACATTTTCACCATCTACTTTCCACTGTTAACTGTTGCTACGACAACACATTGTCAGACTGCTTCAAAGAGCACAAAGCTTGGGAGTGTATTGTGGGATCTAATCTTTGCTCTTTTCACTCTGCTCTTTCTCATTCCCATTCCTGCTGTGTACTTCTGCCTCTGTCTCCGTCTTTACGTTGAGCTTATTGGTGCTTTAAAACGTTGCAGTAAAACAGACCTTTACACCCTTTTGATTTGGCTGTGTGCTCAGGGTCTAAGTGCAATACTTTTGCTGCCATACGCTGTCATTCAGCTGCTTCAGCCAGTGGTGGCTGCAGGCCGTCAGGCATTGTGGAAGACAAGACGGGAAAATTTTGTTGGTCATGGAGAGGGGGAAGAGCTTGTTGAACCAACACAGTGCTGTGGCTGATTGTCATCACTCTGAGGATATGAGAAGGTGAGCTGAGCAAATGCATCTAGTTTCTGATCTGATCTCTCTCTTCTTGAACTGCCTCAGATAAGGCAGTGCTTACTTGACTGATACTGAGGAAATAGTGGCTAATTGTTTGGCTAAGTATTCTCATTATTTAAAAAGATTTTCCCCCAATCAGTGGGAAAGAACATTAAGTTTGTAAAACTTTTTTTGTCAAACTTCTATCATGTGGCCACCAGCCTCATATCTGTGCTTCAGATAACTTGTTTTTCATGATCAACAACCCATTTCCCTGGAAAAAAAGTTGAATTGATTTGTGTTTTCTCAATAGATCCTCTGTAAATCCAGGAAAACATATTAGCATAGCAGCGGTAAAAGATTTGAGCTAAGGACCCTCGAGACTCTGTGATGAAATGATTTGTCTGGTCTCCTGAGATGATACTAAACCAAAATGCAGATAAGGAAATAGATCAAACTGTACTGTGTTTGTCAGTAATCTCAATTTTACAGAACATGTCCTCATGCGAGTTTCGCTTTGCTTTGTGAGTCCAGATAAGTACGCTTCTAAAACCTTGTGTGCGTCCATTTTATTCCAGTTGCTGCAGAGAATTTGATATGCCTATGCTTATTATGCAGTGTCAGGCATGGTGGTAAAACTACGCCCAGCATTGATTTTTGTCAGGCTGTATGACATAGTAGCCCAATAAGGAAGTAGGTCAGAGATCAAGGCCTTGGTCTGACCATTATACATGCAGTACAAGTAAGCTGCCTCCTGATTTGTAAATTAAGAAACACCACTTTTATGCAGTACAGAGCTCATCTCATTAAGTTTTTTTTTTTTTTTTCCCCCATTCTGCAACCATTTGTTGACTCTGGTTACTGTTGCACACTAGGCCACATGTCAGGGCTTTGGCCTTGAACACTTTTATAGACTGTTAGGCTGACTCATTTTCCATGACTGAGACAGACTTGATAATCTTGGCATGGATTGTACTTCTCACACAAACATGAGTGTCTCACTGATAGATATACATATTCTTGGAACCTCTGCATCAAGAATCATACACACAATTTGGTGTAAATTTGACTGTCAGACTGCATGCGTGTGGTGACATAACCTGTAGAAATGTGATGTTAATGAGGGTCCAGGTAATGTTCATGTTGGGGTCATCTGTCAGCAGTGTAAAACAGGGACTTTAGCACCAAGTACAATTTTCTAAACTTACAGCATCGGTGGGAAATTTGCAACCTCCTGACCTGAGGTTTTGTTTTTCTGGAAGGTGATTTTGTAAATGCAAAGCACATCTTATTGAAACAGCTGAGGACTGCTTGTGGCTTTCTGAGTGTTACAGGAAGCAGCTTTAATGTTACCTTGTTAATGGTTACGGTTAGTTCCGAATGAAACAGGAAGTTGTTGAGTAATATAGACAGTTCGTAGCCTTTGAATACTGCCTATATTGCCCTGTTGCTTTAACCCCCCCCCCCCCAATTTCTGGAAATAAGTCAGGTGAGCATACATGAACACACCTAGTCAACGGTTCAGCTATGATTACGAAATTGTTCTCACGGTGTATGTTGCCTTGCTCTGAACACCAGCTACAGTCATTGGCTGCCAAGTTCACTAGCTGCTCATGCTATTTAAAAGTATTTGTATTTTAGAAGTATAGTAAAGAACATCTTTCTGAGTGTCTGTTACCTGGTCAAGTTTCTGGGGCAGAGAAAATTACAAGCTGCAGTTAACCTACCACATTGGGTTTGTGGTAGGCATGGTTAATGATAGGATAGGAAAATAGGATTTAGTGACACTTAAGAATGTAAATAGATCCCACTACACAAACGGGCAAACATCTCTTGAATGGTGAAGATCTTTTTGTACTGAAATGAGATTAAGCTTTGCTGATTACATTTCAGTGATTCAAGACTAATAGCAGGTTAAGTGTCGAGCTGAAGGTATTTTTCATGTTTTTCTTTTCCTGTCTGACGTTTACCCCAATTACTCAGGCGATGAAGTAAAGATTTTTTTCACTTATGAGACATGGGTCACTGACAGGGTAAAAGAAAATAGCACATATTTCTTTATCAATTCGATTTTTTGTTTTGTTTTGATTTTTGTTTTTATTTCCTCGGTGAGACTCATTGTCTGAAGGGAGACGCGGATAGTGCACCACTCCTAGATATTAGGCTAGATGGGCCAGTTTGAGCACTTCAGACTTATTTTCATTTAAAAAAAGTCTCTCATCCTTCTTTGCTCTACCAGAACAAATCCCAACAAGACAGAGTTTTAATATTGGATAATGTTTTAGGGGAAGATTTTTATAAGATGGGCCTTGTTTTCTTAAACACGTCTGTGCTTGTATTGTGCTCTGCTGGCTGTGTGTGTGTGTGTGTGTGTGTGTGTGTGTGTGTGTGTGTGTGTGTGTGTGTGTGTCTGTGTGCGTGTATGTAATTTTACTTATATCTTTGTGAGGACCAGTTAGAGTTATAGGCCTTGCAGAGTGGGGACATTTTGGCATTTCCTGATGGTTAAGGTTAGGGTGAGGAGCAACCATGCGTCATACATAAAGATAGATGGACACGTTTGAGTGTGTGTGTGACAGTCAGAGACAGAGACGTAATAATGAGCAGAATGTAGAACCAATCTTCATGTCTGTGCACGGCGGCGAGACAATGGATGTCATCTGAAGGAGGATTTTGTATTGAATATGGAGAAATATAAGGCAATTAGGTCAGAGGAAAACGCAGCTGATGGTCTCATGTTCCAGGGATGCACATGCCTTCAGCACATTTTGAGCTCTTCAGCTGTGAATGACTCATGTCAAGGTTGAATCGGCTGGAGATTTATTATTATAAATCTGAGAGGCGAATGCAGGGATCTCTGGGAGCTACTGTACATTTAAACACAGAGACAGAAAATAAAGCTGAGGCATTACTCTTTGTTATCTGTGAGCTACTGTGAAATACACTGACTTCAACATTTATTAAGACCAGAGACATGCAGGAAACTGGATTATCTGTAATTCTCATGATTGTTTTACATGTAAATCTCTTTAAACATTATACTTTAAAGAAATCTAACAACTGAAATACTGTTTTACTTCAAACTTTCCATCAGTTTATTTCATTATCTCTAACGAAACTCCGCGTACTTGTGAAATAGGCCTCATCAGTTGACCACAAGGCTTAAGAATTATGAACACACTTTCACACACTGTGTCCCATTTGCACGAGGTAGGACTTTTCCTGTTCTTTTTCTGGGTGCGTGCAAACCAGAGAAATGAGGGTTCAGAGGCAGCAGGGTTCCAAAGTCACCGTCTGACTAATGTCAGTCCAATTCCTTGTATACCGAGAGCCAGAAGGACACGGTGTCAACATTAGCGCTTGCTCAACACACTGAACTGTCAGGTGGTTTAAAAAAGAAAAGTCTGGCCACCCATGCCTAAAGAAAAATTCAAATAACCTGTAAGAGGATGATTTTCTGCAGGTCTTAATACACCAGAGTATTTAAAATGTGTGCAGCACTTAGTAAGAGGGAAATGTCCTAATGAGACATTTTGTGTCTCTTTTATTTGAACGCAGTTCTTTACACTCATTGATCTGGTGTTAAATATTCATCATGGGCTCCAGACTTAGTGACTAGTGGTGCTGTAAGTGAACCTTTTTTTTTTCTTTGTGTGACAAAAGAGGGCTTTGAATCCTCATTATGGTATCTCCCCTGTGTTCCTGCTGGATACTTTTAGCTTTACTGGGTGAAGAAGAGGAGTCAGAGTCAGTGTGGCAGTATTATTCAGCACTCGTACTCAGTGCTGTAACACTGAAACACATTGTTTAAGGAAATGCAGTACTGCTGATGAACCTTGCGCACGTGTGTGTCCAATGACTGAACCTGAACACTGCCGTGGTTGGTTATTTGGTTTGCCTACTTAAAATGCGCCAAAGGACCAAAGTATGCTAATTGTAATGATAAGTTCCCTGCAATTTTGTCTCTGAGGATGAGATAATTTTCTCAAACACGGTGCCCCTTCAGATAATTCTGTGGATGGAGTGTCTCATCTCAGCTGAAGTACAGGGGTCATTAAGTGTTGTTGTGGGGAGCTAACCCCCCCCCCCCCCACTCCTCCCCCTACCCCCACTCCTCACCATCACCCCCTCCACATACAGTTAGTTCTTCCTTTGCAGTGCATGTGCTACTACAGCTACTTGGTTGTAGCAGTGTAGAGCAGTGTGCAATTTATTCTATATTTAGATTTTAACAAGACCCTAAAAAAGTAATTCACATAGAACCTTATATAAGAATGTGCCAAAAATTGTCTTACCTTTTCCATTAGGGCAAGATTTTTCAAGATACTACCATTGCCAAACCACTCCACTGCGTTACCACTAATAAGGCCCTTATAACAAAGGCAAACAACAAAGACATGTTGGTGCCATGAGTGCCATCAATTCATAAAGAGAATCTATTTTTCCTTGGGCGAGAGAGTATTTATTGCACCTCCAGCCTGGGGAGTGGAGTGCAGAGCGCTCTGCTAGAGGCCCAAATGGATTTTCAACTATGGACCCTAAACCTTTCAAACCACGACGCTGCTGAATAGCAGTTAGAGGTTGCCATGCCAACGCCATCTAGAGGGACATTTCAGCTGCATCAGAGAGAAAGCTTGGCCAGATGTCTTCAACAATTTGCTCTGAAAAGATTCACCATCCGCCATGCTCATTAGAGAACAGCAATCAGAGGAGCAGGGAGATACGTATAGGCTTTCCTGTCTGGATGGCATGTCTCGCTGTCTCTCTCCCACCTTTAGAAAAAAAACAGAGAAGATGGCCGCTAAAAACATGGCAGTCCTCTCAGATGTGCAGCCTGTTCCACTGTGAGTTTCTGGTGTATATTTTCTAAAATATTTATGTCTTATTTCTGCATCTGTGACATGCCCAGTTCAGTGCGCAGCTGACACACTCTGGCAGTGCAGGGAGGCATCTGGCCAACACAGAAGAGAGCAAGCAACTTTGTGAATTATTAATGGTATAAATCAACACCTGTGGTGTGGCTGACAGTATGCAGAGGCAGGGAGGCTGCTGCCGCTATTGGCCTTGGGAAAGGCTCTCTGACCAGACAGGCCAGCAGCTAAAGCTAGCCCCCCCTGCCCATCTTCGAGTCAGTTAACATGCCGACTACACCAAAAATACTTTGAATTTACAATTACATGTGCACTCATTTTCTCCTGGAGTCAACACTGCCTTTTTTTTCATGACTGTATAGGTTGCTTTGTCTCTGCCCTTGGACAGGACCCAGAGGAGCGCACCAGCAGCAGGTGTACCACTTGTTTAACTCTGTCTATAACACAGATAAGGCTGTTCTGAAACCATAGCTAATGAAGACAGGCTAGGAGCTAAAAAGCAGTAAGGGTTCAGGAGTTCTGTATTCACAGACTGGACTGTGAGTCAGTGATGCAGCTGGGCTGTTCTCCCATTCAGCAGCTGAAGGAAAGAATGTTTCTCTGTGCTCAGATCTCATATTAACAGGTCCATGTAAATTTACTAAGCTGATCACAGTCCAATATGCAACTTACATGCTGTGATGTGAAACATGAAACATCTCAGACACGTACAGTGCTTAACAAATTTATTAGACCACCTGTCATAAAAAACAAGAAAAGAAATTGTTTTTTAGAAATCTCTTAAAAAACTAACAAACAGAAACAACTAACAAACTGAACCAACTAAATGGTCCTTTTTCATACATAATAACCCCCCCCCCCAAAAAAAAAAAAAAAAATCTGACATCTTAATTTTTTTTGTAAAACAGTAAATCTGAAAATTCATGGATAAAAATAATAATTATATTTTAGCATTAAAAATATAATTTCGGTTAAAGAGCTTTATATACAGAAACATAAAAAATTACCAATGCTGTTAATTTAGGGCAGCTGTGGCATAAACCTTACATTGGGTGGTGGTCTAATACACTGTACATGTGAGTAGACTTTTCAGTGAAGTAGGAAACACCTTGTCTCCAGTAGTTTAACTGGAGACAAAAATGAAATATATGTGCATTTTCATAAGTTCTGTGTTTTTCCATGGGGATGACACAGTAGATTTTATTTTAAGAATATTGACCAAAGTACTTGAACTTTCCTTATAGACAAAAACATATTAAATGTACATGATTATTCTAAGCAGAGTATTTAGTGGTCTGAGGGAGGTGATCTTCAGCTTGTCCCAACATCAGCCAGATGAACGTGGTTGTTAAACCACTGGTGTATGTCTCTCAAGCTGAACTTGACGAGTCCTAAGAGTTATGATCGTTACGTTCTTTTTGAGGAGGAGTTGTGGAAGAAAGTTGGTTTCTATCAGGCTCATAATGTTTTTCTTAATGCAGAGGCCTTTAGCAAATCACTGTGGCTATTAAGAAGCCCGCCTTTTGCTTTAGTTCATCCATCACTGACTGCTAGCTCACCAGGCTAATGCAACACACTGACTGCAGTGTCTCTTTTTACTTTTGAAAACAATCCAACCTGAGCCCAAAGCTTCATGCTGTGAACTCTGCCTCAAAGACAGAGACAAACTCGGACAGCAGTGAGACTCAAACACTTCTGCATACATGTGGCAAGCCATCCTCCTCTGGGATTTGTTAAGGCTGGGGCTTACACCCTTAAACTGTGTGTGGGGAAGAGGGTGCATGGAAACACTCCATGTTTAATGGGGCTTTTCATGGGCTCTGATTGGCTGTTTTATGTGCGGAGAAAATGTGCCAACCAGATCCGTTCAAACAGCATAAAGTAGCACAGAGTGAAATGGACTGCTCCGTAAAACCCAGACACGCACACGCACACACACACACACACACACACACACACACACACACACACACACACACACACACACAGACAATAGCTTGCAGTAAAGCTGATCAGGAAGCACTCCAGCTCTGCAGAGCGACGGCCTCTGTCTCTCTGCGGTGATGTCGCGGGGTGAAGGATGGATCTGAAGCTAAGCTCTGACATGAGGCTGACTTCAGTTACCCAGTCCTCCTCCTGCTGGACTGCAGGAAGCAGCCACACTCCCCCTGTGGGCATCCTCAACACAGCCTCTGATAAATCACAGTCACTGATATGATCCTCCACAACTTCAGATGCTGCACAGCCCCTGCTGTCACTTTTGTTTGTTTGATTATTGTGGCCCAAATTGATTGAATTGATTAAAGCCTGCTGAGTTTACAACTCTACAGTGGTGGAAAAAAGTTTTCGGACACCCTTAAAATTTTACACAATCTCAAATATTATCATGAAATATTTGCAGA
>JBBMJY010000022.1:13434714-13485436 GCA_037833715.1 Toxotes lorentzi | reverse complement strand
TGTGTGTGTGTGTGTGTGTGTGTGTGTGTGTGTGTGTGTGTGTGTGTGTGTGTGTGTGTGTGTGTGAGAGAGAGAGATTGCATGTCCATTGGTCCTTTTCATGCGTGTTTGCCTCTGGGGGAGTGGTTGAGTTTGACGTCATTCACTACGGAGTGTCACACCATTCTCAACACAAAGTATAGCTTCCTGTTCAGCAGCACATTCATACAGCAACACAGCAACAGATTTTTTTTTCTGGCAGGATGTTCTGAAGGACTTTGACTTAACTCGGACTAAAACCCATCTTGGACCACACATTTAAAACACTGAATCTTTTTACAAGTGTTGTATTATCTGGATGTTTTTAACTTTTCAGCTTCAATGGCGTGACGCTGGTGTGTATAGCTCATAGAGAAAACAACGTTCAGGTGTTTGTTTTTTTTTTTTTTTCCCTCTCCCCTTCAAGAAAAGGAAATGCCTACCATCAGTAGGTATATGAGTTTTCGTTCATCCAAGCGATTTAAGTTTGCCAGGTAAGGTGGTCTTCGTTGTTTTTTAATAGTTCTTTTTAAGTTATTGTTTTCTTTTCACTTGAGATGGAGGTTTTACTCAAGAAGTGAGCTTGTCGTTTCGTCTCATGTTTTGTGTCTTGCATCGTCATTGTTAACAAAATTTACAGGTTTAGATGTGTGTCAGTGGAATTCAGCTGACTCTGTAGTCTTACAGTGAATTAGTAGTTTGTCCCTGGTCAAGGACGGGCCATGGCTTTTAAAGAGCACATTGCCTGTAGTAAATCCTGCAACCGTCCTTTTATGGGACAGTTTTTTTTTTGTTTGGTTTGTTTTTTTTTTTCCACTTTATTGAAATGGCATATTTCAAAAGGCTTGTCAGTTTTAGAGAAATAAACTTGTAAAGCAGCCTGGAGGTGTAATCATACAGCCACAGTCAGAGCTGTGGTGTAACATACATCAATAAAACTTGAAAGGTGACCTTTCCCAGCAAATCATAAAGAACACATTTGTCTGCTGAGTGTCAGTCCAGTCATCACAAAAACTTTTTTTTTTTTTTGTAGAAATGGAGTGATTTGGTAAATGAATAGGACCTTGAAATAATGTTTAAGTAACTAAATCCCAAACAGTCAGATGGACGCTGTTGAGCATTGAAGCGTGCTGTTCTTGGGTTCTTACACTCAGTAGAGTAGTGCATGAGATTTTTTTTACAGGCATATTTACTTACATACATTTAGGAGAATGGAGAACTCTGGTTTTATTTCAATATATGCTCAGAAGCCTGTTTGGGTCTTCTATTCATCATCTATGGTTGAATTGTTGGCTTACTGTGAAGTGCCAGGGGGTTGTACATGTAGTTGGTACTATTTCTGGAATGTATTCTTCCACAGAGATGAAGAGTTGTGTCTTCAGGTGTTCTGCTTGTAACTTTTTGTACTTCTCATATTCACATGGTGGTGAAACTGCAAGCAGTCATGCTTTATGTCATGCCCTTGCCATAACTCTCGCAAGAAAAATTCCACATGTTCACTGCTTAAGCAACAATACAATAAGAAAAGTATTTTTCATGTTGCTAAATCTGTGTTTGTTTTGTCCCATGTTCAGCAACTACCCAGTGGAGAGCAGTGGTGGCGGGCTGCCAGCCAAAGTGAAGAAAAGCAGGAGCAGTTTAAGCAATGGCAGCATCAAGAAGGTGGAGACCAGGAAAGCCTTGAGCCTTGACACGGCCCAGATCGAGATCCAGCAACAGCACAAAACCCTCACCAGACAAGTAGCCATCAGGTAGGACCAGTGGGAAAAGAGTGGGAATTACACAAAATATTATGCAGTGCAGTGGAGACTCTATTCTTAACACGCATCACAAGACCTGATCCAGCTCTCATCTGCTGCTCAGTCGTGACACACACATGACCACACAGGCGTTGTAGGCTGACTGCTTTCCCACATGATCCAGTGATTCAGTATGTGATATCAGTTGAACAGCCATCTTCATCTATATTGCTTCCCACAAGTCGGCGTGATTACCCAACATATAACTGACCAAACTTCAATGGGCTTGGTGAACACACACTACAAGGAAACTGCCACACGTGTCAGAGGAAATCTATCTGCCAAAACATTCAGGTGTAGGGAATTTCTTGTGCGAGAACAAAAAAAGCAGTGTGATATCGACACGCAGAAGTCACCAACACACGGCATTTGCCTTCAGTGTCAATCACATATGGAAAAATAGAACACTGCGTTGATAAAACATTTCAGCACAGCGGTGCGACCAGCTGCACAAATATGTTCCTAAAAAAAAAGTCATACAATAAATTTCTTGGACAGGTTTTTTTTTTTTTTTTTTGACTGAGGAAAGAAGCAAATGGATCAATGCAGTTCAGCGAGTCAGTAGTAGTTCTGCGCCATGAGTCCATCTTGATTTGCCTTTTAAGGATCAGGCATCTACATGTATGTTCCAAAAGTCCCTTTTGGTGTCAACATGAACACAAATGTCACACAATGCAGTTTCTTTCCACAGACCGCTGACTGATATGTTGTGCAAAACATTTCCATTTCCTGTTGTCTTAACTGTTTTAACATTCAAATGTTTTCTCATGTTACTGACGATCATCCATTTTTACCAGCTATAGGGATTTTTTACATTTTTTTTTTATTTTGGAAACTCAGAGTGGAAAGATGGAGACTTTTCCCCAATGAAAGTGATCATGTGAACATGCATCTTGTCTGCTGCATCGACGTGTGAAATCATGTATCATGGTTTCATGGCTTCTGTTCCTCAGAAGCCATGAAACCACACACTTCTTTATAAACTGACAGCTGTGCCTTTTATCTCTGCAGGTCGCAGACATTCGATGTTGACAACAGAGGCTTTGAGAAGACTGAAGGCACAAGCACACAAAGTGTAAGTCCACCATGACTTTTCATTTAAACGTTTGAATAAAGTAGATTATTAGACATGAGGTGCAGACCTGTGTGGTACTTTAAGCGCGCCATAATGTGAACATTGTTTGGAGAGTGGGTGTGTGGCCTTAAATTAGACCAGTGCATTTACTGAAAGCTGCTCTTGAGCCAAGACAACCCACTATTGCTGTCTCGTTGTTTCAAATATCTTTATTTTCTTTACATTTCCTTTTAGAGTTTCATAAAGCACAACAAGACATTCCACAAGTTGTTTCCAGACATTCCCGAG
This sequence comes from Toxotes lorentzi, assembly GCA_037833715.1. Lineage (NCBI taxonomy): Eukaryota > Metazoa > Chordata > Actinopteri > Toxotidae > Toxotes > Toxotes lorentzi. The sequence continues at coordinate 13,482,256 of JBBMJY010000022.1, read as the reverse complement.
AACGAAGACTTGATACATGGTAGGTAAATGGAAAGGAAAGAGAGACTCAGTGGCTTAATGAATTAACGAACCCTATAAAACAAAGTTTTGTTTTTCTTCTAGCATACATCTGCGCCCTGCAGAAGGAAGTGCCCTACCATGGTCGGCTGTACATCACAGACTCCCATGCCTGTTTCTACTCTTCTGTCTTACTCAAGGACACCAAGGTAGACAGCAGCTCAGCCCTTGCCATTCATTCCTTTTGTCCTAACGTTTGATTTGACTGGTTTCTGAGTCTGACCATTTCTCTGTGTGTGTGTGGCTGTGTGCTCTTGCAGGTAGTGATTCCAGTTTCCTGCATTCACATAGTGAAGAAGCAGAACACAGCTTTGCTGGTGCCCAACGCCTTGTCAGTCCGCACCACAGAAGGAGACAAGGTAGGTTTCTCACCTCCGGTCTCACACAGCCGTTAAGTAAAACTTGATAAGGCCACACAGTCTGTTTGTTAAGTAGAGATGTTAAAAATCAAATGTAGACTTTGCTCAACCACACTAAACTTTGCTTTAGGTGTAATCTAATGATGACTGAGTGTATTTTATGCATATATAAATTTGCTGGCAGAGGGGACATCTAATATTCTCCTTATTTTGCTTTGTTCAGTTCCTGTTTGTGTCACTGCGGAACAGAGAATCGTGTTATCAGCTGCTGCGTTCAGTCTGTCCTCAGCTAGAGGTGAGTAGCTCAGTTCAAATTTTGCATACAGGGTCCTCGAAAATTCAAAAGTTCTGCAAATGTGGTAAAACTGAAGGGGAAACTGTGCATGATACTAACACTTGCACTGTATGTTACAGTCGGATTGTTGTGTGTGACTGTGACTGAAAGCATTGCAACACTGTACATTTCTCATTACAAACTCAAGTTCAGACAGTAAAAAAGAGGACTTCAATGTTCAGTTTCAGAGCATGCAGACAATTAAATTTGTCAGATCTAACAAAATGACTTTGGTAAAATGTAATTTCAGATACACGCAATCTAAGTAATTCTCTCTTTTGCAGGATGGTAGCACAAATAGTAGCCCTGTCTTCTCCTCAGCTGAGAACAGCTTTGATAAGAGCAAACTAGTGGTAAGAGACCTTTTTCATTTTGAAAAATGTAGAATAACATGCATAATGAAATATTTATATATATACAAATATATATTTGAGCTCATATAAATACAGTTTTGGATATGCATCATGGGATTGATCAGCTATCTAGTGACCAAAAACTATTTTTCCCCATATAAGTTGTTTGTAATGACATGTAATTTCTTTGTCTCTCACTAGAACTCCAGCCAGTCCAGTCTGGACGACAGCTTCGACCAATTTGATGGTCCTCAGTCTCAGTCTTTACAGGACCAGCCTCAGTATAGACCACACAGAGGTGAGATTTATTCTCAGTTCCTTACATTACATTTCATTCTAGAGACATACATCATACGTACATACGTTTAAAAAAAAAAAAAAAAAAAAAGTCGACCGTATTTTCTTGTTGCTGTTCTCAGTTCCGTTCTAGGCAGCAGACATGCAAAGTCCAAAGTCTAATAGCAGGCTAACACTGAATTGTTTTTCTCCATCTCTCTTGTTGTGCAGAGGCAGTGCCTAGTGGAAATGCCTCCACTTTCAGGACCCTGCACATGCAGCAGAGTGATAGCTCATCTTCAGAAGAGCTGTCTGCATCAGGTAATACACACAGGGGGTTACCAGTTAACATTAGTTACTATCTAAATCCTGAAACTCTGACTGACCAGAGAAGTTACTAGTAGAGTAAACAAACTAACCATCATTTAAGGCAATGTAAGGGCTATGATACAAAGTGGCGTGTGCTTGATTTCCAGATTGACCGTTTTTAAGAAATACAAAATTTGAACCTTGACATCTGTAACATCTGTAACATCTGTTTTTGAAACCTTGTTTAGTCACAGAGAAACCGACCATTTCCTTTTTAAACATTCTCATGATGTTGAGATAATTCTTGTTTGCTCATTGCTTCATTGTGCATGTCATCCTCTGCAGGCGCCGTACTCTGTAGATCAGTGAAAACCTGAGACTGTAATATTCACACTACGTTTGCATTTGTTTTTCCTGGTTCAGGCGGATCGTGGGTTTGGAATGTGACAGAGAAGGCCAAGTCCCTGCTGGTTCAGAGAGAATCCAGCACCCTTAACACTCTACTCTTCATTTACTTGATTTTGTGAGTACCACTTCCTTCCTCTAGTCATTCATTCATTTTTCTATACCGCTTGATCCGTCGGGGTCACAGGGGAGCTGGAGCCTACAGGTGGGGTACACCCTGGACTGGTCGCCATACAATCGCAGGGCCAACACACAGACAGACAACCACACATGCACACTCTCACACCTAGGGGCACTTAGAGTAGCCAGTTAACCTAATGTGCATGTTTTTGGGATTGTGGGAGGAAGCCGGAGTACCCAGAGAAAACCCACACAGGCACAAACTACACACAAAAGAGCCCAGACTGGGGTTCAAACCTAGAACCCTTCTTTCTGTGAGGCATCAGTACTAACCACTGCACCACCGTGTTGCCCTTTCCTCTAGTTTTTTCCCCCCCCCCCCCCCCCCTCTCCCTCCCTTATTACTTTAATCCAGTGCCTTATCTTCCTGTGTCTAATCTAAATCTGTGAAGTCACACTTCTTAAAGGAAAGGTTTAGGTTTTCAGAAACCTGTCCAGGTATGAACAAACTAGGCGATCTTGTTGAGTCTCATTCCATAATAGAAAATACAAGCTTGCAAATGTACAGCACTCTCTTAAAACTGCATTTTAACCCCATAAAATTAAGCTAGAGACCTTTTTTCTGCCTGTTAACAATGAGTAGGCCTCTAAGCAGGTGGCTGCTGCCATGTTTATTGGCAGTACAGTTTATTGATACAGGTTTATTGATAGAAAAGTAATCAGGTATTTAGCTGCTGTAGGCTCTTCACATACATTTTGTAAGCTGATACCATTAACCTTTGTCACAGTTCATAAAAAGTCATATTCTTTGTATGTTGCAGGGTTGTGCTGCTGCTGCTGTCTTCAGGCTACATTGGTTTGCGTATCGTGGCCCTGGAGGAACAGCTGACATCCCTAGGGGCGCTGCCTGAGTTCACTTTACAGAGCGGGTAAGACGTCTTTCTCTTTTGGTTTCAGACCTTTTTATCTTCGTGGCATTCTTTCTCTGAACATAAGCTTAGGTAAACCACCTCAAACAGGCCTCTGCCCAACAGTGTAACTGCACAGTTACGCTGTTCTGTTAAAGACAAGTTCAGGAAACTTGGCCCTATGTGTGCGATTATTTTCACAAGGGTATAAAAAAAATAAATAAATGTATCCTGCTCACCTCAAGAATGTATTGAAACTCATCAGGAAGTAGTTTTCATAGGTACCGCCAATCACCCTAACACACGCTGGCTTGCAGAACAAGATATTTCTTTAATACTCTTTATTGTCATTGTTGATTCAGCGCTACAGGGTAAAACAATTCAGTTTAAATGCAGGTTAAGAGATTTCATTTTAATAGGAGTGTTGTAATGTGGTCATGAGGTGTGTTTGCAGAGTGTAGTTATGTAATTGATTTCTGAATTGATATTCCTTTTGAATCTTGTGTTTATCCTGTTGCATTATTGCCCGTGTTCTCTCACAAGGAAACAGGGGCAATGAATTCCTGTAATAGGTGTAGCCTTGCTGCCAAGTAGCTAAACACCTAAGTATTATTAGATGTGTATTTAGTTTAGTGTTGATATGCCGCTCTCAACTGTTTCTCTCTGTTCTTTTCTTTTCATAGGTACCACCAAGACACATAACAATCAGCGACTGAAGGAGAGATTGGTTGACTCGTGACCGGAGGTTTATTTCGGCCTCTTCCCAGCAGAACCCAGCGAGAGAATTTAAATGTACTCAGACTGTGCTGCCGACACTGGCCTCTGCTGATGGCTCGGGGAAGAGCGGCCAACCTGTGCAATTTCAAAGACAACTTGTTAACTTGAAGGGCTATACTTCCTCCCAGTGTAGTAAACAAAAGGACATGCCACGACTTAGTCACACAGAGCCGAGCCAAAATGCATACACACACTGCCTGGTTGCAGCGTGTCTGTCATTCAAGCCAAAGCCAAACGGCTCTAGTTTAGCAAGGTGCCACACTAGCCACGTTGACGTTGGCACCTTCCTGACAAACTGTTCCACATCTGTGAACTTATGTTACCCGTTGTCCGTCGTACATTCTCTTCTCCCTGAGCATGTGGTCTCAACAGGGCTATTCCAATCAGCATTAGCCTGCTGTAGTGCTTATTATTGCACCTCAACACAGGAGATATAGTGCTATGCATAGCCAAAGAAGCACACCATCTATTGCATGAGTGCACAGAGATGACTTTTAATTGATTTTCTATCTCTTATTTACCCTTCCACCTATCAGCAGTATCTACAGATCTGTCTCTGTTTGAATTCAGTAGCCTTTTGAGTACTTCTCTTGGAATGGCTCTTATCTTCCTAATCAGCTGTGGGTTGAAATGATGATGATAGCTGAAATCTCGAATTCTAATCAGCCCGTGGAGGCTTGATGCTCTCCTGATGGTCTTCTCCTTTCTCTCCTTTCTCCAACCAGCAATGGTTGCAGTACATTCTTCCTCAACTTTGATATGATTTAAACGTGTTTAATGATCAATGCTCAGAGGTTATTCTTTCTCCAGTTTGCACTGGACGAAATGCATCATCAATGCACAAATATTTAATACAGTAGGACACGAGGACGTCGTCTCAGAGGCATCGATATGTTTTTGTGTTCGGCTTTTCTATGACTTTGGTCTTCAGAAGTAGATTTAGAAATCTCACTGGTTCAGATGCCTGTTGATGTGCTGTCTACAAGGAAACAAATGACCACGTCGTGTTGAAGTACAAACCTTCCGCTTTGACAGGCCTCTTGAGAACCAAGTGGCATTTCTAGAATTTTCAGGTTATTTAAGGTAGCACCGATTAATTTATTTCTAATGCTCATGCATGTGTCTGCAAAACTGACACTTGACTGATATTGTATATGCATTCTCACTCTTAATCACCCAAAGAGGAGAATTTACAACCTCACTTGCTGTAAGGTCCAAGTTTTCATTAGCAAAACAAGTGGTCCCAAAAAAGAAATTTCAGTATGCAACAAATTATTATGCATGGCAAAATGTAATTCATATATGTGTGTGTGTGCTGTTTTTAAATGGAGCTCAGTGTCGTTGGGGGAAGAAATTGTGTAAGAAAATATAAAAACAAAGATGTGAGTGAAAGGAACAGCTCAAGCGAGCGAGCGCACTTTAAAAAAAAAAAAAAGAAAAATGTGTTGTGCCTGTCGCAGTCCATGACATCGTGTATGGATTGAGAAGAAATGGCAAAGCTGGCATTCTGTGGTATCTGACGGTGCTAAGACCTTTTTTTTAAAAAAAAAATTGTTTTCACTCAGGGGTGGTGGGCACTACCTGCCACGTGGTTTTAGGTTCGTCCACGTCTGTTCCTTCGTCATTTCAGTGTCTAGTGCTCATGACGGGGTTCACATAATGTACATCTTGGGTTTGGCGGTTTCTCAAATGACCCTTTGAGAAAGAACACTTCTTTTCATTGAGATTCACTTGACTTTACTAATTGAAGTAACTGTATTGAGCTTCTCAGAATGCTTGCTTTTTCTTTTTCCCCGTTCTTATGACCCTTTTCAAATGACCCAACAACGCATATCCACACCACATCTCCACGATTTTACATCACCCTTGTTGCGAAAGCTCTTCTTGACGAGGTGCAGCAGATGCGTTAACTTTTGCTACATCCTGATTGAGGAGAGTCACATTCGTAATGTTTTGCTAAGATTTTTGTCAACATGCCATATACAGTACTGTCAGTTCTTATAATCCCCTGCCAGGGGGCGACACACATCCACTGTCCTCTCATGGACTTGGCATGGAAATTCAGTAAGGAGGGCAGTATTTGTGGTTTTGCACTACTTAAAGTGTAAATAATTTTGTGATATTTGCATTCTGTGTAATTCAAAGTAGTCTCTGTGAGATGGCTTTGCTATTGTTGAAAATAAATCAAATGTTGCAAAGTAAATAATGTTCAGTGTATTTACCCGTTGCTGTGTCTACAGGACTTAACCATTTGGATGGAAAATGAAATTTGACTAACTACAGTTTGGGAGTGGCACATTCACACATACTTTCGACCCACTTACATCTCATGCCCTCTGTTTTTAGGAATTTGTCTGTGACTGCCTACAGTCACACTGCTCACTTCGCAGCTTATTATATTACTGCTTATACAGAAAGCCACTGAAATAAGGACAAAAATAATCTGGAATTTTTACCGTTTTGAGTTTTTACGGTAGAGATCGTTCATGGTTGGACCAAAGTCTGTGAGGTTCTTAAATATCTAAACTATAGACTGAGGGAATGCTGAGCCAGACATTGGATGTTTTATTTTTGCATTGTTACCTTTTGGGGAAAAAAAATCTATCATCCAGTTCAAAATCAGAGTAAAATAGACTTGTTGCTGTTTCATTAAACTGTTCTGAACGGAAGAAGCAAGTCCAGCTGCCTTTGACAAGGCACTTCTAAAACCCATTTCTCTAGTTTCTCTTTATGCTAATGGTGTGCTTAGATTGCATGTCTTAAGTGACAATAATACAGTTTGATTCTGTAATAACCTAATTTCCCCGCAAGGATAAATTGTTTTATATCCTATTAAATGCAGATTTGGGTTATTTGGGCCAAATCCTTCCTGATTCATGTTAATGCAGTCATGGCTGGGTTGGTAAATCCAGGGTTAAGAGAGCCAACAGGTACGCAGCTTTAAAAGACCACACAAGTAGAATTTTCAGTGGGTTACCTGGTTTCATTTTAACCAAACAGAGAGGCACACAATGAGACAGGCCCTCATTTTCCAGCAGTGGGCAGTGGTGTGTTGTGCCTCCTGTATGTGGTTTAAGATTACCATCTAGTGGCCAATCTGACTGTGTGAGAACCTCTGCCAACACATGGTGTCAAATTAGCTGATCGTCCAATAACCAAAAGCAAAAAGGTAAGATGTTTTCTAAATGTTGGGGTTAAGATTAAAAAAAAAAAAAAAAAAGGTTTGTTAGTAGTAACAGTTTTGCAGTGAAACCACACAGAAGTCTATGATTTCTATTTATTCCATTCTAGGTGCTCAACAACAGCTGCAACAGTCCTTGGAGCTAATCAGCGTGTTCATCTCGTTCAGCTGTCCTGGTTATTTGAGGGAGCAGGTTCTGCAGTGGTCCTCTGGTAAGCACAGAGCTGAAACACGCCTAAAACAAAATAAGTCTTCATTTTCATAAAATTATGAAAATGTGATAAATTAAGTTTAATGCTTAAATGGCATGTGCATACTTTACTATCACATGATTGCTGTTAAGAAAGAGAAAACACACTAGAAGAGTGGATCATCTGAGCTTTGTTACTATTCATATGAGATTTTTGATTAAAAACTTAATATATAGTATCTGACTTGAAGGCTGCTGACAGTAGCTGCAACCCTTGAAATTCACTCACAATAAACACAAACTTGTTACTAAAAAAAAAAAAAAAAAAACAGTAAAAATACAGTAAATACCTGCTGCAAAAGCCAGAATGATGGCCACCCAGCCAATGATGTAGGACCAGGAGAAGCGCCAGTCCAAGAAGCGTTTGCCAAAAAAAGTGACAGTCACACCAGTGTAAATAGCCAAAGCTAGCAGAGCAAGGAAACCTGAGAATAGACCAAAAAAAAAAAGGAGGAGGGGGGGGTCCACTGAGCAAAGATACAAAAAAAAAAACTGCACATTTCCTGTGAGTCCTTCCTGTATTTTCCCCAAGAATTTCTCATCTCATTTAACCTTTCAACAAATCAACAAATGGCACCAGTGCTGATCTACAAGCTGACTGCTGAGTTAATGTGAAAATGCTATGTGTGTGTGTGTGTGTGTGTGTGTGTAAGACTTGAGTCAAGGTCATAATCTGATGAACTTACAACAGGGAGCAAACCTACAGGATTAATTCCTGGTGGTCAGTTTCTCTGACCACCAGGCTGACATCCTGTGCGTTACCTGACAGGACCAGGGCGATGCCGCCTGTTCGGACCCTCCTGTTCTTGGTGCCATTAGTGAAGGCGCTGAGGCCGAGCACGACGCCAGCGAAACAGCTCAGCACCGCCAGTAACATGAAGGCCCGGGTGGCATCCCAGAAAGCTGGACACAGAAAGATAAGGACCACATATACATCAACACATACTTTGGCCTACTCTTACACAAATGGTGAATTTGGCAGAAATACTGATATTTTGGTTTGTGGTTTGTGTGAACCCTTTTTTTATTCTCACAACTCAGAGTTTCTCTGCAGTGTGTTGTTGAAAAGTTTTCTTAGAAGATGCCAACAGAAACACTGTTAGTATAGTTTTAGTAAGTGTTCTTTCCATCAATAAAATGAATGAGACATCGCAAGCAAATTTTTGTAGGTATTTGGTGTCATGTGCTTTGGCTTGCAGAAGTTACCTGTAGGTTTGTTTGACATTGGATTTGATCAGAATATATAAATTAATGTATTATGATTAGAATTTAACATTCTGAAAACACACAATTGGCCATTCGTAATACTGGAAATGGCTAGATTTAAAGATATCAGCCCAAAATATCAAATAGTGGCAGCTTATCTGTTGTAGTGGGATTAATGGGAATCTTAGTCTTGTCCTTCTTCTGGAGCACTCACCTACAGTTATGGTGTGGGCATGGCACTTGTGGTTAATGCAGAATCTCCAAAGCCCCTGATTGGCCGAGCTCCCCGAGTATCGATACTGCATCCAAAAGTCCGTTGCTGTAGAAACGATGAGAAGCACAAGGGCGGCCACACCGCAGAGTGTGCCTCCTCCTGCTAGGGTATACAGCATCGTGGAGAAGCCGGGGGAACCGCTGTCCTCCTAAACATTCAGCAACTGGTCAGGGAAGAGTGGACACAGAGGGAAAAGGTGCAGAATTTAGATCTCATACTCAGTGATTTACCCATGGTCAGTCATTACAGACCAGAGCTTACGATATTAAACTTCTTGAATGTGCTACAGGGCCTAAATCAACCAAACACCTGTAATGGTAGATGCCTATGATAGGTCCACTGACACCTTCTTGTAGTGTTTGAGCCACGTTCATATGAAGATGCTCACTTAAGTTTTGGAAAATGCAGTATATGTATCAGATCTTTACTTTTTGTTAAAGACTTTAAAACAAGATGACGACCACCACCAAGAGAAAGTGATGCTCAGCCTTTCAAAACATGACTTTTTAAAGAGGTTTTAGTCTTAGAAAGATGAGCAGATGATCCTCCTGGAGCATTTTTTTTAATACAAATGGCACACAAGTAACCGAATCATTCTTTCAAACACTGTCAGATCGGTCACAGCCAGCAAAGCACTCGACTCAAACCGCTGCACGACAATAAGCTTGCCTATCTGGCAGTTCAGAGCCTTTGTCCACCACTAATTCCCCTTCCACCGCAAACTAATCTTCCAATACTGAACAACTGAACTGTCAGCACTGTTACTCTGTCACCCAGCCAGCAAACCAGTGATTTCATACACTGATTTCAACTCCTGTGTTCCTCAGTGTAGTTTGTAAAACCCCCCCCAAGTTACAAAAGCACATCCAAAGAGCACATATACATCGGAATCCTAAATGCGTCTCACAATATTTTGTCAAGCAACGTGAACAACTGGGTCCCAGGCTTAGTTGTGCAGATAATTTCTCCAGTAAGGGAAGCATAGATTGATCTCCACGTCATCTCATCCTTTGACTTTGTAGTCCTTGTTGTCTCCAAAAACAACAGTTTTTTAGTTGTTGATTTGCCTTTTAAACCTTCAAAGAAAGAAGTATCTTCCTGACAGTACAGTAAATACAGGTTCTGTGTAATTCCAAGTTGTTTTTTTTTTTTTTCTGATACCTCTGGGTTGGCCGGTGTCTCTCCAGGTTTGCTGTCTGTAACTGTGTGCGTATCCTTTTTAAGCCCTGAACCCCTGGCTCTCATTGTCCATCTCACAAAAGAGGGAATGATCGAGCGCAGCATGTGAGTGACCGTAAATCCCCCCCACCCACCCTCCTCTCCGCAGTTACCTCTCCCCACCAACCCATTTCAAACCCTCTCTGTCTCTCTAAACCCTTACTCTTGCTCCATGTCTTTAGCTCCTGCATGACTTCTTTTTCTGCTCCTTCTTTCTTCTTCTGTTATTTTCTCCATGTTTTCTCGAAAATAGCTGATCAGGTCAGTGCATCATGAGATTCTTTTCTGTAAAAGGTCATGACCATGTCCCACAGTTTATCCATGCCAGCGACGGGAGCATGCAGGACAGACATTGGCAGTCCTCCTATGCACTGGCAACACAGGTAATTGCGTAAAGCAGAAAGTAAGCGTTTGTGCACCCTGCACCTTGCTTACTGTACTGTGTCTGCAATTGTGTGCACGTTGTACCTACCTGTGTGCACCTAGAGGCAATACATGTGTGGACCTAAAATTCACACGACTCAACACATTAAAGAACAGTGTGACGGCTACAAAGTTTAACTTAAAAATACCTTTCTTTATTCAAAAGCAAGAACAACTTGTATTAGTGAGTATTTTATTGTTTTAACAGTTCGAACTGCCACGAACCTCTGTACAGTTCCATCATTACACATTTGTGTGCACAAACTTTGTTTCAAAAACACACAGGTGGACGATCACGCTGAATTTGCCACTGTGAGCCAGAGATCATTGAAAATAGAATACATATAATCTCCCCCGTACCTCCTTCTATGTATCTGTGGTTTCTGTATAGATGCCTAATAAAGAAAATAAAATAAAATCAAATCCTTCTTTGTTTAAAAAAAAAACGAAAAAATGTGACCACTCTGTGCAGACTAGCAGCATTCCTATCTTTAAAGTGCATCATTACCATTGTCTTAACATTTTCTCTCACTGAGAGATCAATGCTCAGTGATCATTGAGATAGCTGTCATCATCCTGAGACAGTCTGGTTGCAATATATTCCAAACATTTACTTATTCTTACGTTGCAATTTATCTATTTAGTCTGAAATTAAAAAAAATGTTTGTCTGAGACACATTTAAAAATGACTTTGTTCACCACTGAAATTCCAAACCTTGAACATACTGTGTTTTCAAACTCTGTGTAAAGCGCTGATTGCTCTCAGTTTTTCCAATAACAGATGCAGGGGAAAAACACTTTGGCAGTTTATACAGGTGTTCACAAAAAAACCAGAGGGTGATCGCTTTCTCATTACAGTGCCATTATAATAGTTTAGACATGACAAGGCATATGGACAAATAAGACAAAGCTGCAAATGAATGAATGAATGAATAAATAAATAAATAAATCTCTTAACTAATCTGAGTATCCAAAAACCTCTACAAATGTTACAAAAAGGCACATTATGATATGCATAACCAAACGTGGCTTCTTTCCACAACATTGAGTCCAGGTCACTGCTTCCTAAGCTACGTCTCTTCTAAACTGACCTTCAGGCTCAGGCATTTTGAGAAAATAACTAACTTGAAAGTGTGCTTGCAGTGAACTCATCTCTATATTCTTACGATGTCTTTGCTATTTAATTGTGATGCTCTACTTACAAAGTCAAAACGCAGAAAGGTATTAAGCAAACGCACTAAAATATTCTTGTTTCGTCTTTTTTCATTTGGAGAATGTTATTTTCCTTTAATTTAACTTTAATTACACTAAAACTGCAAAACCAAATACACACATATGCGTATTTCCAGAATGTTAGCCATGTTAGCCTGCACACACACTTGTACATTCTCACAAAGACATATACAGTAGTATTCAAACACGCACACAAAACCAAGTGTAGACTGTCATTTCTAGTGACTGGATTTTCAGCTTCAAAAATTGTATCATACAATTATTTTTATACACACAAACCATTAAATTTAAACTGAGCAACATATGAATAACTTGATGCCGTCGATATGTATGCACACAAACACACACACCCTGCAACTGTAAATGATCCCATGCTAGGATGTATTGTATGTGGACATTGTGTTCTTGTGCTTGCTGCTGCTCAGTGTTTCTCTTGTGGGCTCTCAAGGGCCAGGAGCCCAGAGGACGACAGTACGATCTGCAGAGGAGGAGAGGAAGGTCCGGTCATGGGGGTGCCACCTACTCTGGATCACCTTGTCCCAATGCTCCCCTGCCACCGTCTGAGGGAGGGGCTTTGTGAGGTCACCTGAGGTCAGAGAAAACAAAACAAAAAAATCACAAAAGAGCAGCACACAGTGCAACCAGCAGGCACTGACGGCACTGTCGCCTTAATGATCAGCCAAATGATTAAATATTAGCAAGGGACTGACTCTTTCAACAGTAAGCTGAAACACAATATGATCACCATCAAGTTTACCCTTTTGAAATTGAGTTGAAATTGAATACAATTTTTTTTTTTACCCCTTGTGTAAAGTGTCTGTGGGTTTTTTTTTGTTTTTTTTTTGTTCTTTCTCTCCATCATGCTACCTTGCAGGTCACTGATGATGATTTTGTTGTCATAGGAGCCAGTCAGAAGATGATGGGCTCCAGGTGAGAAGCGCACCGAGCGAATGTCACTGCTGTGAGGACGGTATGTCTGGACTATGCGGCCTCCTCTGATGTCGTACAACATGCAGGTACTGTCCTCCTGACCGGTGGCCAGCAGGCGGCCGCTGGGATCCACTGCCACTGACGCAACTGCACTTCCTGTGTGAGAGAGAGCGGTAACAACTAACATATTTGCTTTGATTTGGTGCCAGGATTTAAACTAATGAAGAAAAGAATTAGGGACTGGTTTATCTAATTGAAGAATTTTATGCAAACAAGGGATTTTGGATGTAGATATGCATCAAACTTTGGATACTGGATGCATATTTAGTTACCTAGTAATACCCTACCAACCTGCAGCGGTGTGGTACATGTGATTTGCAGCCGAATGAAGGATCAGCTCTAATGAGAGCCATGATGTGACTCACCTGAGCCATGCAGAGTTGTGCCCACCACCCGGACACAGCTGGGCACTCGCAGGTCCCAGAAACGGACCGTCTTGTCCTGCGAGCCCGAGGCGATCATCCACCCTCCCCAAGTGAACAAAGTCAGAATGTGACCTGTTCAAACAAAACGGGTTTTGTACATGATGCAGATAGTTGTTGTGTTGACAAGCTCTGTTTGTGTGATTACAATGCAACTATGTTATAGTACTGTTCCTTATCTTTCACTGGTTTTCTCATTAGGGAACAATGAAGAAAAAAAAAAAGATGTACCACATCTGTAAACTGATTTCAAACCCCTAGAGTTCCCTCAGGACTGTTTCTTTAATGTACCTGTGTGTCCACTCAGGGCATGAAGGCCCTGTCCTCTCTGACAATCTGTAGTGTAAATGTTGCAGTCTCCAGCCCCGGCACTGATCAAGATGGATCCTCCACTCTCAGGGCCCTCCAGGAAGGCCAAGTCCCTGATGGTACCATCATGCATGCTGAACTCCAGGTCTGGGCCTGAACCACAGAGACACAATGATGAATTATTCTCCTTCAATTTGTATTTTACGTGTTCTCTGATTTTTTTTGAAGCCCAACTAAAACACATAAAATGGTACCCGTGGCATTGCAGGTTTCTGGATTGAAAGGCAGGACTTTGACGTATTTATCATTGGAGCCGGTGGCCAGCAGCTGTCCACAGTGGCTCCAGGCGACACAGTAGATTGAGCCCTTGTGGTGTTTGTTCCTCCTGAATCGCACAACCGGCTGTTTAACTGCACCACTGAACGAGCCAAGAAAATACAAGAGGGACAGATTCACAGGTGTGAAGGAAGGCAAGTATTCTAAAATGCAACGCAGTGGTTGTGGAGTAAATTGCAACTTTTTTTCTTTCTAAGTGCGATACGAAGGAAACTGGACTTGCTTGAGGCCCCTGGAGATGTTTCACCTCTCATCCAAAAGGCTTCCTCAGTTCTAACTAACTGGTGGGGAATCCAAGTATTTACCTTCTCGTGTGGTTGTTAACACCTTGAGAGTCGTTGAGGTCATAAGTGAGTCGTTGCCCCACCCTCACATGCCATCATGTAGGTCCTTAGGGTCACGAGTCCTAGCTGCTTGGGGATTGAAAGTGGCTGATAAGTGGTTTCATGGGCCACCCACTATGGCGATGAGTGGGTCAACAACTCGTGTGTGACCTCAAAGGCTCTTGAGGTGTTAACAACACCATGAGAAGGTAAACGCTTGGATTCCCCATCAGTCGGTATAGAACTGAAGAAGCCTTTCAGGTGAGAGGTGAAACCTCAAACAAGTCCCCTTGCCTTCATATAGCATTTTAGAAATACCATGACCTGGATGACTGAGAATCTTCACAGACAGTAAATTCCAACCAGACAAACATTTTCAAACACTGACCTAACACTTTTCTCAACATTCAGCATTCTTTGGTCAAAAACTTTTCTTTCTGGTCAAGATCAGGCGTTTTATTTCAGCCACGATTCTGAGCTGTGTCAAATCAAATTTTCTCACAAAATGCACAAATTCCCTGTAACATATATGTTGACATATATAGTAATCAGTCATGTCACTATGAATTAATTCTTGCCATGAATTAATAAACTTTAGTAAAACTTTTTTATGTCATCTTCTGCCATTATAATGCAAATACACAAACAATTTATCATGTTGTAGGAATGTGCTATGGTTTGAAATTGTACACAGAATGACTCCTTTACCTGGTGGACAGGGTTTCTGGATAGGCACAGACTCTCAGGGTTTTTGAGTTGGAACCAACAGCATAGAGTGCTCCTGAGGGGTGGAAGGCCACTGCGCGTACTGCCTGCGTGTCCTCGAGCTGGCTGACCTTAACAAACTGTGTTTTGGACTTACACGGCTGTACAAGATGATCCGAAAAAAAAAAGATAGTTAGAAATATGATCTATGATCTGTCATCTGAGATTTTTACATTACATTCATGTCATCTCTGTAAATACATTTTAGAATTTACTTTTAACCATGTTGGACAGCACAATGTTTTACTACACTAGGACTAATAATGTGGAACAGCAAGCAAAATAGAACAGAGGCTGACTGAGGTCTGTCCTAGATTGGTTTGTTGGCAGTCTGTCGTACCTCTTGTGTGTTACGTGTTGCAGAGCAGCCAGAATCCTCTTGCACCGTGGGACAAGACGCTCTGATCCTCTCAGCACTGGTATTCACGACGCAGGCATACACATAACGCGATACACAGATTCATTGTTGATTAGTTTCTTCTTTTGCAAAAAAAATCTGACAACATGACATTTCTCATGGGTCTCTTTCACAGAGGGTTCAGAGTCAAATGCAAATTCTGTCATAGCGAAACCTTAACTGTTTATCTGCAGAGCAACACAAGAAGCAAATGTTATATAGTGACTGAGCAACATTAAATGTGATAATTTTTTAGTAACAATAAGAGACTAGTCCTTATGATGTTGGTGTTTCTGTAATAGCTGATAGCCAGACATTTGACAGACTCTTACCTATGACTAGTAGGAACTGGAGACTCGCTGAGGGAGGGCAAGCCGTGGCTCCCGGTCCTTAAAGGGGTGCTGCTGCTCACGCCTCCAGGCTTGTCCCTTGGCAGCCCTGTATCTGGAGTTTGGTGGGTATTAGTAGTCCTGGGACTGGAGGTGCTACTGTTCCCCATCAGTCCGTTCCACTGCTGGCCCAGATGTGTCATCACCTCATCTCCTTTGTGGTCAATACCCAAGTTCATCTCCTCCAACTTCTGAATGGATCTAGACAACGAGAGTATCTCTTGAGGCACTGAGGTTGCGTTTAAATTCACTAAGCCACTGCTTTTAGTACGACTTCCTCACCTGCTCAGGAAGGTCTCAGTGAGGTTGTGTTGGGCTCCATCCTGCGGCTTCACCCCTCCCTCCAGCAACATTTGCTGGTAAAGCTGCCTCTGCTGCTGCTTCTGCTCCAGATGTTGCTGCACACGAAGACGCTGCCTGTAAAACTCCTGTATGTACTCTGCAGAGTCACCGCGCTGGACAAACACATAGATGCACAAAGTAAGACGACATGAAAAACGTGCTTGTTTTTGCAAAAAAAATGTTCTGTAGAGCATTTATTTTACCTGAACAGGCCCTTTAGCCTGAATGATAGAATACTATTACTTCTAAGTAATCTCTGCTTCAAAGCTTGGCAGTGCTCAATGCTACACACACACATGCACCAGATTATAATAGACAAACTCTCTCCCAAGAGCCACTACAGACAACTCTTCAACTCCCAGGGCCTCATCATCCATCCCATAAAAAGTTTTCAAGGACCTAATCATACCCAAAGCGTCTACAGTATATTCTCTCTCACTACTTTCCTCACACACACACACACACACACACACACAATCCAATCTCAAGTGACTTTGCTCTTCTAGATGAGACCTGCGCTGCATAAAGATGAGCGATGATGGAAACAGCAGGCCATCTCAGGTGTGACCACACATCAAACCAGATTATCTGCCTTCAGTGTCCATGACCTCCACCCCCTTCACTGGGACAGGGTCAGCAGGGTGTGAGTGTCCTTTGGACAGGTACGGTAGAGAATAGGGGAAGGATTTATGAGGCAGTGGAGGTATAGAGGCAAGGCAGTTCAGAGGTTCAGGGAGAATCTATTCTAAATCTCTTAAATGTGGATTAATGATTGTGGTGTGATACAGACTGAAAATCTCACAGTGACTTTGACACGAGTGACCAGACAGACAGCCCTAGCCGTTTCTTTTTAAAGTCTTCACAAGTCATGAAACAAGTTCAGCCTGAGCAACCAAAGGTGAGACAATCCACTCCTCCCTATAAAAAAATGTCTTTGTGCTTATGATCGATCTATGGCCTATGTAAGGTCTATAATGTATGTACCATCCCTGCACATACAACAAGGCACTGCTAATGGTCTACAGGTTTTATTACCTCATTTGTTTCTGTGTTGCAGGGTGGCCCACCATCTTTTCCAGGGGTCAGAGGTGTGCGTGTGGTGTTGGGACCATCCAGCCTTTGTGGGTGCTTCCTATGTCAATTCGCAGCAAATGCTTTTTAAGTCAAACTAGTTAAACAATACAATGCAAGCCAAAAAAAAAAAGAGAACAGTTTGCATGTTTAACTCAAGGATTATAGTGTGTAACAAGGAAAGAAACAGTAGTACTGTGGGTTATGAATTTTGTGACACAGTGCTATCACTTAGTAAACAAACAAAAAAAACAAGATAAAAATGTAAAAGCCACAGCACTTCAAGAACATTTACATATTCAGTTTTTACATATATAATTTGCTGAATATTTCCGTTCAAACTGACACATTCTTGAACTTGATCATACGTCATAGTATGTGATGTATGATCTACCAGCTGTGCGCATTAGTTGCCTCCAGCAGGTGGAGCCAGAGAGAACCTGGCAACATCCAACAGGCTGGTTAACTGCTCATTTTACAGTAGCTCTGTAATTTGATGCCTCAGAGCCTCATCTCCACCTATTACTCGGTAGCACAACATTTTATTTGCAGCAGCCCTGTAAACCCAACCTGTCAGCTCACCTATAACGTTTTGACTGACTTCAAACACATCTTGCCTTGCTTCCTCATTGTTCTCACCACACATACATGTACTGCACTATGCCTGTGCTGTATAAGCTTCATTTACTGTGGCTGGTGCTGCCCTAAAGCCAAAAAAGTAAAGAAAGCCTTTTTAAGTTGATGGAATTATTAAGGTCCCGAGTCAGGCACGAACACAGTGCCTGCATCAGTGGCTAATTGAGTGATGGAGACCAGAGACTGAGCTTGTTTTATCTGCACCAACCTAGCTTAATAGAACAGGAGGATTTTCATTTTCATAAAGCTTATTAAATTGTGAGTCATTAGGTGAAGGCCTTACATTACATTACATCCATCAACAGTCAGCTGCAGTGCACCACTGTGGGAGATGACAGACAAGGCAATATGTCTCTGTTAAAGTAGGGCTAATGGGATTAATAGAGCTACAGATTGTGCCATACAACAAGATTTACTACTGGGTTTAATGCCATAGGCTTTGGGAAAGAAAAAAATAAACTTGGTATATCAACCAACACATATAATAGTTCTGTAAAACAAAGGTATGGTATGCTTTGGCATGTATCCTGCAGCATGGAAGTGTCATGGGAGCACATGTGGTGTCAAACTCCACCTATCCGTTACTCCAAGTACTAACACCACAATGTATTTCTCCCAGGTTGACTCCAGCTTACCTCTCAGGTGAATCATCCTGCTGATGCACATTATTCTCCACCAGGCTCCGACTGAGAGCAGACTTCATGTTCGCCTCCATGCCTCTCTTGTCCTGCGCCGCCAGACCGTGGGACAGGCCGTCCAGGGCTGGATTGAGAGATCTGGACATGTATGTGTCAGCTGAATGAGGCCTCTGGCGGAAGGGTGAGGTAGGGCAGGGAGACAGACGGTTGATTAATGGAGTCAGGAGGTCGGCATGGCCCGCCTTGCTGGGCTTCACCAGCCGGTCCACGTGGATGTTGAGGGTCTTCTGCTGGAAGGCGCACGAGAAGGCATCTGGAGAGAGGTTCTGCAGCCAGGATAGCAGCGACAAATCCAGTTCGTCGCAGCCGTTCCCGCAGAGCAAATCCACGCCGAGCAACACCTCACTCTCTGTGATTTCCTCACCAGTTGCTTTACTCTAGAATACACAAAAAGTGACGTTAAGGCCAAGGCTGACATTACTGAGTTTTTGTGTAATCCTAGATGATTTTGAAGTGAATACGAGGGTGAATGATATCCTGTAAACCTTTTCAAAGATTCAAAAGAGATCCAACTGGAAATTTACATCACATGAGATGTCGGCAGTTAGATAAAACCAGATGGGGGTTTGTGCCAGCAAACGGGTTACGCCGCTTGCATTACAAAATATTTTAAATCATTTTTAAGTATCTGTAGAGGGAACATCAACAGCCACTGGATTTTCCTTGTAATGATTTCAGTGTTCAGGGGGCTCGTTACCTGACAGAACTCCACGCAACACTCATAAAGGATCCCTTTAATGAGCAGCTGGAAGAGGCGGTTTCCGCTCGCCCTAAAGCCTGCCTCACTCAGCTTCCTGTCCGCAGGGATGAACTCAGCCACCATAGCACAGGCTTCCTCGAAGCAATGGACACGTGCCGTGCTCGGGTTCCAGTCTTTGAACTCTGCGTGGTGGGTGAGGCGAGGCAGGGTGAGGAGAAGACACAGCTTGCTGTAGTCCTCCTTGGACGGGCAGAACTCCTCCAGACTGTGGAGGCACTTGACTGCCTCCTGCATGGTGAGTTCCAGCTGTAGATGAGAGAAAAAAAAAAAGAGAGAAAAAAATTACAGGGGATTTGTCAGCATGTGGCTGTGATTACTGTGAGGAGCTGCTGTACTCAGCCATCTGACCGTTTTATTTATTTGGGGTTTAAGCGGAGAGGGTACATCCCCCTTGATATTTCAGAACTCTGCTCTGCAGAAAGTAGACATCTGATGGTTCTGAAGGTTTGTCACACACGCTGTTTTGAAATAGAAATGGCTTTGAGCTTTTGAACTTTTTGGAATTTGTGGAACGCTAATAAAATCAAAGGCTACAAGCATTATAAAACACTCTTAGAGAGATTGTTCATTAACCAGACCATGTCTTCAAGTGAGATGCTGTACATCTGACCTGTCTGTATTTCTCAATAGGAATACCAGTTTCTCTCTGGGATTATTCAAGTTGAAGATCATCTACACTGTTGTCCGAATATTCATTTTCAGTTTTATCACCCCGGTTCAATCAGAGGCTTCTTTTAAGGGCCACTGATGAGCTTCATTGGAGCAGGGAGAAATTCGGCTGCTATTTTCAGGGGTATTTTACTCACACTAGTTTTCTAATTGAATTTATACATACATTCTGAGGGTCTTCAGCAGCAGACATGGCATTATTTACACACAGAGCTTCCAGAAACTTCTGCTTCAGAATGATGTAGCGGAACCTGGAAACACAAAGAAATATATGTTGTAGTACATGAGCCGATTAAACCACCCAGATGATGATTCCTGGATTTAATTATTTTGGAAAAACTTGTTATTTCATTACAAAAGACAACTGAGTTTAAAAAGCCCTTCAGTGGTTTTCAGTGCTTGGTGGTCAGTGAGAAACTGAGGTTGTCTGAGTTGCATGACATAATCATGCCAGTACAGTACTGGGACTTGACCTCATTTAGTCTCTAAGGCTACCAGTCTCCCACTGCACTGGTAAATCTTTTCCTTCAGTGGTGACCAGTGAAGGAAAACACCATCAATACTGTACTGAATATTATATTTGGAATACAGAAAACAAGCAGTAGAATTGTATTCAATTTTAGACAGTTTGCAGCTGCAGGCATCTGACAATTCTCAAACTCAAAAAACTTTTAATGTTTTAGTTAGGCCTCATGTTGTTATCATAGTGGATCTACAATAAATCAAAAACACGCTCAAACTGCAACTCCTTAAACTCTGTCCTACCAGTGAGAGCTATGGTCAGAAAAGGGTTGATGTAAATCAATTAGATTTAAAAAAATAAATAAAATAAAATAAATGTTATCATTTTAGACATCAGGTTGGAATAATGGCCCACATTATATCTCTCACCTTTTCTTGTCAAACTTGTCCATTCCCTCTAGAGGTTGTATGAACTGCATCACCTCCTCCCACTGGCCGTCCAGGATCAGTTGCCTGTTGAAAGCAGCCAGTGAACAGTTTAACAGTCATCCGCGCTCTCTTTTCCCATCACAGTGGCACAGTTTTGTGAGTCTAAATGCTGCGGTCAACTTCAACTATATAAATTTAGTCAAAAATATTGCAACACAAGAGAACAAAATGGTAGGAAATGTGCACGTTCTAATCAGTTCTACAAAGTCTAATCAGTCTTTTCTGATATTCTCGTTTGTCATATGAGTCTATACTCTCGTACCTGAGAAAGAGCATGTCATCAGAGTATAGTCCATTAATGACACCGCTCTCCTTCTCTAAGGCCAGCATGCTGATGTGCAGCTTCCTGGAGTTGAGGAAGTCCAGGATCAGCTTGATCACCTCTGCCTCCTTGATGTTGATTGTCTCCTCTGCTGTCATGATTACAGATCAGTGGTGGCAGCTTATATAGCTGGCTGGAATACAGAGAGAGGGAGTAAGAGACAGGTATGTTGAATTTCTTATTCTTATGGTTTATAACCTTGGTTCAAAGAGTTTCATTCTAAAATTCCTGTACATATCCACTATTTAAGGGCAATGCTATCTACAGTCATTAGGTGACTTGATGCTGCAGCCATAAACAAAGATTTATTTGTTGAACCAACAAAGATTTTGTGAAACTTTAGTCTCTGTGTTTGAGCTTTATTTTAGATGTTCTGCTGATAAACAGAGCAAAAAGTAAAAACGAAAGTTTCTCAGTAGATGAAAGAAACTTGATGGGCGAGTTATTTGTTAATTCTTCGATACACGGCAGTCAATACAGAGAATCATCAATCGTTCTGTGGGTGCAGATGTGTGTGAAGCGACAGGCGAGGGTGCACTGATAGCTCAGCAGTTTCAGATCAATGCTAATGATGTAAACATAGACAAATACTCATGCAAACTTTTATTCCACACTGATGCCCCCTGGCTTGCACGCTGTGTGTGGACCAATTACCATAATATCCCTACAGGGATAATAATATCCCTACAGGAACTTGTAGTGTGTCTATTCTTCTGCTCAATAGCAACATTGACCTGATGTGTTAAATGTATTTTATAAACTACCTTTCTACAACAGCTTGTTTCTACCTGTCCCAACAGTAAGGTTTAAATGAGTTTACAATACTCGGGTACTTTTTAACCCTAGCATCACCAAATTCTAGTATTTTATATAATACTACTATAGTGATTTAAAGTGTGTTTGTGAGTTTGATATTAAGTTTAAAGTGGCCTTATTTGATTACTGTTAATAGGGTGCTGATGGATCCATATAGCATGGCTATGGCTCTAAAGAAATATCTAAGGATGCAGTCCTTTAGGGTGGGACTATAAAGGGAACATCATATATAGGTAGCTATAGTAAGACACGAAGAGCTTTGCGTTATGCATAATGCACTCGCCCTCTGTCCACATTAAGTTCAATAAAAGGCTGAGAGCAGTGAAGCCTCCGGGTGTCTGTGCTGGAGGCAGAGCCGCCGGTGACACCGCCCTGTTCCTCCCTGCACACAGGAACAACATCCCGCTCCGGTCCTGGATGTGACAGCAGGTCTGCGGCCCAAACCCGAAAGCCTCAGCACTTTATCTGCTCTCAAGACATACACCTTGTTTACTTGAGCATGACAGCGCATAGCGCACACTAACACATGCACACACATGCACACACACGCAGGACAAACAGAAGCAAGCAATGTCATTCATTTTCCCTGCGAGGTGCAGGATATCGTGCGAGGCGACACGAGACGACACAGGCTAACACGCCACCGTGAATCCGTGCCGACCCCTCACCTGTCAGTCTGCGCCAACAGCACGCCGCATTAAAGCCACTCCGCGACGTCTGCAGCCTCCAAACCCAACAGTATCGACGAAGAAGGGAGACGGGTAGAGGTGTTTGAACGCTGAAATTCCTGCTGGTGTTTCTGGAGGGCTCCTTTCTGCCTTAATTCTTGTACACAGCTCGCGGTTGCCATGCGGACGCAGCCGCAAAGCCACCAATCAACTGCAGCGATGACGCCCTGTGGTCACACCTACTGCACGGTAAAGACAAACTTTCAGCTGATGAGAAGGGATATTAAAAAAAAAAGTACAGTAATGGTTATATCCTGACGAAATATAACGAAAAATATAAAGAAAAATAAATGTTTCATTGACGTGTGTACATCACTTTAATGTGTACATCACTTTAATGTTTTTATTTTAACTACTTACTGCTGGGTAGCTTAGATTTAAACACCTGGATCAACTCTACTCTTAACCTAAGAACATTTATTATACTTAATGTGTTGGTTTTAATCATCAGAATCTGTAAAGTAACATATAATAAATATAGTGAAGTAAAAATTTTATTTATATTTGAAACGTGGCAGGAGAAGAGTAGAAGAGTTACTTGGAAATATTCAAGCACCTCAACATTACAGAAGTACAATACTTGAGTATGTACTTACTTACTTTCTGCCATTGGGTAAATGCCATTTAACTATGCAAATACTTTTAGCCTGAGCATCAGCATGTTGTTTATGGTTGATACCTTAACTGAAACTATGGATTGTGGGCATTTGTAATCATGACTAAGGTCTGGATTCATACCTACAAATACCTCACTTCACTCAAATATGGTAAATTCACACTCACTCATTGTCTCAGTGTATGGTCTCTGTAGGACCAGGCCTTCTCTCCTTTTCATTTTTACTGTATTTGTGTTTTTTGTTTGTTTGTTTTTTATGAAACCACGCTGGTTTTCTTAGTAGAAAACAGTTTCACACAAAGTTGACCATAACTAAACTGGTCATAGCCAGGCTAATGTGTTTGGGGGACTCTGTTGGACTCTTCTGGCCCCTTAATGTTGTCTTTTCTTGCGTCTTGGCCTGACTGCTAATCCACCCGGGCTAGTGGCACAACTAAATACAGCAGGTAAAATAAATATTGAACACGTCACAATTTTTCTCAGTAACTATATTTCTAAAGGTGCTACTGACATGAAATTTTCTCCAGATGTCAGTAACAACCCAAGTAATCCATACATACAAAGAAACCAAAACAAATAAGTTCAGAAATGAAGTTATGTGTAATAAAATGGAATGCCACAGGGGAAAAGTATTGAATAAGAAAGGGGGGTGCAAATAGACATGGAAAGCCAAATTCCAGCTGAAATCTATCAGTAATTAGAAAGCAGTCCTGCCCCTTGTCAGTGCAAATTAATATCAGCTGGTTCAGTCCCACCTGATGGCCTTTAAAAAGGTGTCTCATTACCAAGAAACCTCTCATGATGGGTAAAAGCAAAGAGCTCTCTCAAGACCTTTGCATTGGTTACAGAAGGATTTCTAAACTTCTGAATGTTCCTATGAGCACTGTTGGGGCCATAATCCGGAAGTGGGAAGAACATAATTTAAACATAAACCTGCCACTATCAGGTCCTCCTCACAAGATTTCTGACAGAAGAGAGAAAAGAAATATCATTAGAGTTGTCTTAGAGCCAGGGGCCACTTGTGGAGAGCTTAAGACCTGGAATTATCAGGTACAATTGTTTCAAAGTAAACAAGAAGTAATGCGCTCGACCACCGTGGCCTGTGTGCACGCTCACCACACAAGACTCCACTGCTGGAGAAAAAGCATTCTTTAGTTCTTTCCATAGATTTCTACTGGATTAAAGTCAGGTGATTGGCTGGGCCATTCTAGCAGCTTCATTTTCTTTCTCTGAAACCAATTGAGAGTTTCCTTGGCTGTGTGTTTGGGATCATTCTCTTGCTGAAATGTCCAACCTCATTTCATCTTCATCATCTTGGTAGATGGCAGCAGATTTTTATGAATATCACTGTCACACATTTTTCCATTCGTCCTTCCTTCAATTATATCGAATAGCTTGCCAGTGCTGTATGCTGAAAAACAGCCCCACACCATGATGTTCCCACCTCCAAACTTCATTGCTGGTATGGGTGTTTTTTGGGGGGTGGTGTGCAGTGCCTTCTGACCTCCAAACATTGGTGTGTATTATGGCATTCAAAGAGTGTGACTAGTTTCTCCATACAGGAGGCATCTTGAAGCTGTCATCACCAACAAACGCTTTTGTACAAAGTATTAAATAAATTTCAGTAAGCGTGTTCAGTACTCTTTCCCTGTGTCATTCCATTTTATTACACACAACTTAATTTCTGAACTAATTTGTTTTGGTTTCTTTTTATGGATTACTTGGGTGGTCACTGACATCTGGTGAAAATTTCATGTCAATAGCACCTTTAGAAATATATTTACTGAGGAAAATGGTGACGTGTTCAATAGCTATTTTACCCGCTGTATGTGGTTATTGAGTTTGAGAGGGAGACACTCCCCAAATTTGATACTGCTTTGATAACAGAAGGTGGTGCTCACGGTGAAGCTCTCCTACCACTTAAGTCCAACTAGACCTCAACGTAGCATTATAGTAACTGCACAGTTAATTCACTCATATTAAACTCTACAACTAACAAAACTACTGTTTTTTTTCCATTTGTATGTGCATAATTGTATATACACAAATATACAATTATGCGTTGTATATTTGTGTATCATCTGTCAAACATGCTACACTACTACTAGATATTAGTAGCCTTATATCTGTGATTAATTGTGTCATAGATAAAAGGCCACTAATATAACTAATAACAGTAGTGATATTAGTACCCTTGATGTATTAAAATGTCTTCAGTTCAGTGAAGGTAAGATTGAGTTTACACAACTGAATACCTTGAATTTGACACTTTCACACAAAAACATCGATATATTGTCTCTCCAAAGAGTCTACTGTAAAAAAGAATACCTCCTTAACAATTTTTCTTTTCGAACTTTTCTTTCATTTTGTCCGTCCTGATTGACATTGTCCTTTAAAGCAGACATTTTTGTTTCACAGTTACCACCACAAAAATGATGAGGCCATGCTTAAGTTTATTAAATGCAAAAAAGAAAAAACAAACAAACAAACAAAAAAAAACCCCAAAAAGTAATCTACATGTTCAGCAATATGTTGAATGACAGCACAGCGTCTGACAAACAAAACAAAATGAATAGGTATGAGTTCACATGAACACACTGTACAATATCATTGCAGTTTCAATTATCCTTTACCTTGGCCTTAAACAGCCAAAAGCAGGTGGACAGAGCTTTCTGTGGACAAATCCTTCCAATAAACAACAGAGAAACACTCCTTCTCTCTGTCGTATTGTTTTACATTTTCAAAGACATGTATATGCTCTCTTTTGGTCATAAATATCCCCCCTAGTTATAAGCAAAGCACCATGTTAGCAGATTTGATTTGTTGGAAATCGTACCTGCGAACGGTGTCGATTTGACATTCGGTGGCAAAAGGAACATGATACTGACACCACTGAAACCCTGTGGCGAGTCTCTTACCCGTATGCAACAACAATGACATGCCCTATCCTGCCTTGCATTATTCTGTGAAATTCATTCATTCAGTAATAGAAAAATTAAAAGAAATCTAATATAATTCTGGCCTATTTAGGACACGTTTCATTTATAGGCAACAGATGACGCTAATACGCACTCAGATAACGTTTATTTTGGGTTAACACACATTTGTGTGACGAAAGAACAACAGATGCACAGACGTGTTGAAGAGGACATGACCATTTTGTAACAGTGTGGCCATTTTAATGAGTCAGGCAGTAACTCACCGTGATGCATATCTGAGCAACTGAAATTTAACTAATCCAAAATCTAAACTTTACGTGTGCACTACGTTTACTACATTGTGGTGCTGGGTGGACGAGAAGTGCCTTATAGTTTAAATACTTCTTAGGTGTCAAAATGTCTTGGATTTCAGTCATATTCCTGATACCAGTGGGTGAGAGTGTGATTGTACATTATCTTAATATACTGCAAAGTTCCTACATGGTGCAGTAGGCAGCATTTCAAAATAAAGAAGAAATAATACTCGGCTGTTTTATTTGTTCACAAACCTGCTGTGAACCAGCAGCAAAGTGATCTACAACACTGGTTCTCAACCTTTCTGGCTGAAGCAATGCCTCTATGCAAAACCCTGCTGCAAGCTCCAGCAAACCACTGCTGTCACTTTCACTGTCAGGCAGTTCTGAGGTTGCACCTAATCACAATGATTACAAACCTGACAGCATATTTGTATGTGAGAAATATATTTTTCACACGTTGTGCCTTATAGCTAGAGTCTCCTATAGGTGTCCTGAACTACAGGTTGGGAACCAGTGATCTAGAGTAACGTCCCGCATTCTTTAAAATCACTTTCTCAAAACAGGTTCTGAAAAAGCTGAAACCGCTTGGCTTTGTTGAGCTGAACACACATGTACCATGTGGCTAACACTAGCTGTATGCAATTCGTTTTTTTGGCCCTTTGTAGTTTTACATACCTTAATATACAAACTTTTACCCACAGAGATGAAGGAAAAAAACAAAACAAGTGTTCTTCCAAATACAAAAAAGCCTCTGTATATACGCCGCTTTACAACCACCTCACTGCACTCATGCTAAAACAAAACAAGCATAAGGCCACACATCAACAGGATAATGCAAACAAAAATCAATCTGTACATGAATTAAAAACATTCAGTGCTTCAGTGTACCGAGTAAAATGTCCTAGCATTCATACTGTCACTTTTTTGACGTTTGGCACATAGGAAACAAGAGCAACACTCACACGCGCGGCACATGCCTTCATAGACTCAAACATGACAATCTCTAGAAACACAGAAGTGATAAGCATCATTACATCATTCTCCGACAGCGACATACATTCCAGTTGTTCATAATCTTTGAGTCCTATCATGTTCGGTCCAGAGTAAAGAGAAAAAAAACAAGGACAGGAATGCAATGAGAGGAAAAACAAACAAACATAAAAAAAAGACAAATATGCATTCATCTAACTGGCATTGCAGGTGTTTGAATCTTAATGGATATGTACAGTGAAGTGCAAATTGAAATGAGGATGTTCCGTTTGAGGGAGTAATGGTGATGTTACGGGTACCAAGTTCCATTAGGACAGGGCAGGCACTACTTTTTTAGGGGTGGCTGGCTTCTTGGTTTGCCAGAGGTGGTTGTGGATCGTCACCGCGTCCACGCTGGCCGACATGGTCTTGGCTGGTATCTGACTAAACTGCTTCTTGTCCGAGTTGTACTTGTAGAGGCCGTCTATCATCTTGCGTGTGATGCTCTTGGGGCCAATGCCTGTCAGCTTGTTGATCTCTTCTGTCTCGGGGCAGTAAGTGTAGAGTGAGCGGAACTGGCAGCCGGCATCACGGAACAACACTAAGAAGTTGTTAGCCTCTGATTTTTCCATTTCCTGTTAAGGCAAGGGGAGTAAAAGCTCATTAGATGAAGTACAAAGGTCATGTATGCTGAAGGGACGCAATGGTTTTAGTGACATTTGACTCATTCTTTTTGACTCTTCTAAATTTATTGTAGATCAATATTAGTACCAGAGAATTTGTAATCAATCAATCAATTGAATAAATAAATGAAAGCAGGTCTTTCATTTTGACCAGGCTTTATTTAGTAATTTCTTCTGTTCCTATAAAAAAGTCCTATAACACTCACCACTCTGCTGTGTTTTTCCTTTTAACTTCAATACGGTTTCCATTCACAGATTAATTCTTGTCATTCTATTTTACTGTTTTTCCCAGTTGATGCTCAGCTACTGTAAACAAAAGCCTGTCCTTTATAGGAGGACTTTTATTGTAAAACAGCTGCGCCATTATTTGAATACCTACTTTTTTTTTTTTTTATAAGAATTTGCAACATAAAGTTTTTCATGCTTGTGCCTTTATTTCATACCAATAAAATCAGACAGGGAAAACAGGAAGAGAGATTTTAATCCACAACGTTAGCCACCAGGACACCCCGACCTCTAAAGTGTATAAAACAATATATTAAAAGCTCCGTTCCTGTTACCTCCAGGATCTTGTTCTTTTGGCCCTCATTGACCTTGCCTGCGAGGCAGCAGTGAGCCAGAGCGTTCTGGATGATGTGCTTGTTAGACTTGGCACTGGGTTCCTTGTACAGCTTCGGTCCTGAATGAAAGCAGAGGGTTAGAACATGAGGATGAGACTGTTGTCATGGCAACTACTCCACTTATGTCAAAGAAAAGATGTCCCTCCCTCGTTCTTTTGATAAATCATGTATGAAGATTTCTACTGGTAGTGTTATCGGTTAGAATGAATGCAGCATTCATATCAGAAATAACTGTTCACACAACAGACAAATTCTAAATTCTATCCTGTTATTCCAAAACATTACCTTATGTTGGCATTTGGCATCCTTATGTTGTATGAAAAACATATGCTACAGCGTGAACGTGTTAAGTTGACCTACCCGTGTACTCTGTGTTGGATGTAACAGAGGAGGTTGTGGATCCATTTTCCCAGTCCTTTTCTCCGTTCCTGCTGCTAGAGCGACTTGGGGACAGGAAGCTATCTGCAGAATCTGGCCTAGAACACGCACACACAAACACACACACACACACACACATACACAAAGAGAATTAGTTCACCTTTCTGCAGGCGTGCTGCTTCTGCACACTCCACAAATTATACTGCAGGCAGGGCAGGAAAATACTGTACTATATACAAGGCAAATAGATATTTTGAAATAGAACTACCTGCAAAAATGAATCAATCCAGTCATTGTAAAACAGCAGAATTTAACACACTGTGTTAAATTCCCAGCAGAATTTAACACACTGTGTTAAATTCCCACACTGTCTAACTCCATGTTTGCATAGATTTAACCTTTACTGTGGTGTAAACTGTGTGTGCTATTTCAGTGCACAGTTTGAGTTTGGAGTTGGTTTGGTTGTACAGCCCTGCAGTAACTAGTAAAGCAGCAAAAGCTTGCAAGCACAGGCAGTGAGTACGGTGACGCGAAGCAGTCTGGTGCACTGTCAATAAAAGAGACCAATCAATTATAGTGCAGCTCTTGGCATTTACTGTACAGTAAGAGCAACTAAATCCTCAAATGTGCTTGTGGTACTTTTTTTTGGGATCATACGCTGCCCACATTAACAAGTCATTTTAGCTTTCTTTAGTTTCTCAAAAAGAGCAAATCTTCCAATTGGATATAGAAATCTAATTTGGATTTAAGACAAGACCGATTTTAAGACAAAATATAGGGATAAATGACTTGATAAGATGGATGTGTTATGCAGGGTGTGTTTTACGAGACTGGTTTGTGACACACAGGCTCTGACAAAGCTTAATTTACTTTTTATCAGGTGTGGAAAAAAACAGAGAGAGTGTAAATTGGTGCAGAAGGCAGCAGCAGAGGGGTGAGCGGAAAAACAGGAGTGATTATTTTGTGGTGGCGATGTAGCTAAAAGCAAAGCTTTGGATTAGAACTGTGAAGTTTGTCATAAGGATTTTTCCAAAAAGGGGGAGAAAACATGTTCTATGAGTGCTCATTCAATCCCTAATGAAAGCCAGCGTGGGAACAGGGTTTCAGTGTAGGATTGGGCTCAGGACAGCATGAAGCGACTTTAACTGAAAGGCAGAAACTGACCTTCTCCTTCTCAGTTTAGGAGAGCTCAGAAAGTAGAAGAGACTGCCAGAGGCTAAACTAGAACTTCTGACATGTGTGAAACAGCAGCAAAGAAAGTAGTAAAAAAAAAAAAAAAAAAAAGGAAGATAGGAAGAATACAGAAGAAATGTTAGACGTGAGGACTGGAGTTAGTCTGGAGAGTTTGGCTTTAGAAAACAAAAAAGGTTAGAAAATATCACAATTTCTGCATTTCACATGAAGAATAAACAGTTAAAATCATGTCTGATATTCTCAGGTTTCTCAAGATGTTTTTTTTAGCATTGTAAGTAAGTAAGTACATGCCCAATCTAATTAATGCCGAAACCCAATCAAAAAGAATTAAATCTTGTGAATTAAAACCCTAGAATCATCAAACTTTGAGATTAAAACTTTGGATTAAAAGAGTTTTTTTTTTTATTGCATTTGGTTTATTTACACTTGACATGTTACTCCAGCACTTGGACACTTAGTATTTTAAAAACGTCTCACCTTGGGGTCCTCTTCTCAGAGTGAACGCTGTCGCTGTCTCCCAGGTTGAGGGAAGCCAGGGACAAGCTGGAGACTGAAAAGACACGTTGGCGTGAACCTGGATGTGAGACAACGAGATGTGGCACAGCACGACACGATTACACCGACACCACGAATGACTGCATCACTGGACTGTCCACTGTGTTTTGTGCCAACCCTGTTACAGAGCAATGCAGCATCAGCGCTATGACAACAATGAACTCTCAAATCTATAAAATACACACAAATCTGATATGGACACAACCTACAATACATGGTTAAATATGTATAAAAATACATTGCCTAATTAAATTTACATATAAGAACACATAAAAACATGTTTCTGCATTGCTCCTTCCTCAAAACACTGTTGTTTTGTCATTTTCAGGTGGCACAAAGCAGAGTGGACACAGGACAAGGCACAGACAGATTCGACAGATGGGATGACCTTGACCTCTCCGACTGGGGCTCGTTCCAAAGGTTACCTGTGGCAGCTCTGACAGGGGTTTTGGGGGAGTCCATACTGTCACGATGGATGGACTTTGGCCGGCCCCGCCTCTGCTTGGCTCCACCAGTTGGTCGAGGTTTGATAACAGTGTCCATGTCCTCCATCAGTTTGAGCTGCTTCCTCCTGAGATATTCCTGTTTGATGAACTCTCTCCTGGCCTTGTCCTCCTCCTTCCTGAGACGTTCCTCCTCTGCTTTCAATCTGAACAGACAGACCAAGGGACCAGGAACGGAAGCAGAGTCTTATGCATGATTATACATGGGAGAATCATAAATACATAACATCAACATTAAGTAAGTTTTTGTCCTTATTTTCTTAAAAGTAGTGGAGTTCGTAATTCATGTTGTGTTAATTTACGTTTCCTGCTTTTTTAAATGCCAAACATTTTCTGGTTGCATTGAGGATCTGCTGCTTTCTTTATCTTTTGTGACATTCAGTTCAATATCTCTGGGTTTTCACTGTTGGTCAGATAAAACAAGCAATTTGAGGATGAACAGGAAAAAAGATAGACAGGAAAGACAAATGCATATACTAATGTGTGTGGATTTATTCTCCAGATGTGTCAACATACCGTGCTTCCTCTTTCTTCTGCTCTAGCTCAGCCTCCAGCTGCATCTTCCTCTGCTGGCTCTCCTTCTCCCTCCTCATCCTCTTCTCAAGCAACGCCGCCCTCTTTTGAGCCATGTTCTCCTCGGCCTTTCCGTCCTCCTGAGACATGAAGGAAACACCAGTCACTTTACACTGCTGAAACTAAATGGTGTTCGAGGCAGAATGAAAAATTCATTGTCATTTACTGAATATTATACAGTATATTAAGCACAATTGATCTTCTATGGTTGTGACATGCTGAGGCTGAGCTGAGCGTTATTATTGTGTGAGACTCCTTAAATCATTTTACTCATTTAATCTAATATAATGAATGAGATAATCCAAACCCTGAGCTGTTATTGTGAAAGGTCAACTCTTCTTTGTGTAATTAAACGAGACAGTAAAAAGACTGGCAGAGAAAACAGTTTTTTTTTTTTTTTTGTCAGGGCCAAAAAGTGAACATTGCTCTGTATTATTTTTCTACTTAAGATAGTCTGCATGAGCCTTGACAACAGCAAGAGAGCAGAGGACTATTGACAAACAGGGTTTGTCAAATATCACACCTTATACACACTCTGAATGTAATATAAATATAAAATCATGCTTTTACTGCACCACCACAATATCAAATACACTTTGTATTCAGTGGTTTACAACACAGAGTAGGTACACCAGGCTCCTAATATTTTCTATAATATGCAAAAAAAATCTGCTTCATTGAGATTTGTATTTCATGTGAACATCGTTCGCTCATCCTTCAGTATCCACCCTCACCGTCTATTCCATTCAACCCTTCTCCAGCCCCACATTTCCACAGCTGTGCCTCAATTATTCACAACAGCCCCAGTTTTCTG
This sequence comes from Toxotes lorentzi, assembly GCA_037833715.1. NCBI lineage: Eukaryota > Metazoa > Chordata > Actinopteri > Toxotidae > Toxotes > Toxotes lorentzi. The sequence continues at coordinate 13,449,509 of JBBMJY010000022.1, read as the reverse complement.
ACCTACATCAAAGCCCAGACTGCTGCAGCCAGGAAGTCATCTCACATCCCATAAATGGAAAGATAACGCTGTCCTCAGTCGGCATGTTTCCGGAACCATTTATCAACTCATGTAAGGAACAGGAGCGTTTCCTGATAAAAACAAACATGGCTGCCCTAGGTTCAAATGTATAATTGCTTTTTTTCCCGCAGCTGAACCACTACATTTTAAAGCTTCCACACGGCTGCAGCCTGGATGTTCCATGCTCTGGTTTTAACGATTTTTGCTGATGACTATGTTTTATGTTTTTTTTAATAACCTTACGCCTGTGTTGTTCTTATGTGCTATTCACTTGTTGACCAATTCGGTCATTAAAAATGTATAGGTTCATCTCATCTAAACAAAAGATACATTTTCTCTTGAGTGAACAAAAATTGCAGAGAATACACATCTGTGCAATTCGTCCTCTCATTTGTTTTAAAAAGAGAGAACAAAGTTTAGATAAAAGGCAGAACTTAAATGGAGGAAATTCCAAACATCCTTCATGTCACAGACATTCTCTGAAACAGCAGCCCACCTTGAAGAAGAAACCTCGGCAGATCTTCTGCTCCTCATCCAGGCCTTCCACGTCATCCTGCTGCGTCTCCAATCCTTCATCAAGGGTCAGGTCCTCCAGTGGCTTCACGACTGACAGAGGAACCTCGATCAAGCTGCTCTTTGCTTGGCCTGAGGCTTCTGGCTGGGGAGGGATCTCTGTAGGTGTCACTGTAAAGGTTTCTACCACAGGGTGGGCCAGAACCTCAGGAAATGATGACTCTATGGTGGGTTTGACATCTACAACCGACTTCTGAACTCCGGCTTTCTGTTCAGCTGTTTCCATGATAGTGATCTTGGACTGGCTGTGAGCCTCCCTTTTCTGGGTTTTGACATTTGAGTCTACTTCTGTTTGCTCTCTTTTGTTCTGCAGGTTGGGGGAGCTGGGGGGTGAGCTGGCTACACATATACTGGCAAACTCTCTCTCTGGGGAAAGGAGGGAATCAGTCTCCTTGTTTTTATCTCCTTCTGGGGCTACTGTCTCCGGATTGGCAGTTGCTGGTTTTTCCCCCATGTAAACGAAGGAACTTGCCAAAGGCTGGCAGGGAGAAAATCGCCGTAGCCTTGGGATGCTATCGACAGACTGCGGGGCAGTTAGGACTCGACTGTAGGGAGCGAGCTTGAGCTCACTGGGACGAGCAGTGCGGGGATTGCGTGAGTGGAAGGAGGCAGATTTGCGTTTGATGCTGGTTGGAGAGCGGTGGGTGGAACGAGGAGAGTCGGCAGGAGAAGAAGGTCCTGAGGATCGAGTAACGGCTCCGGCTCGACTGTGTTTTTGTGGTGAGGGGTTTGTATGTGGAGGAGAGATGACCCACGCCTGCTGATGTTGTTGCTCCCTCATGGCCATGATGACTTCCTGCTGCTGAGCCAGGCGCTGCATCTCAGTCTGGAGGAAGGCTAATGAGTGGTTGAGTTTCTCAATAGAACGCGTGTACTCTGTGAGATCCACCTCGGTTAGCTGAGCATGACTTTGTCCACCCTCGTCCCCTGCACCGGGTGACTTTGTCCAACAGGAGGCTGTGCTGCTTTGCTCTGCCCCATCAGGTGTGTCTGCCTTCCTCCTTCCAAACTTAAAGACGGGACTTGTGCTTGCCGCCTTGCCTTCTCCCTCAGTTTTCCCTCCTTCCTCTCCACTGGCGGCACCATCCCCTTTTCTCTTTACGACATTGAGAAACGCAGAGTGACCCATCTTTTGCCGATGCCTTGTAAAAGCTGCCTCCACTTTCTTCTTCTGTGCTTCAATGGCTTTCCGTTTCTCCTCCAACCTCATCCTCAGCTGTACCATCTCCGTGGCCATGACTTGAGCAGGGTCATTGGGCGGGAGCTGGACAGGTGTAGGCAATGCTTGAGCAGTAAGGGGCGGTGTGGTTTGTTGATGGATGGGGCTGTGCTCAGGCGTTGGGGCCCAGGAGACTGATAATGGGAGGCCAAACTCAGAGCCCTCAGGAGTGGTCTTGAGGGAGCTGCTGCTGCCCCTCCCTGAGTCCGGCGCTGATGGATTGAGCTTCCTCAACTTCTGTTCAGCAAAGCTGGTCAACTTCACTCCTGAGGGAGATTTGCTCTGGCTGCTTGGGCAAGGGCTTGGTGAGTCCATATCCAGTTCCATGTTCACAGAGCAGTCTTTCAGAGAAGAATCCTCATCCAGCATGTCCTCTGTTCGGATATGGATGCCAGTGTCTACCTCTGTGGTGTCTGTGGTGCTCAGAGGTCCTTTGGAGTCCACCTCAGACAATGGCTCTAAGCCTCCAACACTAGCTCCATGGTCCTGACTGTGCAGGAAGAAACCGTTGTTGATGCCCTCCACTGGGGGCCTGCTAGGACTGTGGATAATTTGAAGAGCCTCCTCCATGGAAGGAGTTGTTGCCATGACACTCCCATGTCCGTTGGGATAAGCTCGCCTGCCAGGCTCCAAACCAGCTAGGCTGTCTGGGCAGCCTTCCTCCTCAATGCCAACATTCTGACCATTCACTGGCTGGAAGGACAAGTTCCGCTTCATTCCATGGGGCAGGTGGTGGACCTTGAAACCGGAACCATCATCGGTGCTGACAGACCTGACCATGCCACGTGTGGAGGAAAGGGGGGCATGAGCAGAGTCCTCTTTGTCAAAGGGGATGTCAAAAGACACTCCATAAGGTCCAGACCTTAGCACAAAAACAGAAAAGAAACTAAACACTACTGATACTTTTTTGCTAACAAATTCTAAAATGTTATTTCAGGAAAGTTAGGTTTAGCAACATCACAAAATGCTTTTCTTAATACCCATGGGATGATTTGGACATTTTAAATGAGTAGCACATGAACAGGACAGCAATATTACTAACCTTTTCTCTTTGGGCCAGGTGCCAAGGTTGCCATCAACAAAAGACATTGAGGTTGACCTCTTGATCTCTCCTGGAGGATACAAATAGACAAAATAAGACTCAAAAAGAGGTTGTTGTACCTATAAGTAATCATATTTGTATATCTTTATCTAATAGTACAGTTTAGATTTTTTTTAAAAATCACCTTTTTTGGGCTGTGGTCGGAGGGGTAAACTAGAGAAAGAGAATAAAAAAATGGCAGACATGTTATACCTTGTAATACATATTTTTATTGTCCTTTTCACCAACCAGGGTAAACTAAGTGCCTTGCTAGTGCAATTTTAGAAGTACTTATATCACATATGTAGAATTCATGTTTCAAATACCATCATTCTGACAAACATACCTGGGTCGCTCAGGGCTGGGGTGTCTTTCCATGAAGCTTCTCTTGGTTGCCTTGGAGATGGGGATAGCTGGCATACTCTTCAGCACGGCTGAGGGCTCTGAGGTGATGCAACAGATACGCCTTATCAAACATAATACTGTACTTCAGTTCCACCCTGATTACCTTGCTTTATGTGGGTTTCATATAAAACACAAATACAGGTACTTTGTAGCTACTATTACTTTTAGCACTTACCACCATTCTCTGATACTGCTGTTGCTAGTGCTACTATGACTGTTATTGTCAGATCAGGGCTTTTAAGACTTGCCTGTGCCTTCGCTGTCCAGCTTTCTTGGTTTCACAAAAGACGGCTTGACCACCTCAAACCACCAAAACAGCTCTGCCATAAACACCAGGTAGTTATTCTAGAGGAAAAAAAAATCAAACAAAACTAATGTTAAAACATGGGATGGTGTTGGATTACATTCAGTCACTCAGCTCACAGACTCATACCTTAAGGAGACAAATGGTTCTGGCCAGAGACAAATTCTCTCAGTGTCCTTTTGTCCCTTTATCCACAATTCCGCCAGTAGTGCAACTGCATTGTACCTATTTCTCCAGCAGGTGTCTCTGTTGACCCCTGCAGATTTAAGTATTACTTGTATCTTTCAGTCTGCATATAAATAATTCACCAATCTTGCTCCATTTCACTGAGGATCCTCTTAAGAAAAAGATAGCCTCATAGCTTATCCTCCAGTGCAGTAATGCACAAGAGAATATATATATTTCTCATTTTTTCCCCAGGATATTTTCTCCAATGAGTGAGGTTCGTGTGAATGAAACTGTGGCTTTCCTGCTTATTCAAGAGCCAGCCTTTTCACATTGAGAGATTTTATTATTTTTTTATTTTTTTAATCTAACCACATGTAATCAGGGTCACAGCTTTTCACCTGCTGAATAAGCTAATCGTCCACTTACTAAATAATGTGAATAGTACCTGTGTTAGTAGAGAGGAGTGATTAAGGCATTAACCTCATTTACAAAACAGAGGTCAGCTATTTTTTTTTCCTGTTCTCCATCACACAGCATGCAATCCACCGGTCAACCTGAATTAGACAGGTAAGAAATGTTGGAGGGATTTTTGCCACTGCTGTGCCAGGTCACGACAACGTCCGAATCAGGTCAGCATACAGTGGGAGGTCAAACTGTTTGCAGACACCGCGCTGCAAAAAATATCGATCTTATAAAGTTATTTTAACCAGGATTATTATATTTTCCTTCAACCACTGTAGTTTTTAAAAATGTATGAACTGTGAAAGATGTTTCTTACACTTGTTTTGTAAAGACAGTAAGAGTTACACTGTATAAAGTTATGAGTTATGAAAAACCTTAAGAAACACCACATGGTTCAACCAGAATGTCTGGCAAAACATTTCAATTCAATCTCATATTTAGTCTAACTACTTTTTTTTTTTTTTTTGCTATCATGGGTGAACTTATTCCACGTAAGGTTGGCTTGTTTTAAACAAATTTCATTATCTTGATATACTGTACTGGGAACAGAATTCAGAACTCAAGCAGATTTTTATCCATGTTAACATATTCAATGTAATCAATACTAATTTAATTATCAGGCCAAATTGATCAGTATTTGCCGTGAACATGCCGGCACTCACTCACAGAGGCGCACATGCACACACATCTATGCAAAACGAGTGCATTGAAGCAGGAACGACCTTGAGGAAACACACCCCCCCCCAGCCCTCAGTCCATGGTCTCCAGACAAAGACAATGCTGCATGGCTCAGACCTGACTTACCTCATCAGCAACATTTCACTCTACCAGGCACACACTAACTCACACACATCACACATACACCCCTTAAGCCCCTAAATTGCAGCTCAAAAGCTCAGCAGGATGGGTAGAGTCAATTAACAGTGGCAATACTGGTCTCCCTCGGGTGTTACTGCAGCATTTTACATTTTTTGGACCTCTTTTTGTTTTTACCTCACATGCCAGCGTGCAGAGCTGAAAAAGTCTGACAAGGTGTGTCTCCACACCTACAGGACCTGCTGTAGGTGTGAGAAGCAGCAGAGCACATGCTTACCAAAGTAATTCAAGTCAAGCAGAAAAATATCTAATAATAATCATCTTTATATGCAAACTGAACAGTTGCTTAAAGTTTTTCATCAGTGGGTCAGTGAGAAATGTCTCATCCTATCAATCATCCTTGTCACCCTAGGTTTAGAGTTCCATTTGCCCTTCTTATGACTCTGGGGTTAAATAGTTGTTAAGCACAGAATTGCTAACAAGCACTAAATCAAATCACAAAGTGCTGGTTACCTTTACTTGTGTTCAGCATTTGAAGCATTCCTTGGAAAAAGACAAACGGACGAAGGAAGAGCCAGAAAGCAAAAAAGAAAGAGAGAGAGGCAACGACCTCCTATCTTCAGTTCAATCCAGCTTTGTGGCAGCAGTCCAACCTCACTTCTCTTTTCCCATCTGTCCATCTGACTACTACTGGTACACCAGGTGCGAGTGTCATCGCTTAATTCCACCACTCAGCAGTCACGCACACTCACACAGTTCCCCCTACAACCTACCACTGCACCACCACCATGCCTGTCTCCCCACTGACTAGAGTTACTACCTCATGGGCTGCCAGATCTGCAGCGTTGCCAGATCTGGCTGTTTGGAGATTTGAGTGTCAGACTGTGTCACTCTCAGAATGAAAACAGGAACCTGATTGGTGATTACTAGAAGAGCTCGGGGTGGAGGGAGGTTGGGGTGAGGCGGGAGCTAATCCACTCTGCAGGGACGGGCACAAACGGCCTCCCCCTCCTCTGTACTGCATGTTCTGTACATGCATGCACTCACACATGGACAGTGTAACGTTTAAACGCACCAGCAACGTATAGATCTTGCATGCATAAAATGCAAATAGCAGATCACACCCTACAAATTATGTTATTAAACTCAGCAAGGCACAAGACTTAGCCACACACTGAGCATTCACAGGGCATTAATGTCAACAATCACTGGGCCAGAAGGCTTATTAAAGGATCTAGGTCCTGTAGCCAGCCAGACAGACTCAATCAAATCTGGAAAACCCACTCTCTTGAGTTACTGCCAAGTTTATCAGGCTGCCCTGAGTTGCCCACTGAAAACCCTGAGTTTACATTACATTTCTAAAATAAAAAAATGTTAGGAAATCCAGTGGTGAATTGATGAGGGTACCATGACAATGAGAAGAACAACTATTATTTGAACACCACTTAACCCTTGCACCCCTAACCTGCATTGTCAACTGACACCTCACAGTGGAACAAAGATCCTTCATTACAGGCAACCAATAGTCAGACTGTAGACAAACAATTAACTAACTGAGAGCCATGTTGAAGAGGCAGCTTCAGAATTACATTAAGTGTGTTAATTGTCTTCCTTGGGGCAACCTCAGCATGTCTGCTAAAAAAAGAAGCAAACGCTGGCAAAAACCCAAAGCTGGTGAATTTCATGTCTCCTTCTTGGATCCACAGATGGTAATTTAGATGTGCTGTGAATTAATTAAACGAAGAGCCAGTAAATGGGAGTGGGTTGGCGTGATTTACTAGCCTAGTGTCCATTTGGAAAGAATGGCTTTGAGTAATGTGTGTATTCTATGGCTTTTGGGGGGCTGGGAACTGAGGTCTAATCTATTGTCTCTTATTGAGACCTACTGAACATAATGTGGACTGATCCCTTTTTTTTTTTTTTACCAAACATACAAAATGCAGTGTTTTATGTAGACTACCAATGCCCTGAAAAACCAATTAGTGAGGGAGGGAGCAGAGCTTTAACTCTTTATGTACAGTGGTCTACATATTCCACCACAAAGGAGCACAAAGAATCTGAGATGGAGTTGCCAGACAGACTGGTGTGTGTGGGGGAAATGAAGTCGCTCTCCAGCTGTCAAATGGTGGCACTGTGAGGATTCACTTCCAATTTTCTACACATACTGTATCCGATGTCTTCGGATGACTGATAATACATATTCATGTGTTTAAGTCACACCAGGACTAGTCTAGCCCTCGTGTTTAAACTGAACTGAGGTGTCTCATTTAATGCTTATTTGTCAGGTTTTGCCATTTTTCAAGGAAAACAAAAAATCTGCTTGTTCTCTCGATTTATTTCTTTACTGTGTCATTTAAGATAGTAAAAGATAGTAAACTAAACTGTTGACCAGACAAAACGAGGCCCTGGGAAATTATAATAGCCACTTCTCTGACAATTTATGGAAAAAGCAATTAGTCCGTAGATTAAATATCTACGATTAAGCGATAATGAAAATAATCATTAGCTGCAACCTTAATTAACGTGCAACGTGTATGTTGGTTCGAAATCATTTCGAAATTCTCCTTCATATCGTTTTGTGTTCTTCATTCTGAATCAGATGTAATAATCTCTAATCACATCTGATGGAAGATTAGCACAGCAACAGTTTCAGCTTAGTGTGATATTTGCCATGGCTTGTGCGCGCCTGTTTGTGTGCAGACATGTCTAAACACATCACATAAACATCAAGTCCCCCGGAACATGCTGTCTCTCTTTCTCTCCCTTTTCCCACCTCTCTAACCATTTCAAACTCTGTTATCACTCCTCCTCATCTCTTCTCTCCTGTTTCCATTTTCTTCCACATCAACACCTCATTCGCTTCCCCTCCAGTCTAACGTCTCGGCTCAGTCTCTATAATAAGGTCTCCGTTAGTATGACGGGCCGCGGTGTACAGCTGCTGATTATGTGACTTCCTGGAAACTGGGTCAAGGTTACTGAATCTAACTGGTTCTGTGTGCAGTTCTGGCTGCACTGCTGCTCTCAGGCAATAACTCTGCCCTGCTGGGATTCTTTTTTTCTTTTTTTTCATCCCCTTTGAAATCCGTGTCAGCAAAATACTGATGCTGGCTGCTTCACATGACTCAATTATTTTTTTTTTTCATGTTGTGCGTTTAGTTGAGGCATGTGAGTTTAGAGCTGCTTGTAGAGTGAAATGGATAGCATTTTCAGCAATATGAGACAGGAGTGCTTTATTCATGAATTATAATGATTTATGTCTACTATAATGTAAAGTAGAATATTAGTACAAATATAAATATTGCTTTTGCTGAGCACCCGCACTGCTCTATTTTTCACATTTAAGCTTCAGTACCAGTAAGGTATCGGGTTCATATGGTTTGTTAGAGCATTTCAGCATTGTATATTGAAGTTTTTGCTACTCTTTCTTTTATCTTCAGATTAATGAAATAGTAAAAAAAAAAAAAAAAAAAAAAGTCACTTCCATTTATATATCAAAAGATTATTTCCATAACTATTCCAAAAGTTTCTTATCAGTGTCCAGAAAGTCTACGTAATCACCTCAACTCAGCTGACTAACTTCTTTAACATCGTGTGTGTAACATAGCTAAAACTGCAAAGCCTATTTTTAAAAGTTAGTTTAAACAGTCTTGAAAGCTGATGTTTAGTCAGTCTGGACCGTCTACTGATGTTTGTCCTTTCACTGACCTGTATTCTATCTGTGCTGAGAACAACAGTCCTGAATCAGAGGACATGCTGAGGTGACAGTAAGTCAAAGTCAAACTCATCCAGACACATTGTGGTTTTTTTTTTCTTTTTGTTTGTTTGTTTGTTTTTTCTAACTCTTACGCAGCTCTCAGGCAAAACACATTTAGATGGACACTTCAGGAACAAGCACAAACACACAACTGGAGGGGGAAAGTTACACACCAAACCACCATACAAACACTGACACACTGTTTCTGTGGTAGCCATTATGCCTTTTATGTGACAGAATAGCGACGGGGGCTATTTTGGGGTGTTGTGGGACTTGTGGACAAATTCCCTGCAGAAACAAAAATACATATATGTGCACACAGAAGCTGACCAAGAAAACACAGCTACAAAGAAATGTAAATCTCTGTGCTGTGTGCATGCATGTCCATACACATACATAAGTATAGCATGGGTTTCTCAAAATTAAGACCGCTTTTCCCATTAACTCTTTGGCATAACACTGGTTTTGAAAAAGGAGACAGAGAAGTTAAGCCACACAGAAGAATTTCAGCAGTCTCTTCCTCTTTTGAGACAAACAATAAAGTTTTCTGACTTAATACTGTCACCTCTGGATATTCTGAACAGGCCTGTGGCTGAGCTCAAGTTACTTATATATGTTTTTATTGCAGAAAAGTAGGTGGAAAGAAAATTAGGACAGGGAGCGAGTTTATTGTCAAACACATTGTCCTAGCTGTTTCTCTGACACACACACTCTAGCAGGATCACACTTTTCTACACCACGAAACTGCAATCAACATTCCCACAACAGCAGCAGACACCCTCAAATACAGCACGCACATGCATGCACAGTGGTGGTGTGGATGTCAGAAGAGAGGTGTGGGAATGAACACAAGATAAACCGAGCTTGTAACTGAGAGAGATGGAGTGAGTCAGTGTGAGACAGAGAGAAAGATAATGACTGACTGTGAAAGATCAGGAACAGAAAGACAAAGTATGATAGGGAAATTAGAAAAATTACAGGAAGTAAAAAAGAAAGTCAAAAGAAACAAAAAGAAGGGAAGAAAGAAATACGGGCATGGATGTTTGAGAAGATAATTGGAGAAGAAGACATGTTAAGAGTGCAGCTCTCCATGCTTGTGGTTGGTGAAGACAGAGAGTTTGGACTGAATGGTTTTTCCACAGCATGACTCACGACACTGGCCTACAGAGCTGCTTATTTCTCCTGTTTCATTTCGCCTCTCTGACTGGATACAACGCCACATGGTTTTCTAATTTGTTTAGTCAAAAATCTGTGAATGAATTAGCACATAAGGGATTTGAGTGACCTCATGGAAACAATCATTAACTTAACATTTGGATTTGTCTGCAATTTTGTAAAAGTTCTGACAGATATTTCTCCAAGACTGTAACGACTATCGCACACTGACTGCAAAAGCAATGTCAGAGGGGAGAACTGTTTTGCAGAGAGATCCTCTGGACCCCAACCAAACAGGATCAGTATCACAAAACATGTCAACTCTGGGCTACAGGCTACTCTGTGACATTTTTATGTGTAGAAAGAACAGAAATTCCTTCAAATCATCATTGAGCTTAAATTATAAGACCAGCTAGTGCCTCAAAATAAAACCAACATTAACACCAGCTTACACTAACTTACCAAATAAGCTTAAAACGGTTTAACGCAGGAGTGAGGGTCAAATGATTTCAAATGCAAAAGTGAAACTCTCTCTTTGGAAATGAAACTCCAGACTTAAGTGCCAAAGATTTGAGCAGTACCTTGATAGTGGAGGAGGCGTAGAGCATGTCCTCCAGGCTGAAGTGGCAGCAGCTGTTCAGGTTGTCTTTGCAGAAGTCCTGGATGAGCTGCAGGTTGTACAGCCGATCAGCCAGCGTCATGTTCTCCTTCAGACAGACATCTGGGAGGGCAGAGGGAGCCATCAGGTGTCTGGGTCAGTTATGAATTTGATGATTAAAGGGGTCCTGGCTGTAAAGTGCTGATGGCACTGATGGTCAGATCAGAGGTGTGTGTGGTGTTTTAAATAAAGTGTTGAGAGTCTTTAAGTTGAAGTGTAATGGCTTGTTAATGACTGACCAATCATGACTGTGGACTGAATGTCATCAACCAGTGGGTGGAGGTGTGTATTAATACAATTAAAGAAAGTCGACTGATTGATCTTTTGTTCTTCCGATGTTTTCAGTTTAGTTGAATACTTGTGTATACATGTGCTTTATGTGAGTGTGTTTGTGTGTGTTGGGCCCACTATCAGCAAACTTTATCAGCAACTTGATGTGATCACGTGACAGTTGTTTGCAACTGATGTTTGATCTAATGAATGATTCATTAACTTGTGTTTCAGACAAAAAGAAAAAAATATATAGCGGTGAATAAAAACAGCCCAGGTGTCTAAAAAGGCAGAATCACTGAGCTCAGAGTCCGGCCATTTGCTTTTTTTTTTTTTTAATTTTTAATTTTAATATTTTTTTTTAGTGCCTGTATTTGAAACATGTTACCAGTTACTTTCCATTTTATTTCCAGTGAACAGTAAACAGAAAAAAAAAAAGTTTCGAAAGGTGGAAATTTAAACAACAGCTCATTTGTTTTGGTCAAAAGAACCTCTGGTGATCCTGCAGGTCACTCTGTTACAGGACCTGCAGATGGCCTGCCCCAAACCAACACAAACATAACTCTAATATAATATAAGACCACTCTAATATAATATGTACTAATATCATCCCAGCTCTTTACCATCCAGTGGTAGCAGCTGAGGGCAGTAGAAGTGCAGCAGCGCGCCCAGGGCCGAGCCATCTGTGCTGTCTTTCATCAGGTTGTCCACCGGGGGGATCCAGGGAACTGGCTGGGTCGAGGACGGCTCTTTCCTGTACCGAGCCTGCATAACACAAAATACATACCTATAAACAATAGTGCCAGCATTACCAGCTGTATCTTTAATGTCTCTTTAAGGAAGCAGTAGCACTTTAAAACACATCGAGGTGTCATTAGAGTCACTCACGTAGAAAGTAACTCTGGAGCTTTAAAGCATGTGTAGTAAAATGTTTCAACCGTTGGAAAGAAACAGTCATAGTGAGAACACTGAGAGTCCACAACACCCACCATGGTAGTGAGCATTGCTGCACAATTGATTTTTCCAGATGGTGTAATCTAAGGCAATCAAAGTAATTACCCTCTCAACATGCTGAGTATGTTCAGTAAAATGTAAGTATTTACATATAGTATTCTAAATGAGAAACAGTCAAAAGTGCCATATCAGTGTGTCTGCTTGGTATGTGTCAGTAGGTGCATGAATATACAAACGTCTACACATTCACACACATAATATTTATGCTGAAAAAAAGGCAACGTTACAAGAAGGTCTATAGGGTCTATCTTAAAAATAATAAAGGATCATTTCTGATGTCATTCACGCTCTACTGCTTTCTCTTAATGGCAAATAATTATAGTTATGCACATTTTTGGAATCTCTTATTTTTGCTGTACATTGAACCACATGGATACAGCACAAGGAATCAAAGCAAAACACAGAATAATAAAGTAAAGCTGTGTTTACGTAACAGAGAAGTCACGGGCAAATGCACACTTGAGATAAAACGATGGCAATCAAGACAGAAAGAGGGAGGAGGCGGGAGAGACGGTCACTATGGATACACAGATGAGAGAGCGTAGCACAGAGTAGTTGACTTACAGGCACAAGCTTCATGTACCACTTGGTTGGAGACTGCAGCAGCACAGCAAAAGAAAAAAACAACAACAACAAAGAAAATACCCGTTAGTGCGATTAGTTATTAATGCGATTAGTAATACAAGGAAAGACAAGACAGGTGTGAGATTAAAGAGAGTGTAAACGTGTGTGTTACTGAGAGTGCAAGAAAAGCAGCCCACACAGCCTAAATAACCCTGAAATTGTGTTTAGTCTAATGTGGTGTTAACATTTGAGCAAATATCGTAGGCTTTTGCAAAGTACAGTATGAGTATTTAGTTAAGGGAAGCTAAAATATCTGAGGGTTCAGTCACAATTTCACTCAAATAAAATGGCATCAAAACATCATTTTTTTTCCTGCTCCCTGAATGTCTCCCAAATCCCATCAGTGTGAAAAGAACAACAGGAGAAACATTTCCAAATCTCATATTAAAAAAATGCATGACCTTCAGATCTGTGACCAGAGTGTCAGAGTAGAATCAAAACCTCACACTGGATCAAAACAGGAGAAGCATAGGTACTAAAAATAAATATTTATAAACAGTTATTATAAAAGTGCTGCAGTTCTCGAGTGTGAAAGAACTTTTCATGCATGTTTGTTTTTGTGTGCATGTGGAGCTTCGATTCCTGTAACAGTTAATCAGCTGGCATATTAATGATTTTTGTTATAGTGTAAAAATTAGCCGGGAGGAATGTTAGAATTAAGGGACAGTGTATGGCTCCAACAAAATTTGGAAATGTAAAAAAGAAAAGCAACATCAGACCTACAGTAGCGACAAGGAACTAATACCACTGCATAAATGTAACCAAACTGTCAGCTATCCACTGACAGTGTAAGCTGATTCCAGAGGAGGAGAGGCTTGCCTCAATAATAGCTAATTCCCACACTACCTAGAGGCATCAAAGAACCAAATGTAAGTGCCACTCAAAGTGGCTGGCAAGTCCTCAACTTCAAAGGCAAGCTGTGACTCATGAGAAAATACAACCGCCTTGTACTGAACCCCCCCCCCCCAAAAAAAAATAAATATTAAAGGCAGCCAAAGGATGAAAAGATCTTTGTTGGATTCTCCTGGTTTGATTAACGTCACAGCCGTCTGAATTGTAATTTGAGTTACCAGCAAGAGTCTGATGCCATAAGTGAATCACACCTGATGTAATCCAATCTATAACATACTAGTTAATCAGTTTTATCTATTTGCCAGTGAATGGACTGTCTCTGAATCTGATATCACAGCATTAATGTGCTTATCATGACGAGTTGCAGGAAAATAAAAATGTAGAACCGCTAAAGGATGGAGATCATCTCAGTGTTTCTAATTGTGAAAAGTGCTCGGCTTGCCTGTTATGAAGTAAAAAGTTACAATGCTAAGATTCCTGATTTGAAGAAACCATTAGCTGTAGCGCACTGAGAGGCATTACACAGTGTATTTGCAGGTAAAGAGTGAGACGGACAAAATCTGCCCTTGCTGCATTCCCCAATACATGACCTCACAAAGTCAATGCTGCCTTACAGGCCAAGTTGAATATCTGGTTGGCAGGAAGGGAGCTTGGCATGAGACAAAACCGGTTTAGATCAAGCTTTGAGTGATCATTTCTCTGGCTGTCATTGAAATTCTGTTTCTATAGAACCACTATAATCAACTATAAGCAGATTCCAATATAAACAATTACTAGAGCAATTGCATATGAAGTACAGTATTTCAGCATGCTGTTTTTCATACACACTTTACAATACATTAGGCAACTTGTTTTTACATGTTTAAAAGACAAGTGACGTTAAATATTCTAATATACGCTATTATATTATATTATATTATATATATTATATTATACGCCTGCTGATTCTAAAACTGCAGAAGGAACCTTTAACATACTTGTTTCTTATCCAGGTACAATAACAATGAGTGACCACGGGGTGAATTTGGGGTTTTAATAAAGTGTAGTCTGATGATGCAAATGACTACTAATGCCCAAATATCGCCTATTAAGAGATCAAACCGAACTTTCAATGCTAGGTCATTCTGAATACACAACTCCAAATCCCACTGCCCCGGTTTGAGATAAGTGAGACGATGACTGTCTGCATCTGACGCAATGATGTAAGTGTTGGGCTAAGCAGGGTCAGACCCGGTTTAAGATCTGTTAAGACCACCAATCAAACCCCTGGGGAGAGGTAGGGCCCTCATCCATTATCTCCCTAAAGAAGACACACACACACACACACACACACACACACACACACACACACACACACACACACACACACACACACACACA
>JBBMJY010000022.1:13410175-13432518 GCA_037833715.1 Toxotes lorentzi | reverse complement strand
ACACACACACACACACACACACACACACACACACACACACACACACACACACACACACACACACACACACTTAAAAACTGCAATGCTCCTTTTCAACTCTGTGCATACTAAGACACATGGGACAGGGTTGCAGTATTTTCCCTCAGGTGAACTTTCTAATCAAGCTGCATCACCGACAGTGTTGTATCACAGTGTGTTGCCTGACATACCCTGTGACAGAGAAGAAGCTAGGAGAGGAGTGGGGGTGAGGAAGGGTCTGAGAAAAAAAAAAAGAGCTGTATAGTCGAGTGTGAAGGAGGGGAGTAGAGATCAAAGGAAGGCAACTTTATTTTGTAGGAAAGAGAAATTAATGAGGCAAATAGGAGAGAGAAGAGCGAACTGCTGCTGATGAATGCGAACTGGAAATTTTCATGGTTATCTAACATGTATTAAGGGTGTTCATGACTTTCAGGGGTCAGTGAAACTTGTTAGAACCCTCTGAACCATTCAACTAGAATTTCCGCCTCATGGCTTGCACTGTGTCTGTACAGACTCATATATGTAGTGAAGACTTTGAAGGAATTTAATTAAAATTAACTATTAAGTGTATTTTATCATAATCAGTTCATCCTTGAGTCCAAGTGAAGGTTTCTGCCAAATTTGTAGAAATTCCCTCTAGGTGTTCTATAACCCGAACACATAAGGCCTCTGACCACAGCAGTCCATGGAGCTGAGGCATAAAAACCACAGAAAGGTCAGTGCTCTCCATCCCTGAAAACCTGCTGGCGATGCATAATGAATGGTACGGAGGTGAGAGGCAGGGGTAGAGCATGAAGGATGAAGACGGGTGCGGAGACATGAGACTGACAACATTCACCTCCTCCTCCCCCTCTGTCCTCTCCCCCCTCTCCTCTAATCACCACTCTTTTGTGTTAGGATGATGGCTAGTGGTTGCCATGCCATAGAAGCAAATGTAACTATTCTGGTAGCTCACAATTAAATCACTGTTGTGATACGAATTTCCACAATATGCACATCATGGGATGGTATTATCACAGTGGCTGGGATTTATGAAGCGGGGAGCATCTGCTGTCCCTTCGCTGTAGTTTTTTGAGCTGCAAATGAAAATGATATAGATCCAGATCAGCTTTTATCGAGCAATAAGTTGGCATTCCAGGCCAACTCAAACATTTCAGTGTATTTTTTTTTGGAGCAGCTTGATTTCGCCTGAAAGGCTAACATGCTGCTTGACACAAAAAATGTTCTAAATCTGTCTTTGTTATTCTTTAGGCACACACACACACACACACACACACACACACACACACACACACACACACACACACAGAGAGAATGAAAGATTATGGATTGCATATTAAATAATATTTCAACATCCAAATATCACACATCCCATTTTCTCTCAGTACTGTACACACTTAATGCATGTGTACACACATACACACACACGCACACATACACGTGATTGTGCCAATGTAGTGGAATCCAAACACAAATGACTCCAGTTACTCAAATACCTAATACATACGTGGATAAAAACACTCATCCACACGGCCAAACCAGCCTGTCTTATGGCATTAGAAATTACTGCTGTCAGTTATATAACAGATATGGATTGCAGACTGGACCCTGAACGTGTATGATCCTGCACTAAATGATTGCTGGCCTAATTAGAGTGGAGAGCGCTGGATCTGCTGGGTACGGTATAAATAAAGTGAGTGTAGCTTGTACAGTCATCATGGTAAATAAAGTAGTTATGATGTTAAAGATGTAGCCTGGCTTTTCCTCTCTTTTTCATTTAAGAAATACAGACTGAGCTTCATCTAAAGATCAGACATACTGGCTGCTGACATTTAACAGCTCAAGTTCTGTCGAGGAAACTGGTCCCAGATATCAAATTGACACAGAGGTCTGGGACAAATAGCTGTCAGTCGCATAGGAGAATGTTGTTGTAAATCCAGTAAGTGTAGCCAAGGATTTCACTTAGCTTATTTGAAACTGTCCATCAAACTAATGATGTCTGTATGTTCATGTGCAGTTAGAGGAATATTAAAGCAGGGAGAGGAAAGGAAAGGAAGAACACCCACCCGAGGACTCCCAGCAGGCTCGGCGCTCTGTGTCTCCTTCTTCCTCTGCTCCTGAGCCACAATGTCTTTCAAATATTCATTTACCTGGGGGACAGAGGACAAACAAGATTAAACATCACTGAGTCAGCAGAAGCGTCAGTGAGTAAAATTCAATATAAGGAGCAGACTATGACTAATACTTCATCCTCAGCTCATAATGCTCTCATGCAAAGAGGGATCGCCTCGTAAAGTGAGGCCCCATAGTTAACTGTGTAAACATCATTACTGAAATTTTAGTTTCCACAGTAATAACAAGTCGAACTAAATCAAATTTAATCTCACTCAATCCTGCACTTTGGGCAACATGCAGTATAACTCCTTAAGTTCATATGGATCAAGTTAAGGCCAAAATCACTTGTAAAGATGGGGAATTTTGGACCTTTGGAAAAAATAGGGACTCCTACAGAGAGCCATATGTCTGACCAGTAAGCCTCCACGGCCACACCTCCTGTTAGTTATTTTGTGTGTGTGTGTGAAGCTCAGAGTTGGCAGCAGCCCAGAGCTCCTGTCAGAAGAATGTAAGCAGACTGAGCCGTGTAGCGCTGTGTGGAAGAGAGCCATCTGCGCATGCAGGCCATGTAGACAGCCACTTATACATTTTAATTCAAAGACGCAGACTTATACAATGCATGTAAGTTCAAAGGGTGCTGCATTTACTATGTGATGTATTAATACATTTTATTTTTAAAAAACTGTACATTAGCATTAAGATTCTCCTGAAGAGACTTTACACATAAATCACATATACTCATTTAATTAATGTGTCTTCAAGGTCAGATTTAAAGTAGTACGGCTAAAGTTGTTTAATAAGTATATGGGTGAACAGGCCTTAAAGTGCGGCTTCACTAAAATAATTTACTTAGTGTTTCATCATACACTTATTTTCTTAGGGTTCTAATACATAATAATTCTCTAACAACTTGAAATACCCCTCATTACTACATCATGAAAATTTATATAAGGATATAGATGCAAAATGCTGCTTAACAGCAGTCTCTAAACAATATTACCAGGATGTAAAAGCCTTTGTCAGAGGGGAGGACTGGGAGCCATGACGAGGAGAGTTTAATGACTAATGAGAATAGCCAACTCTTCCATGTGCCAGATGGGCAGCAGTAAGATGTTAAAGTACTCCATCATCAAAAGAAAAAGTACAAAGATTTCATGTGTCATACTCTCATGTTTAACGTTTACTGAGTTTCTATTCACTTACACATTCAGCGAGTCTTGAACACGCTATGACACGTATACACATGTATAGAAAACATATGCCCTTCCTAGTATCAATAACAAGATGGACAATCCCACCTTCAGTATACCCAGGAGAATGTTTTTTTATTTGTTCACCTGTGCACGTCATATGGTGTAACCTCAGGGCTTGGAGACAGGGTGTATGTGTAACAGATCTGATGGTATCTAGGTCAGTGTTTTTGACTGAAATATCTCGAAATCTCGCCGTGGAAGTTCAGAGCTCAGCCTCTCTTGTGTACAGTATGTGTATCAGCCTCCTCCATAGACAGATACTGGAAAAAAAAAAGCTGGCTTAGCTCAAATTTACTCTCTGGTAAAGCCCAAATGGGCAGTACTGTAGCTCACACTCTTTTCTGCTGTATTATCTCTCCTTGTAAAAGACATCTGTAGAAGTGCACACATGAAGAGGAAAATTGGAACCAATACAGTTACAAAATACATTTTTTGGGATAGAAATCAAGTGTGCTTATAAAATAAAGTTTCCTTTTAGTTTAGGTACACAGCTCTTCCTTTATTGTACATGCATCTTGAAAACACACACACACCCATATGCCTTACATAGCACCTAACCATAGCTGTTATCATATGCATATCAGAACCTCACAGGAGGCATCATTCATAACAGCTAGCAAGATAATGTGTTTAAATCCTTGTATGAGATGCTCAAATTTTAAATCATGTTATAGATTTCCATATACCTTGAAATATGGACACAACACCCTATATAATGTATTAGCTTCAGGAAACAAAGGTTAGTCCAATGCTAGCTGGCGGAAGAGACAGGACTTCAGCTGTCCTTAATTTCAACACATAGACACAGACGTTGTTACCCACCTTGTTGATCCATGTGGTCACTGCATCTTCTGTATCATATGGCGTTTCCACCTCAGGGTTGCAGGATGAATACTGACCAACGCAGGCCATCACTTTCTCCACACTCACAGTCTCCACCGTGTAAGCCATCATCAGAGTGTCTATCATGGCCAGATGGGCGCTCTGGGAGAGGAAACGAGACCGAGAAAGATTTAGAGGGTTAAAAACGGAGGTAGCTGGTAATACCAGCAGATGCTCAACTTTCAGCTGACCATTTATTTGCTCTCATTCATTGCCACTTCACAGCAAATACAATAATAAAAGTCAGACGCAGCTGCAATGGTCAAAAGTCTTAGCAAAAGGTAAAATGGTGTGTGATCAAAAAAAATTGATAGATAAAGAAATGGACTCAGGATCTGAACTTCTAACCATGTTTTAATCTCAGTGACAGACTGAGCTTTGAAACCACAAGGAAATCTGATACCTTTATAGGTATAACAATAAACCACAAATGTATAAAGAATACTGCCTCCTGCATTTTATCGATTTCAAACAAAATCAAAGACGTGTCAGGTCCATAAATGTGTATCTGAGAAGACAAAACTGGCTATTTAATCTTTAAACATGTTACTAAATTTGGCTCATCCATTCTGCGAAAGGGAGAGTATACTGTTTCATGTTTCTGTTTTTACCAGTGAGAGTAAAAAAGTTGGCCAGTGGATATGTACCATTTGTACCAATTCTTACGAAACTGTAGATGACAGTTACACTTTGAGGTAAGGGAGAATCACTGCATTAGCATAACAGCGTAAGGTGCCTGGGGAGCCTGGCATTGAGAGGGCAGTGATTTATAGAACTGGACCAGGACTCCAAATCCTTCACTGTACTGTAGATCTGAAAGTCTGTCTTCAGTCGAATATCCCCTCGTGGCTGTTGCCCTGGAAACAAGTGCATTCATCCCTGGTTACACGACCCACTTTGCTCACAGCGACTGCTGGCCTTTGAGAAGCCCAAATAAGACATCTTCTTCACAACAGAGACTAATTAATATAATTGTTAATCTAAGACAAACATCATACTCAAATCTATTATGTTTGATGCATGTTGTATTACTACATAAAACAGTTTTACGCCACAGTTTGCAAAAACGTTTACGCAATCATTTTCAGCATTTAGTATGCACAGTTAACGTAGCAATGAGCACTTGACATGGGATACAGTATCTTGACATGGGATACAGTATCTCTATCTCTTCATTCAAATCAGGGGTATGTGTTTTAGTCACATATTCTAGTCACGCCACTGGACTGGTCTCCAACAAAAACAGGGATGTCCTTCAACCTTCAATGAACCGATTATTTGTTGACTATGTTGCAGGCAACTTCTGAACATGACAGAAGGAGAAAAAAACTCTGTGATTGTCTCTTTTAAGAGTATAAATGCAAAAAAGGTTCGTCTCTCTGTGGGTCCAAGACAGAGACAAAGGAATGCCAGGCAATGTTCTGAAGTCAATTGATATGAGAGCCAAAAGAAGTCAGTTTACTGCAGTTTACTACGGTTATTTTTCATCAGGGTAATTTGCCAACCTTTGCATCAACACAGTCTCAACAATCTAAAGCTTCTTGTGATTGTCCAAAGCAGCAAAAAATGCATGATTTGCATAAAGGCATTATTCCAATTGGTTAAAACAGCTCAATACAGACAGAGGCTCTCAAATCACCATAGTCAGGAAACAGTCCTATCAGCTCTTACACTGTCCTCGTGCATGTTTACGTATTAAACATATTTTAAGCAAGACAGTGTACTGACATGTAATCAATCACGCATTTGCAATGTGGGTAGTACTGTAAGATAACTGTGGAAAATATTAAAGGCATATATAACATTGTCTCGACTGCACCATGGTGATATGGCTAAAGCCTGGAAAAACGTTGTGATCTGTGTATTTTTTTTCCCCCCAGCTCCTACATTTAGCTCTCGCTATTAGTCTATACAGTCGTGCGTATCAAGAACGCACCACCAAGTAATCAGACTGCCAAATATTTATACTTGGGCAGCAGCTTTTCCATGAGCTAATCCAATTAATCAGCCATAAAGTTAAAATGGCTTTGAAGATCCACAATGATGCAGTGCACCACAGCCACATTAAAAGCACAAGGTATTAACAACCTCACTTGAGGGTTTTTTTTTAGTTTTCATTTTGAAAGTGTCTGTGAAGATCTGCAGTCCTCTAGGTTGTGGTTAACCCCTGAAGTATCCTTGAATGCCTCTTGGATGAGAGTTACAATGTTGTCAAGATCTACAACCAGGTCGATCTGTTGCCCTTGATTCAACTCTTCTTGGGTATTTTGAAAGTGATGTTGAAGAGATATGTTGTCCACCTGCTCTGTCACTGGTAACCAACGTGTCATTTTATGCTAATAATAAGGCAGAAGAGACTAAGCCACAGTAGAAGGTATAGCATATAATATGATGTAGTAATATTTGGTTGGATTGGCCGTCAACTTAGTAACTGTAGGTGCATTTTTCGCTCTGAAATGATTTTTCCCTGTGACACAGTATTAGCTTAATTTCCTCTATCTCTGATCTGGCAACCCAGCAACAGAGCAACCCCATTTAATAATACACTGCCAAGTCGTTTCCTATTGGCCTTCATTTAGCCTGTCCAAACATTGTAAAACATTATCCCAGTGACACACAAACAAACTAAGGCATACACATCCTGTTATCAGTTTGCAGAGCACAGCTACACATCTGCCCCGTATTCCCACCGCAGAATGATCAACTCCAGGCAAGAACAATTTCAAAAAGGCCAAGGGACCAGCGTAAATCTTCAAAGGCCTCTTTCTCCTCTTGCTTCCTCCCCTCTGCTGAGCAATTTGAGGATATTGATTTGGATCTGCTGTGGCCTGATGAGATAAAATGACAACAAGGTGAACTAATCTTGTTTAGTAGACCACAGGCCTGCAGTCTCTAATCATATTGAATGACACCAGGCCATTGCATGGGAGGAAGAGGCTCATGTAGGATCACATGTTCATTCCAGGATTTGGCAGTTTTTGACAATGGGATCGTGAATACTTTATAATGTGACAACGTGGCATCTTCCAGCACTTAAAAGTCAGAGATGTCAGCAATTAGCAGTAGATTGGAGCAGAACACAATTTAGATCACCATTAATGAAATCAAGTACTGCAAGACTTGGCCGTTTACTGTAGTACTTCAAACTGACTGGAATCATGGGAGAGGAGTTAGAGTTGGCTGTGTGGAAGGATGACTGAAACGTTTTCCTCTTGCAGTTTTCTAATTTGTTCATTTTGATATCAGTGTTGCTCCGTCTTGACACAGCCTCAGAGAGGCATGTTGAAGAACTCAAACAGCATTTATAGCTCATACTAAAGGGTGTAATGAGTTTGACTCCGAAAGGAAAAGTGTTTGAGCGGCACTCAAGTTGTTGACTTGTACATCAAAGTGATGACTTACTGCTGAGACACTGCAACGAACATGAGTTTTTGAAGGCTGATGAAGAGGCTCACATTCCTGCATGCTCACTTTGGGGCACGAAAATGAAAATTATTCAGCATTTCAACCTCAGACATTCATGGCAGGAAAGTAAAATTATAATAGCAGTACTGCTGTATAAATCAGTGTCAGTACTTCCAACCTGATCTGTTGTACATCTGCAGTGAAAGAAAACTATATAGTTCCATCATGTAACAATGATTATTTATCAGAGAGACAAGCGCTATGTTATCAGTTTATTAGCTGACCCTATAACGGAACTCTCTGTCTCTTTCTGTTTGAATAAACGTGGAAAATTCTGTTCTTTAATGGTGCACTCAGTGTTCATGGAGCATGGTGTACACAGAGCAGACAGTATGCTGCAACTGAATCAGAAAACTAGAGGGAGGAAGAAAGGCTTCAGTAACTGGATGGACGCAGAGCATTGGTAGTGGTCACATAAAAAGAACAGAAGATGAAAGGAAGGGAGAATGGGAAGGAAAGAAGAGGCAGATACTGATACTTCACTGCTAGAGCAGACCTGCCTGTGGTTTGCAGTAAGGCTGTTTCCTCTGTGATATGTCATGACGTCATGTTCTCTAACCTTTACGTTTGCTGAGCACATATGCTTTCCTTCAGCATCGCTTTACTTCACATTCATACAGCGGCACATATCCATACCTTGGAGCTTCCCACCACAACCCCTGTCTTCCACTGCTGGCCACTGAGCTGCTCCATTGGAGCTTTCAGGGATCAAATGTCTTGCTTGGGGGCATCTAGATGACTGCAAGAGGGCAAAATGTTGCTAATTCATTCTAATGTATTCTTAATTTTTTTTTTCCAGGATTCAAACTTTCTAATTATAGGACTGTTTTTTCTAACCTTCGCTTTCTGCTTCCCACAAGATAATGCCTTTATCACCTGTTGTTTATGAAAACTGTTTCTTGACAATTCTTAATTTTTAGGCATTTTAATCACACATGAAAGAATGCATACATTCATACAGACATAAACATACAGACACAAAAACACAAAATTTTTTTGCTTTCTCATCTAATCTGAACACGTTCCGTAAATCTTGGATTGATTTCTCAGGAGGTAGGAAGATGCTCCTTCACGGTCAGTATCTGTTTTTATTGTACTGTTACGCTGCTGGCTCTCAGTATTTCCATCTGCAGAAATAGGCAAACACTCTTCATCTTTAATACGGCTCCCTCCTGAAAAAAGGAGGGATGAAAATCCACCGTAGAAGCCTGATTTAACATCACACAAAAGGATGTGCTAACACAAACCTCAGCGACCTACAAAAGACAGTGTGTGACGCATGTCACCTCACTGTTCTGTGTCTGTTAAATAAATTAAATAAATTAAATAAACTAAAATCTCTATTGTCAGAGCTTTGAGCTGCTTGTTGTGGCCTGAACCAGGTATTC
This sequence comes from Toxotes lorentzi, assembly GCA_037833715.1. Taxonomy (NCBI): domain Eukaryota; kingdom Metazoa; phylum Chordata; class Actinopteri; family Toxotidae; genus Toxotes; species Toxotes lorentzi. Next base: position 13,423,397 of record JBBMJY010000022.1, on the reverse strand, counting down.
ACAGCAGAAGATGCACATACTTCACATCCTCATCATTATTGTCAAGGATCTGTGAAAAAAACATTTCTGGGAAATCATTAAAAAAAAAAAAAAAAAATCTGAATTGTAAAGACAGTAATGTCTTTACCATGACCATGACCAGTAAAACCATTTAAAGGGCTCCAGTGAATCGTGGCTAATGATCAGCCTGTGTCTGTTTCTATTGGAGTGCAAGGCTTCATTGATTATTTATGGTAATCCCCAAAGTTTTAACCTGAACAAGCACCAAACCTCTGCACATCAGTCCCCTGAACCTCCTCCGGATTGGGGAAACACACACATGCCCAGTGAATCAGCATTAGCTCAGGGCTGATGTAATATTGAAATGCAATCTGCTTTTAGTATTGTAGCTCTCCTGTCCAGGCCCACATGTCAAAAAATGGAATCTAAATTCACGCCAACTGAGCTGGACATGGAAAAGCACTCAGCTGTACCTCTCTCTGATCTCTTCTGAAGGTTTTAATTTTTGTAACTTTTTTCATTAGGAATATATGTTTTTTTCTTTATTTGTTAATGTAAATATGAGAAGCAAAGAAAACGGGATAAAAGAAAAATGTATGCTACGGGTGAAAAGTTTTATCTCCATTTTTTCAGTTTCCGAAATTTACATAGTGTAATTTCTCAGTGTACTCTGATATAAAAGCGTAGAAAAAACTAAATAATAAAGAGGATGTAGTAATCCAGTTTGTCCCAATACTGCCTTTATACAGAAAGAGGGTTTGTCAGTAATCAGAGGCACTTGTAAGAATTGTTTGTATTAACTTTCAAGGCTCAATTTACTTCCATTGCTGCAGGAAGTCAACCAATGTCTTTTTTTTTTTTTTTTGGACAGTTTACAGCTTACCTTTGTACCATTTTAGGTTTTTCACTGGACTTCACCTCCTTATATTTCTATAGAAACTGGAAAAATAAGGTTGTTAAAATGTTTGACCAGTAGTGTGCAACAGTGTTGAAGAGCTGATATTTTTACAGTTTTCACAGTTGCCAGATGGGCAGCAGCCAGATTTCTTTTCTAAATTGAACCTTTATTTTGCCAGGATTGTCCCCAAAATATCGACTATTTAAATGACAAAAACTAGAACACAACATGATATACCTCCGACCTGAACCAAATCATGACTTTTCCCAGTGGAGGCAGCTGATCAGTCCACACTCAAGCAGATAACACCAGATTTTGAATTTGGACAAATTCTCCCATTTTCTTCAGGAAACCCTTTGGAAGTATAAACCCTTCCCCTTTTCTGTCTGTTTTCCTTTCCTTCTCAGATGGATAGTTGGCATGACTCCTGCCCGGCTGTGAGCTGAAATAAAAAAAAAATGCTCTCACACACACAATTGCACTCATGCCCATGCACAAATTTGGATTCACAAAATACCAACTGTGAGGTCTGGCATCAGTTGTGGGAAGGGAGCTTTTAAGCAGCATACCTTCTCCCTCCATATGCTCCAAACCCGACCCAGCAATTATATGGAAACCTCAAAGCTAACCTTAGAACACTATCTGGGGACAGAATCATGGCTACCAGCCAGTGTTGACCTACCCTGGAGATACGCCTGCACTCCAAATCCTTCCATCATGTTTAAAAAGACCCACTAGGTTGAAAGTGTTTCATTTGCGGATTGTGATAAAAGGGTGTCTGATTTCAGTGTTCGATTAAATTTAAAGGGAAATCTCACTTATCTTATATAAACATGATGGACATGTACCTGGTATTCAGAGTGGATCCCTGTGAGAATGCCAAGTGACCACAGATGGAAATATGTTATCATCATTTCGGAAAGTTACGTCTTCTAAAACATGTGCTTCTTTCTTTATGTCATAGTCATAGTATAGTCTTTATGTCACTGCGGTGAGCACTGCTTTGATGCAGACAACTGGATTTACAACAAAGCAATGCACACTGGTGCAGATTATCTGCAGAGCGTAGCCAGATTTTACCAGTTACCATGTCAGGATCGAGGTATCAGTGATAATGTGCACATCTACTAATGTGGAGAGAAAGAGGGTGAATTCAATTCTATGCTGTTTGCTTCAGTGTGTTTCTATGAACAATTTTAATCCACAATCAAAGCCAATGCGGTTAGTGAATTTTTCTGTCATGGAAGTCAGTTCATTTAAATTATGAGTCCGTTATTGCCCTATTGTTGTACTGTAAGATTGTGTGCTCATTGTACGAGTTAGAACACTTCAAAATCCTCTTTGACGTTTAATTCTTAACAGAATCAAAACTGCAATGAAAACACATGTAACAGAATAACCAATAAAAATGACTGTTCAATCTAATCTCAGGAAATGGAATTCCTGTATAAACCCCAGTAACATGGCAAAATCTGTAGCAACATGAATTCATTGTGGATTAGGTGCCTTTACAGCCTCACCAATCCTTTCATTCCTTCAGTCAATGGTAAGGAGAATCAGAAGAATAAAACATTTTCAGACCTGTAGAGTGAGAATGATTTATCACAAAATCCCTGCTCTGAATTCTAAAGAGAACATTATTCTCTCTATTAGTATAATAAGATTACGGTGCTGTAACACCAGATCCAAAGATTTAGTACTTAACACTAGATAAATTTTACTTTATATTGTTTTCCAAGTGTGACTGTCAAATACTCCCACTACAGTAAGATAACATCAGAACTTGAGTCAGAACTTGAAAGTGTTGTGTCTCTAGCACCGACAAACACAGTTTTGTTAACTAGTTAGTCTGAGTAAGTGAACAGTAAGTGAAGTTTTCTTGTATGGATAGGTTACTTCTTCAGACTGAGCCACCAGGCAACTCAGCTGCAGTCCCCGTTTCCAGCACTTGCCCTTGAGGAATCCCCTAATCTGGGCATGGTTGCTCTTTCCTGAAAAAACTGATCCACTAATGTCTTGTGGGCCCTCACCTGGGATCAATTTGCCCAGGAAACCCAACACAGCTCGCAGGCTCAGAGGGGCACACAATGCACTTAACCAAAATACCCTATAATAGGGTACCCCCCCTCGCCCACCATACAGAATTTAAAAACACTTCTACATCAATACTGGATTAACAGACAGAACACTTACAAGTCCAGAGATCAAAAAGAACCATTGTCTACTGACCTTATCTTAAATATCTCTTCTTCTTCACTGCTTAAAGCATTTAAGACAAATATGCTCCTGTGCTGGGGGTTGAAAGCAGAGAACCATTTTTCTATCCAAACAAAAAAAAAACTATAAATTAAATTAAAAACACAAACAAAACATCAGTCTAAATCATAGTCTCACTCTAGTAAGCACAGAAAGATGCTCAGCACACATAACATGACATCCTATAATGTGTTCCCTGCCTATCCATCCATACTGTACAGCCTGGGAGTCGCTGCTTGCCTTGAGGATAACATACTGGATGTGACTTCGCTGAGGCTGACGAGGACAGAAAGTACTTGGATGGGCTTCCCTTCCACCCTGCTGCTTGAGCTCCTCTTTGTTCGCCAGATCAAGTGCAGACGAAAAGAATAAGGACAGAAGAAGCCAGTTTGATGTTGAGACATATTTTTTTGGCACTCGGGTTTGGTTTCAGTACTTCACCCTGTACGTGAGTGTCGGCGTACGGATGTGAGTCTTTGTGCGTGTGATGCAGCGTCTGAGAGATGCTGTCTGCCAGCTTGTACGAATCCAGCATTTCAGTATTCTGTGCCTCAGAGCCTGGCGGCGCTCATCACTAATACAACCCCCACTACACACACACAGAGCTGCACAGACACACTGCACGTAAGGCATATGCAAGTCTAAGCACCCCCACTCTTGCACCCACATGCACACACACGCATGCACAACACCCTGCCTACTGGAGTGTAACCATGGAAACCGTGCGCCTGCCCAATAGGGGATGTGATGGAGGCAGCAGAAGAGAGGGAGAGAAACAGGAAGAAGTGTATGCACCTCTATTCAGCCATGCCGTGCATGAGTTGATGAATCAATCTGTTACAGTGAAAATGAACTGGCAAACACTTTTTAAAATCAATTCAGAATGTTAAATATCAATGTAATAATGTTTATATATTAATTTTTCCAACATTTTGAACTGACAAAGATCCAAATTGGATTGAAAATAAAATATTCAAACACATTTATGGTTTAGAGTCAGTTTGCAGGTATTACTCTTTGCAATCTTATATTTTTTAGCAGCATATTTCATTGACTGACTTATATTAACATTGTTTCTTGTTGTTTTTAGTGATTTAAAAAACGGCTTTTAAATGTCTCACATTTTCAACCTTCTTCTGCTGTAATTAATTTGCCCCAAAAGACTACATTACATCTAAAATCACAGATCTAAAATATGTAGAGAATGAGTTCAATTCCTTTCATTTGAAAGCAGCATGGTTTCAACAAGAACTACTGAATAAATCAATTCACTTACATATTAGAAGTGCATTTGCCATTAAGTTTGGGTTTGAAAGTACTCTCTAACGAAAGTATGACAATAAACCTGTCTGTTACGGCTTTCCTGACATACAGTCACAGAGACAGCACCCATACAGCCAATAAAGCTTCTCAGAAACCATGTAAGGTGCTATGTCTTTTACTGTAAGTATTCACAGCATACAGCTCACAGCACACAGCCATGATCGAGTCTCACTTATACAGTACGTTAGTGAGTAAGACTCTCAGCAGCATGACCTATTTACTACAGCTTTATTAAATGTTAAAAAAATTGACATTCACCATTTGGCAGCTGGGAAGAACGCTGATCCTCACCATGATGAGGTCAAAGATGTAAAGAGTTTGGAGATTAATCTAGGAGGACATTCAGTATATATATATATATATATATATATATATAGGCATCTAATACATCCCATTGCTATCCTGTTGCTATCCCTTGGATGTTCTACATCTCGTCCCATGATTAATTTGTTTTCTGAATAATGACCTTAACAACAGCCACACTTATTACATTATTGTTTTGTTGTATGAAATAATGCACCTTGTCTTTCCACCTGAGTATAAATACTCTCTTTTAGACAAGTGTATAGTTATCTATCTTCTGCAACCCAGTATGACCATCTTTGTGATGCTGATTTGAGCCGGCAGAGTAAATTTGGGCAAAGAAATGACAGGGCAGCGCGTCTCCCTTTCTCAATATCACTGCAGAGGTGCCCTTGAGCAAGGCAATTAACGATCACTGCTCCAGTGGGACTGCTCGGTATCTAGCAGATCAGACTGTGGCTCTTTTTGGCACCTTGCATGAATGTGGAGCGTTGTCGCAAATGGATTGATGTAGATCGAAACTACCCAGAATAAGTAAATTACTAGATGACAACCACTGTTTTGAAACATTAACCACCTTATCTGTATGCAAGTGTTACTACAGGGGTACGAGGAGCTCTTCTGTGCCACTCAGCAGTGTCCCATTAGGTTCTTGTGTTCTACACAAACACACACACACACACTCAAAACACGATTACACATTCACAGGTGTGGACTAACATGCAGGTACAAACACGGAGAACTGATGTTCATTCATCGTCGAGATTCCTTGGCTCTTCTGGATCTTGACATCATTCTCATCACACTCAATGTGACAGGGTTAGACTTTATATGAGGTTGGATTATGTGCTGATGATGGTGTACACCTTTAACACTCTGTTTTCTCCCTGAACACAGCTGCACAGAAACAATCTGAAGAAAGTCACATCCAGTTCATTGTCTTGGAAGATTTTACTGTTTATTTAGCGGATCACATGGTCTGACACTTTAAAAAGAACACAAGCGAGAATTAGTGTGATCGATCTTTGCAATTAAAGCCTTTTCATAATGACTTTTACCTATTATCGCGCTCACATGTGGGCTGTAATGGGTAACGCCAGAGTAATATTTTTAGCTCGTCAGCCCACCTCCACATCTCTCCCTTTTTCTCTGTGAGCACTACAGGTGGAGGAGAGTGTCAGCGATACAGAATGTGTGTAGGCGTCCGCGTGGGCAGCAAGTGCGATTTGAAGCCCGCGTCTTCACATGTGGGAATCCGTCACATGGCTGAAGACAGAAGGATGAGTGGGCAGAATAGTGACAGAAAGAGAGAGGGACAGAATAAATAAGACTACGACGCAAAGTCAGTTTGGCAACCTAGTGAAAATGTCAGCAAATGTGCTCAGTTATGACATATGTCAGACCAGACATCAGCAGCATCTGACTCTGCTGCTGACTGACCTACTGAAGCACCCTCAAACATCCTCAAAAGTTGCTTATTCTGAAAATTCTTAATCTTTATTAAACTGCTGAGTTAAAAAAAAAAAAAAAAAAAAGATGCTCAGCTAAAATGCCATGAAGCATTTAATGACATTGCAGCTTACAGCGGCAGGTAGGCGCTCAGTGTCTTGCTTTTTCACAGTCTGCTTTGGGAGTAAAACCAGTGATGTTTTTATTATTTCGGAAAACCTCTTAAGCCATCAAACCGTCCTCTCTAAGTTTTCCAGGAGAAATGCCGCTTTTGTTGTTTTCTGCTCTCTACACCCCCACAGAACTCAGCCTGGAGACAGTCAGCTTATCAGCCGACTCGGATGTTGAAATAGTCTCTAAATAATAGAGGATCCTACACCTGAGCTGTCAGCAGCAGGTAATGCACATTAACTGTCTCTCACAGTGCTTACCAACCTCATAGCAAACAACATTATTTTCCAAATCTCATTAAAATGTATTAAAGGCATAGAAAATAATACTAATAATAATAATAAAAGTTCACAGCTGGTCATCATAGCTAAACTTTCAGTATTTCTTAGAGCATGATAAAGCTGATCCTTCAGCGTTTTTGAAATCCACACATAGTGGAACAGAAAAACAGAGAGAAACCCCTGCTTTCTGCTAGAGACGGAAAGTGTGTTAGAAGGAAGACATGAAATAGTAAAAAAAAAAAAAAATTTAAAAAGCAACATGGGAAGTGTAAGAAGGGCGAAGAGAAAAAGGGTGAGGAAAGCTGGAAAGGAGAGGAAAGAGGCATGTAAGATAGAAGGGAGAGGGGGGGAAAGAGACTGGGAATAATTGAGGAACAAGGAAAGATAGAGGAATAAGTATGGGAGCGATGAGGTGGTGAAGGGCAAGAAGGAGCAAGAGAAATAACGAAAGAGAACAAAGGGATGTGAGGGTGGCAACGATGGAAGGCAGAAGGCGAACAAAAAAAAAAAAAGAAAGGTAGTTTCACACCCCTCTAGCAGCTCATTTTCACATTCACACCAACCTGCTCAGTCACGCACACACACTGTCTCTCTCTGGCAAACCACTAAGTCAGGATCTGTCGGGTTAAAATCAAGCATAAAGCCCAAATTCGGCTCTGGACTGAAAAATAAAACAACTATAAAACAGTGAGAAAGTAAAGAAAACACCAGCAGGAACGGGTGCTGTTATGTTAACAAGCTCGAGAGCATAGTGAAGAAGTACACTCACATACATCAAATTCCTGTTAGCTTAGCTTTAGATTACATGATGTGAATTTAATTCTGAGAGATGAACTGGTACTAAAGTCCTTGTTGTCTTCGCAAAATAAAAAGATTGAAATGGAAACCCCAACAAAACTTAAATAACTTTTGGATTAGCATAGAAGGGAAATTAAAACCAGCAAGACTCTACAAACAGACTGCAGGCATACTGTGTGCTAATTGTGTCTCAATTGCAATTCAATGAAGCAATAAAGCCTCCCATTGAGACTTCGTCCAAAAATAATAATCCCTCTTTCTCACTCAATAGGCTGCCTACAAAGTCATCTCTGTGGTGAGCTCTAACACAGACAGATAGAGATGAACTGGTGAGAGATGACAGAGAAACACGCAGCGCAGTGGAAGCCTTAAGGTATAATACTCAACTTGGAACTGGAAAATTATCAGCCTGAATCTCCAGACAGTCTTTAAAAGTTGTGGGATGGGGTGGATAAGTACACTAACATCCCTTCTGTCTCTTCTGTTTTTATTTTTTCAGTTGTTTATGTACTAGTAGCACTTGTTTATTGGGTCTTAGTGGTTTTGTATTATCTTTTCAATTAAAAGTATTTCATAATAAATGTTCTTATTATCGACAGTCATTGGCCATAAAGAGACTCATTGATCATTATCGCCACTAAAGTGATTTTTCCTTCATAAACCGTAGTCTAGTAAATACAAAATAGATGAGAAGCTTGTTTCAGCACTCCCTCCGGTTGGCCACTTCTGACTAACTGAGCACAGGGATAAACATTTCACAAATCACGAGAGCAACAACACTGAATACTGTCAGCAGTAGGTCTCAACGTCATTTTTTAAAGTCTATTAAATGTATCTGATTTATTCAGTTCCTTATAGACACCTGTGCTAACATTTCAAAATAAAATACCTTGACGGCCTTTTCATGTGCATAACATCAAAATATAGATAATAGAGCTCAGCTAGGATGCAACTTGTACTCAAGTGCATGCAAGCAAAAATGTGTCAATGCAGGTGCCTCTTCCTGTTTTTGTACCTTGCTACTCCAGAATGTCCTCTTTCCAGGTTAAGTAAAGTTGAAAAGACACAATGGATGGAATGATGGTATGAGGAAAGAGACTATGTGCATGAAATGTGCCTCGGGCACTGAGGGGAAGGAAAGTCACTATCATTGTATCGTACAGGACTTGTGTCAAATTCTACTGCTAGGAACACTCAAAACAGAGAGTTGGATGATGAAGCTAACAAAATTATTTTTGTATGACATACCACAGTCTAGTCAGCACCCTTAGAATCTGGGGGAAAAAGACATGATCATAAATTCATAAATCTTTCCTACCATTTGTAGAGGCCTCTTTCGAAGGTCCCTCTCAGTGACCAGCCTCTCCTGGTCGGTGACGTAGAGTCCACGCTGTGCTAGCGACTGGATCACGGCATCGTGGCCCAGCAGGGGCTTGGAGGCGTCGCTCCTCAGGATGAGGCTGCCGGCCCTGCAGTAGAGGTCTGCGGACAGCAGGAGGCTGGTCACAGGAGGCTTCAGGTGCTCCTGCTCATACTGGTCTGTGTAGAAGGGGTCCTTCAAGTCTGTTGGGATGCTGTCTGTATGGTGGAGGGGGAAGAAGTGGGATTTTTGGTAAGAGACTCCACTAACTTCCTGGGTGGCTCAAGAGATGGAACATGTAATTAGTGTGTTTAATTTGTGGCATATGCATCGGTTGTACTTTAACGTCTCACAAGGAAGAGTTTGAATTCTTTAGCATGAAAACTCAAGTAAACTTTAAATGAGCTGATGTACAGTGATGGCAGATTTATTCCCAATCTGCAAGAGTTTGGCTTTATTGGAGATTTTCCCCCCTCAGTGCACACATTTTCTGTCATTACTTTACTTTGGCAGGCCTGCTGTATTTTTCATTGCCATGCTTCTTAACGTGGATATGTGTGGATAGATCTCAGCGTTGCTATAGCAACTGCAGGAGGAGTGGAACCCGATCGATTCATCTAGTCTGTATCTCTGCAACTCCCAGCTCCCTGGGAACACCCCTCTCGCGGCCTGTCTCATCAAACACAGAGCTTGCATGTGTGTGTTTGGATGTCAGTGCATCACCTCAAGAAAGTCCAAATAGTTTTTTTGCCTTTGTGTTTCATACCTTTCTTGTGTTTGCTGAGCTTGGAAGCATTTTTATCAACCAAAATGCTTGAAAATTTAAAACAAACAAACGTTTTATATCAGTGAGAGCCAGGCCAAAGCCAGTCCTTCTTTCTCCACAATAGATTAAACAATAAAACCATGATTAACTGCTTTCAAATGAGATGCTGCCGCTGCGTGAAAACATTAAGATACACCTGCATGCACTCCAGATGCAGAGCCCATCACTGTGTCAGCAGCAGGGTAACAGATGCAAATTTTAATACTGCCCTTGTGTGTGTATGCAGAGAAAAATGTGACGTTGTGAGCCACAATGACAGCTTTACACTCCTCAACACCACTACCCATCCTCCCACACAAGCACACACACACATACATACAAGCACACAAAACAGTCAATGAATTACCTGCTTAGACTGACCATTATCAACAAGGTCATCTACAGAGGGACTCTGTGTTACTATGGAACAGAAGTACAGAAAGCAGCAGTAGCAGCTATCTATGTTATAAGCTTTTCCTTTAAATACTACACTCATGTTATTGATCCCAACAAAGAAATGAATCTTTTCTCCAGCCCTCCTCCTCCATCCTCCACAGGGAGGTCAGAGGTCAGGTGAGCTACAGAACTACACCCCTGGAGCTGGTAGCGTGTCTGCATCTTGCTTGGGTAGCTAAGAAACAACAAATTGCATTTATTTCATGCATTAAATTTATTTCATGTTGTTTTCCAACATGCAGGCTTTTCTGCAGTCCCAATAGTGTATTTCACTATTTACTGGCTCTGGTTCATGTTGTCACTGTAATTTATCTGCTTAAAAAGAAAATTACAAAGTCAGTAATGTTTGTTTGTTATTTGGAGTTTGCTCAAGGGAATCTATAAAGGGAATATAGAGAATTACACGGATTTGGTTTCACCACCAGGTCTTTACTGTGACTTCTAGACACAATTAATATTCACTGCTTATGAAGCAGAGTTGTACAATACATTAATTATTATATATTTCGGTATGTGCTGTTTGATAGTATTTCCCGATAGCGGATGATCTCCTGTTTAGCTTGCATCTTGCATGTTCTTGCCTATGTATTGATGCACTCCTGCACTGGTGTAATGAAGCAGATGCATGTGAAGTATTCAGAGCAGCGTAGGAAGGGATCTGGAGATGAGCCCGCTCTTTTTCTTTTTTGTACTCTCTCTCTCTTTCTCTCTGGAGGGCTGTATTTTTGGAATCAGCCCATTTCATTCAGTCCTGATTGAAAATGCACAGAGGATCTGCAAGGGATCTCATGATTTCTGGGCTATTACAACACAGTGGCACAGGAATAATGTGCTCTGTAGCTAGAGCAGCAGCTTTGTTTGCACTGGTAGCACAAGCTGATCGATGATTTTAGTGCTGATGTCACCATATGACCAGTAAGCAGATAGTACTATAATGACTACAATAATAGGGATCACAACAAATAATAAAAATGATGGAAAAAGAACAGACTAACAGAGCACAGAAGAATCTAAAAGACAGAAAGACTTTATTTCAGTTTGTGCAGCAACTCTGATATAAAAGTTTTGTGTGGCGCACCTAAATAGATGTATTTATGCGTTTTTACCTCTACTTGTGTCTGTTCGCTTGTCAGTTAGATTACGCAAAAAGTACTGAACCAATTTGCACCGAACTTGGTGAAGGGATGGCGCATGGGCCAGAGCAGCATCCATTCAATTTTGGAGTAAATAAGGATAATTTATTATGAATTTGAATTTTTTTCTCTGAAGTCTGGTGTATGTTGTTTGACATTGACCTTGGCAGAACTCTGTGTTCTCTGACTTCCCGTCTAGTTTTATCTGTACTTCTTCCTTTCAAAGAACTGACTGGAAATGCAAGTCGCATAGTTCATTCATAGACAGCAGATTAGAAAAGTGACTCCTCCGCTCAGAGGTCAGCTTGTGAATGTAATGCCGTTTTGCCATCCTTTCTCAAGCAGTACGTTTAGGAGCTGTTTGCTGTTTCTCCCAGAGAGAAACATTGTTCTAAATACATTTTGAATGTTTTTGAGGAAATGGGCAGACAAACTAATTCTGATACCAAATAATGCCACAGATAAGCACTGAATATTTCATGGCTGCCACTTTCATTTGCAAAACCCAGTCTAGAATTTGAACCTGGTAAAGAATCACTGTTGCACACTGACCTTATTACTGTACTTCGGATGCCCCTCAGAAATGTATCTGCCTTAGTGACAAACTCCTGAGCTGAGATTTTTTTAAAACCCAGCTTTAAACCCCAATCATTTTCATTTCAGTGTAAGGACCAAGGCTTCATTGATAATGCAGGATGTCATTTAAGCCCAAACTGTGGTTTTAGTGGAGCATATCTGAAATAAAAGCAAAATTGAGACACTATCGGCTGCAGTGTGACCAACACTTTTGAAAAAAAACCCAAAAGATTTATACATAGCTACAGTAGCCTCAGTGGGACACACATAGGTATTCCCTTTGAGCTCCTTTAGATCCCATGAGAGTATTTTCATTGTGCTTGATGTTTTATAATATGCTCTCAAATACTATATAAATACCAGTATTGTATCAGGAGTAGTAGAGTATGTTTTGGCAACTAACATTTTTAATGTATGCAAAGATAAACAAAAGCTTCAAGTTTTATTAATTTAGCCTGAATTTAGTTAAGCCTACAACAGCAGTAGAAGCAGCTTCGATTTATGGAACCATGCATTACAGCTTAAATTATATTATATTAATTTATATTATATTAATTATATTAAATTTAGGGCTATGCAAGGTAGAAACATGATGCCAATCCGATCTCGTTCTGCCTCTCTGATCAGTGATGCCACCTTATCAGTGTCATTTATAAGCCACCACGGATCAAAACCACAATATGAGGGGGCTGTGTCAGAGACATTGGTGAAACAGAGGGAGTTACTGTATGTCCATGTCGTTGTAAATCCTACTGATGGACGACAGAGGGTCATAAAAGTCTAAATTACACAAATTCCAATACAAGTATCCGAAATCAATCAATTCTGACCAGTAAATGTGAAAGGTAACAAATATTAAAATGGAAACCAATCAAAATAATAAATGTCATTTTGTGGATATTTGCACACAACATATTTGTTAACTTACAAAAAAGAGCCCATCCATCCATCCGAGTTCAGTTTCAAGTTCAAGTTTTACATGTTTAATACAAATAAGCATTTCAATTCATCATTAATTTTACAATTAAACTTCATAAGTTGCATAATTTTTAACCATTCAGAGTGCAACAACTAAATTTTGAGCACTTTTTTCAACAGCAGATTAAGAAAAGTAATGTTTAGCAGTATGTTCTAACAAAAACAACTAGATGTGGAGACAGGAACAGGAGATTCCATGTTTTTGGCTGAGGAACCACAGTAGGTCCTTTTTAAATCTGTTTTAAACCCTAGACTGATCTTGTACGAGGTGAGCCTATGCTAGCTGGATAATCAGACTCAATTGCCATTTTGTTTTCACTGCACAGCTGGTGATGTGGGCGGCGATTTATAAGTATGGAATCAATCCACATCCTTACATTTCCTGAATTAACATTCCTACACTCTTTAAGATGAATGCATATATACATATAGATA
>JBBMJY010000022.1:13385630-13409746 GCA_037833715.1 Toxotes lorentzi | reverse complement strand
TATAAATATGTGATGCCTCTGTTTCTAAATTCTCTGTTTCTAAACAGGTTTTTCTCTGATGGAAAACACTGCTAACTCTGTAGGGAATACTAGAAGAAAATACTGTCTCGGGAAATCAGTGGTGATATATATATATATATATATAGTCCACGTTGTCTCAAACATACAAGGAAAATAAGGGTTTGCGTTTGTTTTGAAGGCTGTTTTGTGTCACAGCCTTTTAAATTCTACTACAGACATATTATCCATCTATTGCATCAGGTTCTGCTGTAATTAATAAAGATGGTGAAAAAAAAATAATGCAACACATTAAATACAACATAAATATTCATGCAGCGTGCAGGTAACTGTTTCGAGGTACAGTCATGCACCTACCTGTCCCGTACGCTTTGGCCACCAGCCATGTGAGGCTGCAACAGATTTTGGCTCGGGAGAAGTCATAGTGCTCAAAAGACTTAATTGCTGGAGCAAAGAAGGTTTTCTGAACATCCCTGACGGCCTGAACTTCACCCATATTTCTCCCTGAATTGTACTGTTAGACCCTATGAAGCAACACAACGCCAGAGCATCCCACTACTGGAATTTCGCGGAAAACAATGAACGGCTGTAACTACTTGAAGAGATGTGGCGTCTTTAGGCGGGTTAATCACAGGTTCTTTCAGTCATCAAACGCTAGGCTGGCAACGTTTTCGATTTTTTTCAGTCTTGTTGACGCGATGAATCGCTAGTCTTGGTGTTTTTCATCCATTCTGCTCCCTACCAGTTGAAATGGGCTCCGTCGGACCAAGCTGAGGAGGTTTCCCTGGATTTCAGAGGAAAAGCTGCTCTTTGACCGGTATGAAAACAGAGAAATTTCCATTCTTAGGCTTCTTTGGAAGCAGGGAGCTTCTGCCTTTCATGTCCATGTATTCTTGTATAGATAACCTATGTGTTTTGCAGTCCCTCCTCTATTCAGTCTCTTAGTGCCGTTGTGCGGTTTTCCTGCCGCACTGTGGCTCTCCAAGCCCCGCACCTTTGTTGCATAATGCGCATGCGCCGGAGATATCTTCAAGGACTATCGGGAATGTTAACATTTTTATATTTGCTCGTTGGTTTGAACGGCCCAAATGCATGTTTTACCGTAACGGATTGGCCGAAATTGCAGAAACTGTCTACAAATTTAACTGGACTGACCTTGTATTAACTACTGATTAAAAGACGTTTTATCACGATATTCTATTTTGGGTCTGTAATGCATCTGCTATATAGTCATAATAGCGAAGATTATCCAATCTCTGGAATATATTTACCACGTGACCGCAGGTCAACCGTAGCATTACTGAACTAAATGTGTATAGGCCGACCACAACACTGCTTTAAGTTAAACATGTAAACTTTATCTTTACGATGAACACTTGAATGTGGCATAAAAAGAGGGCAGCGTGCATGCAATTAGCGAGAAAACAAAGCAGACAGGATGTTCTTAATTACATATATTTAAACAGTTTTTAGGTTACTGTCTATCACAATGCCCTTATTCTAGACCAGTATACCCCTCTCGTATATTGCAGCTATGTCGTATAGTCCTAAAAAAACGGTTCAATTACCCAGCCACACCCCACACCCACAATGCAAACCCAACCTAAGAAAGAAGACTTTGCATTTTAATAAAGCTCACGTTTAAAAAAAATCGTATATTTAATCTAAAGCATGTCAAGTGCGTCTTTAATAAAGATGGCTTATAACCTCACTAAGGTGTACCAAACAGGTTATTCTACGAACCACATTTCCCGACGTGCAAAGTCGCAGTGCGTCATCATTGTGCGTCGGAGTTGTTTTGAACCGTTGGAGGATTTGACGCAAGGAGGTATGTGTAATGCTCTTTATGTATATGAAACATTCAGCTAAGACACCCACCGGCATTTAGGAGTCATTTATGGCCGAACCGTGGTTTGAGAAGTGGATTTTCAAAATACACGGAAACGTGGAAACCTTTCGCTCAGACTCGCAGGAGTTGTGTTTGTCTTTGTAAAACTGCAGTTTCGTGAATGTACGAAACCACTGGAAATATGACTTAACCAGTGTTTAAGGTGGATTTACCATGCGTGTTCAATCACATTTAATCTTTGTTAGAGAACTAAAATATGTAATTTCCTCACTCTCACACAAGCCCAGACGTACCACATTAATTTGGAGAATCTTTGACATTAACTTGACTTTTACATCTGTTTTTTTCTGGTGGTCCTAAGTTAAAAATCCCCAACAATGTTTATGCCAAGAGCCCTGAAAGTGAAGAGACCTGCCCAGGCATCACAACAAATTCTGAATAAGAAAAGCAAGATAGAACAGGGTGAGAGGAAAGATGAAAGTAGTTCAGAGACACCTGTTCAGAAGGAGGACACAACTGAAGAAACCAAAACACAGGATGAGACATTACAAGCAAGTGGAGTCTCTGCAGGTTTGACGGAGAGCTCAGTACATGAGTCTTCCTCCGGTGAAACAGAGGAAGAAGAGGAGGAGGAGGAGCCCGTCAAATCATTCAAAAAGAGCCAGAGATGGCCGGAGCCAGGGGAGCCTGTCTGTGTGATGTGTGGCCGCTATGGGGAGTACATCTGTGACAGCACTGACAATGATGTCTGCAGTCTTGAATGCAAAGCCAACCACTTGGTGCAAATGGGAATGGGGACTGGGGCAGATGTGTTTAACCGTAAGGACTTAAACGGAGATGGAAGGACTACTCAACCTCAACAGTCAGCAGCTGATGCTGGTGCGGTGGGTGAAAGTGAAGAAGGGTATTCCTACAAGGAAGATCCATTCATATCAGGCCTAACAGATGAACAGGTGCAGCGTATTAAGCAGGAGCTAGGCATTGAAACCCAGGGGAAAGATGTCAGGAGACCCATTATTGAGTTTGAACACTGTGGTTTCCCTGCCATGCTGAGTGGGAACCTGAAGAAGGCCGGCTATGAGGCGCCCACGCCGGTCCAGATGCAGATGGTGCCTGTTGGTCTCAGTGGCAGGGACGTGATTGCCAGCGCTGACACAGGCTCAGGGAAGACTGTGGCCTTCCTCCTGCCGGCAATAGTGAGAGCACTCGAGGTACAGTAGTGCAGGTGACAACAGAATGATTTGTTGTTTCCATAGTGCCTTTTGTTGCATTTCATTCACACAAATACAGTTCACAACATGAAACTGCCTGTTCCTGCACACAGGAATACATATTTTAATCTATAGAACCTTTTTTTAAGGGGAAACAAATTTGTCCACCTTTACCATTACCATGGCCTGATTTCAGCTTTAAACGATTGTTGATGATGTGGGGGTAAAGGCTTATGTGAGCTGAGTTATCCACCAGCTGACAGAGGAGCTGCTATATAGCTCCTGTACAGTTATTAGTATTATGTAACTATTCACTAAATGTTTCAGGTAGACATGTAATGTGTAACATTATTGGGTTAATCTAATGGCTTTTGGGCTTACATATGTGTTCACATCTTTACATATTTGTTGACTACATCTTTTTCAGAAACCAGCACACAGTGTGCACAGCCCTGTTGCTCTGATCCTTACCCCCACGAGGGAGCTGGCCATTCAGATAGAGAAACAGGCCAAGGAACTGGTGATGTGCCTCCCTAACATGAGAACCGCCCTGCTGGTGGGCGGCATGCCGCTTCCCCCACAGCTCCACCGCCTCAAAAGCAGCATCAAAGTACAGTGCAATCACAGTATTTCCCCATTCTGTCAATCAGAACATTGGCTTTTATAATGATTTGACTCTTGCAGCTTTTTTCCTCATCGTGATGTTCTTCTTTTAATCCTCTTAGATTGTCATAGCCACCCCTGGGCGACTCCTTGAGATCTTGAGGCAGAAAGCAGTGCAGCTGGACAAAGTGAAGGTTGTGGTGGTTGATGAGGTATGACAGACACAGTGCAGACAATCAGATTTTCTGAAAGGTACACTTACTAACATTTAAAGGGCATCAGACATTGAAAACATTTAGAGTTTGGTGCCTTTGAGAAAAAAAATAGTCTATAAGGTTAAATGAATGGGTTTCAGTTAAGTACCAGTACTACACTCAGTTCTTAACATCCTTCAGAAAACCTTAATCTGTGGTAATACAGGACAAGTTTTCATACTATTTCAAATATCCTTAAAATTCTAAAAAATGAGCGAACAATGTCCTCGATTGCTAATTGTGACTAAAGTCATATCCTAAAAAATGTTATAAGATTGAAGATTTTTACCAAACAACCTCATAATAGTTGTGAAAATTACCTGGAATTTCCACCTTTACACTGTTTACTGTGTAGAAATCCTAGTGGACAAAGTCCTGGAACCATATGTATTTATGGTGCATCCTGTAGGTGGACACTATGTTGAAGATGGGCTTCCAGCAGCAGGTTCTGGAGGTTCTGGAGCAAGTCCCTAAAGAACACCAGACTCTCCTGGCGTCGGCCACCATCCCAACAGGGACAGAGGAGCTGGCTGCTCGGCTGGTCTGTGACCCAGTCCGTATTGCTATCGGAGAGAAGAACCAGCCCTGTGCTAATGTCAGGCAGATCCTGCTATGGGTAGAGGAACCCTCCAAGAAGAAGAAGCTGTTTGAGATTCTTAATGTAGGTTGCACCCTGTTTTGATTTTTAACTGTAATTTAGTGAGGTGTGGTTAGAAAAACAGACTTTCTCAGCAAATCTAGTTCTCACTGAAAGTTTCAGCAGAAAGATTTTGGGTGGAGTTTCACTGCAAGCCCTGCATTCCCAGTTTCAAACTAGGCTTTCTTTAACTGGTCAGCAGTTTTCTTTTTTTTCTTTTTTTTTTTGTAAAACCAATTTTAATTGTACTCTGGTGAACCAGAAAGTACTCTGGTAAGAACAAACACAAAAAGTGGGTTATTATCTCAGTTTTAGTTTATAGTGGATTTATTGCTCAGTCTTGACATGCACTGGTACCAGCTTGGTATTTTATTAACTGTTTGTTTAAAGGTGGGATTTTCTTAAGCTCCAAGGACCAGTCTCCCCACTACACCATATTTAGACAGCCATTTCCACAGCGCTGGCCCCCGTCTGGAGGAAATGGGTGGGCCCTAAGCCATGGCCCCACTCCAGGAATCCCAGCAATGGCTTGTATCAGTTATACAGGGCAGGACATCTTCAGTTAACCCAGTGAAGAAATGTGGTTACTCATTGTGTGAGTAACAGGAGATCCTTTCTGTGTATAGCGATGTTGCAATTGTGATTCTTTTAAAATTTCTGACTGCTCTTATTTAATCCAGCACTGCCACTGAACAATTAGAAAGTGGGTGGGTCCTGCAGGATTCCTGTAGGATCATTAGGCTGTTTGACTGGATTGAGAAGGGGCACCCCAAAAAAAACAAAACTCTGGAGTGGGCAGAACTCAGGAATCACCTGACACAGTAGCTTTAGATGCCACAGCCCTGACAGCATGGTACATGATAATTTGCTAAAGTCAGAAACTCATTGCATGTTCTCACAAATTGGAACCAGACCCATAGGCTAAGAGCTGAGAGAAGTTTGATGCAGAAGTCTCATCATGATCACTTTACCTACCCTACTGTGTTGGATTTGAGAATCACGGACAGACATGAAGAGCCTACTTACATAACATTTATTTAGGCTGTGTAAAGTTCTTCTGTCACAGTCTAGGTGGGAAGGCAATAAATAACCTGGGACTTAGTGAGTGGGAAAGCAATTTTCACTCATCTGTTACCATACAGTCTGGCAATCCTTAACTTTTGGCTCTGCTAAATGCACCAGTCAACTCTTTTTGATTGCAGAAAAACCTGATATATAGCCAAACAGGTGAATGTGATCATTTTTAAGCATGTCAGCCAGTTGCTCTACTTATTTTCCTCCAAAGTGTGTGTCACTAGCTGGAGAGGCATTATTGCCATCTGCTGGACGATTCTGACCCTTTCAGTCTGCCAACAAGTTTCTATAAATCAGCATCTGGCATGATGGCATACACTAAACATTTTAGATTTACAGTTTTTAACCTCATAACTTATTCAAAACTCTCAGTAGCCATACACAGTGGCTAAATCTGTGTATAGTTACTTAAATATGTGTTTTTAAAATCCTACCTTGCTTTTGTGTTTTCCTGTGTTGCTCTGCAGGACAGTAAGCTGTACCAC
This sequence comes from Toxotes lorentzi, assembly GCA_037833715.1. Lineage (NCBI taxonomy): Eukaryota > Metazoa > Chordata > Actinopteri > Toxotidae > Toxotes > Toxotes lorentzi. The sequence goes on along the minus strand of JBBMJY010000022.1, from coordinate 13,403,615 downwards.
CCTCCAGTTGTGGTGTTTGTAGACTGTAAACTGGGGGCTGATCTGCTATGTGAGGCCGTCGCCAAGGTGACAAGCCTCAATACAGTGGCAATCCACTCTGACAAGAGCCAGTGGGAACGCAACCGCATCCTTAGGGTGAGTCCAGCAGCAGCCAGAACATGTACAGTCAAGTGGATAATTAGCAGCGCTCCCATGTTTGGTGTCCAAGAGTGTTGCAAGCATTTGAATGTTATATTAACACTAAAAGATCTAACAAACAGTGTTTCAGCCTCTTTGTTCTTAGAAAAGACATGGAGGCCAGATGAGCTCTTTTTCAAAATCACAAGAACTGTACAAAAACCAGCTCCTAAGAGACAAGAAAAAAGGAGAGTGGATAAGTAAAGCAGGGATTAACGGCTGTAATTGGTTAAAGCACAAAATGATCCAGATTTTAATTTGGATGCCATTCAACAGTAGATCACCCTTCCTGGTGAAAACAGGGGGAAAAAAGTGATTTGACCTCTTAAACTCTTGATTTTCCTCTTAAATCCCCTTTAAGTTTCTTTGAATTTAGTAGGAAAAAAAAGATTTTTCAGTGTGTGGCAGTATTGCGCATTTTACGCTCTGGCTCTGCTGAGCCAGCGTCATTATTGAAGCTATTTATACTCATGCTATGGGGATATTCAGGCTGATGTCATATTTATATGACTGCACCATTACATCAGATGGAAATGTACTAGTCGTCTTGTGCAATATTTTACACATGTTGCGCTGTGATTAAATGTAGTATGTCTAGAAATTTCAAAAACTTTGAGCTCTCCACTGTAATGTAAAGTATTTCTGGTGTTTGCTTGTTCATAAAGGTGGAATGAACATTAGATCAAGCAGAATCTGTAGTTAAATCCATAGAACCAAGTTGCTTATTGGTGGAAATTCGGTCATTCATAATGTTCACAGTCCATGTGTTCAGTGTTCACCATACTACATGTCTGACAGTGTAATATTTGCTCTATTTTGTCTTCAGGGTCTTCTGGATGGAGACTTTGAGGTGGTGATCAGTACAGGAGTATTAGGCAGAGGACTGGACCTGGTCAACGTTAGATTGGTGGTTAACTTTGACATGCCAAACACAATGGATGAGTATGTCCATCAGGTTAGCAATACCTGATGTGGGAAAGTGGTAATCTTAGTTCTGTTTTGCAGGAAGGGTTTTTTTAAGCAACATTGCATTGTTTCTTTAATGCACTTCTCTGAGTATTGTATTTGTCTAGGTGATAAAGAAGTGCAGCGTATTAAAAAGTACTATTTTATTTCCAATGAGTTACTTTAGTATATTGGTATATATGCAAAATTCACCTATAATACTTGATTAATATCATGGAAGGAAAACAAAAAGGATTCTATTTACACTTTGGTTTCTTCTCATCCAGGTGGGCAGAGCGGGACGACTGGGTCACAGGGGAACGGCCATTACATTTCTCAACAACAACAACAAGCGGCTGTTCCTGGAGGTGGTGAACCGGGTCAAACCCACAGGGTCCATCCTGCCTCCGCAGCTCCTAAACTCACCCCACCTCCATGAGCAGCAGAGAAGGGCAAGACAAAAGACCAAGCTGGGGCCGGAGGACACCATGGTCACTAAGAACAACCTCATAGACATCATAAGGAAACATGACCGTCGCAAGAAGTAGCGAGTTCTTCCCATCATTCCTGCAATGGTGCTGTCTATTTATTTAGGAAATGCTAAATGTGTATTTTGTATATTGTATATTAAAAAAAAATAAATGTAATTTTTATGTATTCTGATGGAGAGTCTTTCTTGCCATTGCTGTGATGTACTTCCGGTGTCTTTATTAAAGACCAGTTCAGTAGTTCCAGGTCAACCTTAATGATTTCTAGTCATGGCTGGATTACTAAATGGACCTAGTGGACACAGACCCAGGGTCCCAAGGGATTAGCTCCTGGACCAGAGCCTCTGACTGAGGTGACTGTCAACATTTATTCTTAGAGACTAGACTCTTAGAGTGAAATAACTAAAAACAACACAAAACTACCACAAAGATGCAAAATGACTACAAAACAACACAAGCAACAACAAACAGAGAAGAAAGGATTAGAAACACACAAAATCACCACAAAGATACACTAAGTTACTACAAGGGCAAAAAATGGAATACAAAGGGATGCAAAATGTCCAGAGATAGAGTGAGGGGAGAGGACAGTATGGAATGACATGCAAAACAACTGCAGTAATGAAAGAGTACTAAGAGACAAAATGACCACAGAAAGATGAACAAACAAAAACCACATGTATTGACCACAATACCAGCTCTTTCAGTCTGGGTGTCTGTGTTGTTCCCATCAACTCCATAGTCTTTTTGCTTAGACTACGGAGTTGACGTCATATTTCTAACGGTAGACTGCTAATTTTAGAAAGGAAAACATGAGTAACATGAGCTGATTTCAGTTTGCAGTTAATTGCAGAACTGTACTGGATACACAGTATAATCTTGATTATGCTGCCACCTAGCGTCAGTCTCAGGCACCTCATCTGTCTTGATCATGAGACGACGCAACAATTTCCGAGAATTCAGCCAATCAGCTGTCACTGACGAAGACGGTTTGAAATTGAAGCGGGCGAAAGCGGAAGAGGGGATGAAAATAAACAAAAGTGGCTGTGTTAGCGTGAACGCGGCTTAAATTTTATTCGAATGCATCTAGGTTCACTTTCAACTAACATGCCGATCGGTACTTGCGTCCGTCTTACATGTGTTTCATGTCGTGTACAGCTGCAGTTGGAGTGACCCAAGCGGAGTTGCCGTTAGCGCAGTTAGCTAACCCGTAAACTCGATTTAACGTTTTTGTTTTTAGCAGCCGAGAGTCGCCATGTCGTTATTTAGTGTACAAGCGAGGAAACATACAGCTTATTATGATCACCTAATGTCAACATCATCGTCCAAGACACCGGGCAGAGAGCGCCTGGCAGAGAGAAAAGCAACAGACACAACGCTGGGGAAAAGTGAGATATCGTCCGGTGACTCTGCTTGTGAAGACAACAGGTTATCTGATAAAAGCCGACAGGTAAACAGGACTTATGTCATCTCTGCGCTGTCAAAAAGCAGCAGCGGGCATCAGACTCCTTACCGGAGCCGACTCACCCTGCAGAGGAGGTCAAGGAGGAAGACCGGGGCTGAAACGGGCGAGAAACCCATGATTGAAAGCAGCCAGAACACCACGCCAGCTCCAGAGAAGAGACTAACCCTGCAGCGCAGGACCAGGACTCCCTCCATGGATAAAAGTGCACAGGGGCAGCGTGGGGTCAGCGGTACTGGCCAGCAGCCAACGCATAAAGTCCTCGGTGAACCAAACGGTAGGACACCAAGTTTATTCAGGTCTGTGAGTTTAAGGGAACCTGCGTCTAAGAGCAAAGACAGAGCGACTGCTGCTCATGTGGAAACCCAAGGGAGGTTGGGGCACAGCAAGACACCCTCCACCACTTTTTCCTCCGCAGTCAAGCAACTAGAGAACCAAACTTTTAAAACCCCTACCAAAAAGACTCCGTTTGAGAAAATCGCAGCCAAGAGGGATGTGTTCGAGAGATTGGCAGGTAAAGAAGCCCCTAGACCGGTGGCTGTCAAGTCCGCAAGTCTAGAGAGGCCCAAATCCCGAGCACAGCAAGCTGAAGATAGGAAACCTATCCCAGCTCCTCGGGTCAGTAAGGCGTCCGCAGGTGTGCACAAGCCAATCGCAGCTTTGCAGGTGATGAGGACATCCAATTCAAGCCAAAAGGAAAACGCGACCCAGGCCAGGACTTCGATTGCTGCTCCAGCTCCCGCACCTACCGAGCAGCCCCAGTCTCGTCCCAGTGAGGCCCTGAAGCAGCAGGATTCATTAAAGATGGAAAACAGTGCAGTGACTGTGGCTGTCCGTCTTCGTCCTTTCAATGCCCGGTTTGTAATGCAACACTTTCCTTAAACGATATGATATCTCTCAGCAGGGGTCAGGGTGTGGGTCTGCAAATGAGTTTTACAATGTGTTTCAGACGCTATCAACATGAAATTAAGACTAGGCTGTTTATGCAAGTGGAGATTAAAGGATTAGTTGATTTACTCCATTTGATCCATTGATTGAATATGCAGATTAACTGATAATGAAAATAACTGTTAGTTTCAGCCCTATACTGCAGGCTCTATAAGAGTTTTCTGAGCTGGAGAATGACAATCAGACCACCAAACTACAAGTAATGTACTTTTTTAGTTTATGGAAGTGCTCAGATTTAAACCCCTTTCTTAAATAATGTTTTTGAATATTTCTGCTCTGTTTTAGGGAGAAGGCAGAGAAGGCATTGCAGGTAATTTTCATGAACGGTCAGGAGACTGTTGTCCAACATCCGGACTCCAAACAGAGCTACTCCTTCACCTATGACTTCTCTTTCTGCTCGGTGAATGAGAGCGACCCCACCTTTGCCAGCCAGCAGACGGTGTACGAGACACTGGCCAAACCTTTGCTACTCAGGGCCTTCGAAGGGTTCAACACCTGTCTATTTGCCTATGGCCAAACAGGCTCTGGAAAGTCATACACGTGGGTATTTATATGGGTTTTAGTTTATTACGGTCATTTTCCCCCATTGATTCACTTTCCTCTCATTCCCGTATTTTATTTATTCTTAAAAAATGTATTATGTTTCTGAAATTGTGATTTATCAACTGTCAGTTTAATTTCTTTAAAATGGTTGTTTTGCAGAATGATGGGCTTTGGAGAAGAGGAAGGGGTTATCCCACGGTTCTGCCATGAACTTTTTTCTAGTTTGGCTTCCATGGAAAATAAAGAGGTAAAATGTGGCATAGGAGCATTTTTTAGCTGGTTGAATAGTTCTTTTTTTTCTAAGGCAGTTTTACTTGGAAAAGCCTTGAGGCTTTCTCCAGAAAACACTGCTGCACTACTCCTGAATGTGTACAACACTTACTTAACTCATCAAATGGCCCATTTGGCTTGTTATGTTTCAGGTCAAATGTCATGTAGAGATGAGCTACTTTGAAGTGTACAATGAGAAGATCCATGACCTCCTGGTGACCAGAGATGAGCCAAACCAAAGGAGGATGCCTGTAAGTGATTTTTACACGCCCGTAATACATTTCTTAAAGCAGCAAAATATAGGTAAATTTGTATTTTTAAACATAAGTCCTCATAATTTTAAGACTGTTGTCTACTATTGTAAAATTGTTGATGACAGTTAGTAGAATTGGTTGATACATATTCAGATAAAGTGGTTTGGCTGTCCAGTTTAGAATGGGAAATTTTTTTTTTTTTAACCTTCCTACCTGTCAAGAATGCATTTCTGAGATGTGTATGAAGTATATGATGTATAATGAGCTATGAATCCTTGAAGATAAAACCCATTTGTGTTTCCAGCTGAGGGTGAGGGAACATCCAGTCCATGGCCCCTATGTGGCTGAGCTTTCTACGTAAGAAAACCCTGGCTCTCTTTTGCCGCATTACACTTAAGCAAAGGCAAAAAGAACATTCTTGAATGGTGTGATTTGCAGAAATGTTCACTTTGTTATTTCTTCACAGGAATGTTGTGAGCTCTTACAAAGACATTCAGGTAGGTTTGAAAATGCTGCAGTTTTATAGTTTCTTCTTCTTTCAGATGCAAGGTCATTAGCTGATGCTCTTATGTATGACTTTAAATGATTGAGCAAGTCAAGGTTCAGTGTCGGGTAGATAAAGAGGCCACAATGAAGTACAGACATCAACGTTTGACTGTATAATAATGTCTTGAGAGTGCAGCGCAGGCATTGGGATAAGTGCTGAGCTTCAAAGATAATGGAAATCAAAAGGGTAGCAAGGAAAAAAAAAAATAATGCTTTGTGTTTTAGGGGTGGCTGGTGCTGGGCAACAAGCAGAGAGCCACAGCAGCTACAGGAATGAATGACAAGAGCTCCAGATCTCACTCTGTCTTCACCCTGGTTATGACCCAAACCAAGGTATGGCTTATTGGCTTAACTGTGTCATAATCAAACACACAACAAAATAGAGTGTTGTCTGAAATATTTTATATAATTACAATACATTTTTCAGAGAGACATTGATTAACTTAGGCGGTCATGTGTTCCAGCCAAATGTTACACATCCGATCAGTTTGTCTCTGTGTGCTTATGTACAGACAGAGTTTGTGGAGGATGAGGAACATGACCACAGTATCACCAGCAGGATCAACCTGGTGGACCTGGCAGGCAGCGAACGCTGTAACTCGGCCCAGACAAGTGGAGACAGACTCCGGGTATATGCACACGCACACAAACAAAGAGTTATTGCTGCTCAAACATGAGAATTGGCTTTCCTGCATTTCATATTATTGCTGCTTGGATATCTGTTTTTTATTTCCTTTTATCGGATAATATAAACAAATATGATGTGATCAAATGATATTTGTCATTATAAAAAAATCACTTTGGGTCCTGCAATTTGTGATGGCCATTTTTCATTCTGGCAATTTGAATCCTAAATAATAGCTTGAAAAATAGCCGGCAAGAATCAGTAATCATGGGTTGTATCCTCAATAGATCTGGGTGTATTTAGACCCATTTGCTCATTATTTGATCCTCTGTTCATCTTATAGGTGATGATATAGGTGAACCACAGAAACGAACCACTCCATTTTTTTTTTGTAGCAATCAAGTTAGACTCCTAATATCCAGCATTATTGAAGTTGTGTTTTCATAACTGCATTTGCATGTCCTGTTATTCAAACAAGGCATTTCCTGCATCATTATAGGAGGGTGCTAGCATCAACAAATCCCTGCTTACCCTGGGAAAGGTCATCTCTGCCCTGTCTGAACAGGCACTGACCAGGAAGAAGGTCTTCATACCATACAGAGAATCTGTCCTCACATGGTAAGAGATCAGAACGCTTGCACAGATGTAGCTGCTGTAGCTGCTGTTTATTTTTGTAAGCTCTCTTTATTAGTTAAGCACCATCCTTACCAAGTTCCTTTTATTTTATTTTATTTTATTTTCTCTTCTTCTGCAGGCTGTTAAAAGAAAGCCTCGGTGGTAACTCCAAGACAGCCATGATCGCCACGCTGAGCCCTGCAGGCAGCAATGTGGAGGAAAGCCTAAGCACTCTGCGCTATGCCCAGCAGGCCCGAACAATCATTAATGTGGCTAAGGTCAATGAGGACACCAGTGCCAAGCTCATCAGAGGTTAGTCACTCAAAACCTACTTAATTTACCTCTGGACTATTGGTATTTTTATTTTTTTTTTTATGACTACAATAAGCTTTTTAAACCTGTTAATTTATACAGCTTTTAAATTTATCTAAACATAAATTGAAATCATAGATAATAAATAGTTTCATTATGTTTTATTAGTATGTTTGTTTGTGAACCTGTCCGGACATGCCGGACACCCTGTTGTGAGGGAGAGATGTGGCCTCCTTGACTACAACAGAGGGGAAAGGCAAGGCTAATAAAACACCTTCCTCCTTTGAGGAAACAATTTCGATATATATATATATATATATTTTTTTTTTAGTTTTTTTTCCACCGTGCACAATCATGCACAGTTGGATAGTGTGTTTTTCCGGAAGTTCAGGTTCTTTGTTAACCTGGTCATCTGCCATTCTATGCAAACAGCACACACCTGCATGTCCTTATTCACAAGGAAAGGCAAAAATGGCTTTTCTATTTCTGTTTAATGTTCTCTTACCAGACCCCTGGCATCGCAGGTGTGAACAATATTTGTGCACTGGAAGAACCCTGCAGCAGAAAGTCGGGCATTAAACCAACAGATCGTACTACTTAACAATCTTTTTATCGTCAATAGCTTTATTACAGTATTTGCATATACATAAACTCATCTGAACTGTTATCTATTTGGTCTTTCCCGTGAAGAGGTCCTTCTTCATTTGCCTCTCGTTTTTTGTCTCGCTGTCTCTGTCTCTTTATTTTCACTTGCTTTATATGTGCATGTCTATCTTACTATTCGTGTCTTGCTCTTGATCTTCTTCTCTCTCCTTCTCTCCCACATACCCTCCTGTCTGCCCATCTATCCATCACCAACTTATTCACTACCCAGTTCAATTAAGGCTTGGCCCTAACCTTGCCTCTAGGCCATATTTATGCACTGTCAGCTGCACATGGCGGCTAACTGTCATGCAAGTATTATTTTTCATGAGATGATTGTGCTGCTGTTTGACAGTCTTAGCACTAAGGGGAGCTCTTGCTGTGGATTTCTCTCATGTTGCCTGTCAGTGTGAGACACTCAAAGTGAATATGCCTTAAACATTACAAGTCAGGTCGGTGTTGCTCAGTAAATTGTCATCAATAACTAACATTGCTGGTCAGATCTGTAACAAAATCTGAATATTTCTGTGGCTCCTGTTAAAGTCACATCTTAAAACACACTGTCAGGACGTTTATGCAGCTCCCTACGATTTTATATTGGCTGGTATTCATCTAAGCTTACATTTGCCCAAAACTGGTACATAATAATTTTATTGTATGAAGTATTTTTGGACAAAATTTGTGTGTGTGTTTCAGAGCTGAAGGCAGAGGTGGAGAAGCTGCGAGCGGCCCAGATGAGCTCCCAGGGAATCGAACCAGAGAGGGTCAGGCTGTTTCAGCAGGAGATTACTGCCCTGAAGAACAGACTCTGTCAGCAAGAGAGAGAAATGGTCGAGGCCAACCGGTTAGCGTTACTTCAGTCATAATAGATGATTATTCATTTTGCTCATTTTGACACAACACACCCACTGATTATCAATCTCCTTTTTGTGGGGATCATAGTAAAAGCTGTAGCAGATTGCCACATTTTAAACAAACCCAGTGATTCTTCATATTCCTTTTCTGTATAGGTGATTTTAAGCTTTTGTTTTGTTTTCACATTTTCTGACAGGGCATGGAGGGAGAAACTGGAACAAGCTGAAATACGCAAACGTGAGGAGACCAAAGAGTTGCAGGTAATTTGCTTTGAGCAGAAAATTTGTGTCTTATTTATTGTTTAACTTCCTGTATATAGACCATTTAACTTCAAGTCTCAAGGCTCTCAATACTTGTCAACGTCTAGCTATTGAGCCCTGGAAAGAGCATTAATAAATATTCCTGTGGCAAGGTCTGTTGTCAGAGGTAGAAATGTTCTTGCTCTTGTGTCGCCTCAGAAAGCAGGTGTGACGTTCAAAGTGGACAACCGTCTTCCCAACCTGGTGAACCTGAACGAGGATCCTCAGCTTTCTGAGATGCTTCTCTACATGATCAAAGAAGGTCAAACCACAGTGGGCAAGCTCAAGTCTGACTCCAGCCATGACATTCAGCTGACTGGAGCCCTCATTGCTGACCAACACTGGTGAGAAAGTTTCTCTGCAATGTGTTTGCCGTCTTGCCTGTATGCTTATTTAACAGAAATGCACAACAACAACAAGAAAAAAAAAACCACAAACAAACAAACAAAAAAAAAACGTTAAGATGAATAGTTTTCAATTAACAGCTAGTGTAACAGGAATTATGGGTTCAATGAGTCACTAAAATAATCATCCAAATTATTAATCAATAACTAAACCAAGGAATCGTTTTAAGGTATTTGAACTCTATAGTTAATAACCTGTCTTTGTTTTCAATGCAAAATGGTCATTCAACTAAACATTTTTTTCATTTATTCATTTATTTTAGTGTTATAACCAGCATTCATGGTACTGTCAGCATCACTCCCATGGAAAGTGCCAAGACTTTTGTTAATGGGAACCTCATCTCAGATTCCACTGTCCTACATCATGTAAGTAGACCAGACAGATCCTCTACCCTCTGTAAAATTCAAACATTGCTTTATACTATGAGGTAACTTTAGCCAAGGACTCAAACATATCACCAGCCTGTTTGTCCAAAGCATTTTATAAATGAATTTCACTCTTTTCATCTGTATCTGTGTATCTGGCTTCCAGGGGGACAGGGTGATTCTGGGTGGAGACCACTACTTCCGCTTCAACCATCCAACAGAAGTGCAATCTGGGAAGCGGGCATCATGTTGGACAGGAGCAGGCGATGGCCAGAAAGATTTTGAATTTGCCAAAAATGAACTGCTCGCCGCTCAAAGAGCTCAGTGAGTCAAAAGACCAGATGAAAAACAAAAACAAAACATATCACTAACAGAAATCCTGGTGTTTGTTTGTTTTTTTTTTTTTATCAGGGCAACATATACTGTATATTTGTGCAATCTAATAATCAAAGTAAGAACTCCCTTTAAGCCATCTGTATATGTCTCAGGCTGGAGGCAGAAATTGAAGAAGCCCATTTAAAGGCTAAAGAAGAGATGATGCAGGGAATCCAGATGGCGAAGGAGGTGGCCCAGAAGGAGCTATCTGATCAGAAGGCGCAGTATGAGGACAGGATCCGCGCCCTGGAGAGAGAGCTGGTACACACAACTTTAATTTCTCTTTCTTTTTTTTCATTTTTTTTTTTTTTTAAAAGAGAAGATGAAGCATTCTGCTTTCTTTACAGGGGCCTTTTAGCTGGCATTTTTTCCCATTATAGGGGATCATGACTGTTAAGTGGTGATCAATACACCAATACACTCTAAATACTGTTACCAACTGACAAAACTATAATTGCAAATTACAGTATATTTTCTTAAACTTTGTATACTACATTGCATTATTACAAAGCCATCAAATACTTTATATCCTGACAATTTGTGCAGCCAGTATCGAATAATTTGAATGAATTTGAATGAATGAATTTATTCAGAATGAGGAGAATGAGCGGAAACGTCAGCAGGAATTAGACCAGCAGAGGGTGGTCAGCCAGATGGCAGAGCTGAAGATGGCCAAGCTGGAGCTGGAACAGGAGGTGGACGTCCACAAGAAACGCCTCCGCCTGCACATGGAGGCCCAGGTCAGGGCACAGGGCAACATCAACACAAATTTCCGCTTCACTTGACTTGACTGTTTTAAGTTCTTGGGACGTTGTTTCTGTGCTGCATAGGTTTTGTTTCATCAAGAAAAAAAAAGTTTACTTGTTTTATCTCGCTGTCTATGTCTGTTGGCCTTTGCAAAACATATGAATGTTAGCAATTTTACAGGTCTTTTTTATTGCCCTCACAATGGTGAGCTAACCCCCTTTGACTTCTGGAAGACACTGTGTCCTTCTAAGTACTAACAACTTAGCCTAAAGTCAGAGATTCAGACAAGTGGGTGGTAGAGCTGCAGTATCTGAGAGTATCTGGATTGCTCCTGTAACCATAAATTACATAAACTCCCTCATTGACTCATTCTCATGATTTCTGATGATCTAAAATGAGCTTGAGAAGCTCGAATCAAATGTGCTGTCACCAGGGTTTTATGTGTAACTGATGGGCCATTTGGGTCGTTGTAGACCTTGGCTTCAGGCATAATGTTTTGGCCTGGTGGTGTTTAATATTCTGTATCTTACCAAAATTCACTCCAGGCGATGGAGGAACACCATGTGAGTCAAGCGAGGATTGTTGATGCCCTGGAGGCTGAGAAGAGAAAGATCAGCAAAGAGCTGGAGGAGATGCAGAAGAAAAGAGCTTTACGGGAAAACCACACTCCCCGAAATGGTAAGATCTGTCAAGTCACTAACACATATTGGATATATACATATTGCAAAGTGAGAATTTCAGTCTCACTGAATTGCATTATTATTATTTATTGGATTGACTACAAATATGTTTCCAACAAACCTTTTCCATGGCAGCAAACAGTAAAATGTGTCTTTGTATTTTTTTTCCCCCACTCTCCTCCTCTGCTGTGTGGGCATGTCTCCACAATACTGTGTGACTCACTCTGGCAAAGGAGTCAAGAATTACTCCTCAGCCACATCCATAGAGTCGGATTATAATGGTGTCTCCTATTTCAATTTAGTTCTGTGAATGTATGAAAGGAGCTACGCATCCTGTTGCCTCTTGAGCAGCATATTGGCAGAGATGAAATCAGTGTCAGCAATATAGGGTGATATGTATCCTAGAAGATGAGAACTTCTGAGCCTCTCTGCCTTCATAAACAGAGTAAAGAGAACTGTATCATACACTGACTGAGAATCACATGTGAATAGTGTTCTTGAATCGAAAGTTCCAGTAAGAACAGCATTACGGTCGTGAACCCCTTCCATCTAGCACTATCTAAAGAGGCTCAGGGCCGTTGGTTCTGGTGTAGTGAATGTTTTATTTCTCTATTGCAGTCTCTCCACAATGGGATGCCATGAAGTTGTCCCTGATGGTCGAGGAAGCTAATAAGATTAGTGCTAAACTGAGGAAAAACACAGTCTTCAGCAGGTATTGCAATATATTATCATATGTATTGCAGGTAAAGTGTTGTCTTCATTCAGTTATTTAAGTGGCTTCTATATTATTTTATATTACAGCTTTCCCTCAATTACAGAATTATTTCAATCTTGACAGTATCAGTAAAGTCAGATTTTTGTGTCATTACTGGACTGTCCTCTGTTGTAGACATGAAAGCTCTGACAACGAGAATCTGGCGCAAGGTGGTTTGCTACAGGTGCGGGTTCAAAACACAAAGCTGGGGATCTCCACATTCTGGAGCCTGGACAAGTTCCAGAACAACATGGCTGCTATGAGGGAACTCGAACAGGTTTGCCTTAAATCAGTTCTGCCTTTAGAATCATCACTTTTCTGATTTAATGATTTTTTTTTTTCATGTCTTAAAGCACGTTTAAAAAATTCATGTCATGTTGAACTATGTGTAACTGGACCAATTCAAACTGAACAGATATTTTACAAATAGTGCTGATTCCTGACTTGGAAACATCCTGGACTTGTTTTTAATGAGAATTTTAACCAAATTATAAATAAACATGAACTGGGTGCTACAGAGGTTGAGTTATGAGAGCTCTTCCCTCAAAGGCAGAAGGCTGTGAGAACATGTTTTCTTTGTGTGGTTGTGGATGCAGTAGATTTGCCCGTATAACCCATATAAAAAAAAAACACGTTGGACCAATGAAACAAAATGAAGGGCTGCACACTGTTGTACCCTTAGATGCAGTTTAATGAGACATCCACCTGTGACGGTTCGAACTGTATGGTCTGAAGATTACAGTGGACGGACCCCAGACTCTGTAGAAGAGCATCTAGCTTGGAACATCACTGGCGGATGTCTCATTAAACTGCATCTAAGGGAGCTGCAGTGTGCGAACCTTCCTTTTTCTTTTTTCTTTCTGTGGTTTACCAGTTGAATTGGAAACTAGGTCTGAGGTGTGAATGTACTAGCCTTATCATAGGCTTTTGACTTCTCTAGGGTTTTTTCTCAGTCTTTTGGCCAATTTCCTTCGATCAGCTTAATGAGCTGAGCTGAAAAAGTATGTACGAGTAAGGGATGCTGAATAGACTATTTTTTTATGGCATTTTATTGGATGGTATTATTGGATATTGTGTATTAGAATTATCACGGATGTAATAATATCAGAAACACATTTACATCCATACTGATATGCAGTCAGTAGAATCGTGATGAGCAATAAACAAGTATCACCAAAATGCTTAAAAATTCATTGGAAGCCTGTATGTACTTGTTTATTTAATTTGACCAGTACTCTTAATAAGATAATGGATAATGCCTGTAGATTGAAGCATATTCACCCAGCCTGCTTACCTCTTCCTCATTCTACATATTCGGTCTGACATCAGCTAAAGTGCAATTGCCAATTTCCCAGGTGTTTGACCTTATTTACAGTCCAGAATGGGTTGTTGAATGCCCGACAGAGGGATGCTGCCTCACTTTGCTGTGCTTTTCTCATTAAGTCGAGTAAATGAGACTGGGCATGTCAGCAGTAGTTTACACTCCGCAGGGGGATTCCACCTCTAAGGATGACGATGTGTTTTATGACCCTGATGATGAGTGGGAGCAAGATATATCGGCCTCCTCTGCTTCCACCTCCTCCTTCTCACGCCGAAGGTAATTATCCCACTCTTGCTCTCTCCTCTTATCCATCAATGCCGCTTTCTAGCACCTTACATTTACATTAGATTTAAGGATATAAATTGTATTTTTGTCCATTTAAGGAAATCATGCTATTAGGCAGTTGTCTAAAAACAGCTATAGTGTGTTGCTGAGGGAAGTACCACATTTACCATCTTGGATAGAAAATGTTTTTGCACTACATCAGGTGGGTCTTAATTCCACAGCCCTTATGCTCAGTTCTTTTAATGTGAATAATATGTCAGGCAAATGGATGTATATGGAAAACTGAAAGGTGGATGGAGCATGGGAAATCATTTTTGTCAAACACTTTGGAAGATTTTGGTTGTTTTCACAAAGTCTTCCTAGTTTCCACCAAAGTGATTTACAATCTGGCACATATTTTTGACTTTCAACACATCCTTTTTTGCTTTCATGAAAAGTTAACCAGAAGTCGCTGCCCACAGAACATTTCCCACTTTATCCTTTTTCCTCTATTTATTTATTTCATTTCCACGAAGGCCAGGCCAAGGGGTTTAGAAAAGGGCATCAAGGGTCTCTATGTTTCTCACATAACCCAAACACACAATGAGCACCTATGGTACTGTACATGCAGATTCCCAACATTTTCCCCAACAGTGTTATTCTTGTGAAAAATGTTTGTGGTGCCTGAACTACCAGCAGACCTAGCCAAATGAAACATGGCACAGGGTCTGTGGTTTCTTCATACTTTTTCTCTCTCTGACACCATCAAACCCATGCTTAAGCCCCATGGCTCACAGTTATAGCTGTTTACTGACCTTCCCACCCCTAGATTGTTCATAGTAAGTAAAGTTTATTCTCATGCAGTTTCACCCTCTTACACCAGTTTAACAGGCATCCAAACAAAATAACATTACCTCAGTCATGTCCGTCAAAGGTGCACTGTCTACATTTAATGAGGGTAAAAACCAATGCCCTCATAACAGCGCCAATAAATAACTTATAGCACTTAGATACAGTAAGGAAATCAAACAAATCTTTTCTTGCAATATGTATAACGGCTTTGTACTTTTGCACCCTATACTTTAATAAACAGTAGTAAACACACCGAATTCGTACACTGGAGCATCAAATCATGCTGAACGAGATCATCAACATGCTTGACAAGGTACTCACAGAGTTTTGAATCTGGTTTGTTTGGCATTAGGAGCAGGAGTTTGTTGAAGAGCAGAAGAATCTCAGGGCGTCTCTACGAGATCCGCGTCCATCCGATTCAGAGCCTCCACAATGGCTCCTCCCAGAGTGCTGGTAAGGCACTGAGCAGGATTACTTGAATATTTTAAGCTTTCTTACCAGCTTTCTTTACTATGACAAAGTTCTGTGAGAATGGGGTTTATTGAGGCCATCATTGCACACCCTATTTCTTCACTTTGTTCCAGGGTTGATGGGTGTCGCCAAACCTCCCTCCACCCATTCCAGCAGCACAGACTCTGCCTTGCCCGGCATCTGCAAGGAGTTGATTGGTCAGTCAGTGGCCCATCTGCGTGGTTGTAGTGGGAGAGATGAGAGCGTGGCTGACAGGTTGGCCTCTGATCTGAATTTGGTGTATGCGGCTGTCCAAACCATATCTGACCTGTACACCAACCTGGATGATGACAGCCAGGAGAATGGTGAGATTTATCTTAATTTTTATGTGTGATGGTTGAGAAGTTACTTACATCCGTTCATTGGTATTCAAACTTAGTAGACAGATAGTTAACTTTAGACAGGCCATGACTAGAAAACTTGCTTGGCATATTATTTTACTATGTAGTTGTCTTCTGCACACAGAACATAAATAAAAATTGTTCATGGTTTTTGGATGGCATACCAATTCTTCCATTCATTCAGGCCAAGGGTTATTGTTTTCTTTCTGATTTACTGTGTAGGTGTATTTGAACCAGAACTTTAATAATTTTCTCCTGCAGTGTTTCTGTGTAACTTGGTGGCCCAGACTCAGCTGGTCAAGGCCACCACAGCCATAGAGACTGCAGTGTTTCTGACCATGCAGTGGTTGGCCAGCGTTAAACCCTCCTCTGGCCTGCTCTACACCATCGCTGAGGAACTCAGGAGCCAAGTCAAGAAGATGGGAGGATTCTTTCAGTTGCTCATTCAGGTAAACACAAAATTACCATGCAGTGATAAAGGCCATGCATTGCCATTAAACTGTGCTTTTTGTGGCACTCGCAGTATATAAATCAGTTAAAAGACTGCAGATTCTGAGCTGAAAAATGATTTTCAATTTAGCCTAGTTTGGACAGGGGGTGGCTAATGAAAATGCAGAGCATTGATTGACGGGTCTTAGCTCTGAGCTGTTTGAGCTCTGTCTATGGAAATGGCCAAGCAGAGGGAATTCTCATCCTTGAGCCCCAAACAGAACATGAATATATGGAAGGTAAATCTAAATTCCTTACCAGCCTCAGCACCTAAACACACAATTTTCCCCTCTCTCTTCTGATTTTTCACATTCTCTGGTATTTTAATTTATTTACCAACCCCTCAGACTATGTGGACCACTTTGTTAGCTTGCTTGCATTGATTCACTATTAAATCAATTTTAATTCAAGCTGTTTGTCAGTTATTTTGTGCTGACTTCATGTTTACTGAAATGATATTTTTCTCTCCACCCAGGGTTGTGAATCTGAGATCACATCAATGGTGACAGAGGCACGGAGGAAGAGCAGTCAGTGCCTGGATGCAGCATTGCTTGCACTTGGCCACCTGGCGGCAGTGACTTGTATGCCGCTGAATGCTGTGGAGCTGGGTGCCCAGGCCACGGGCAAGGTAACACCACCATTAATACCGTAGCAGCTACTACCTGTGGTAAGGCACTGGGGTAATCACTGTAATCAAGCCCCTACTCCACAATATCAGAGAATGGAATATTAGCTGTGTGGATCTCAGAGCAAGGAAGATATTGGAAGGTGGGGGATTATTGAGCTGAATAAGGATACAGCATGCTTGATTTGTTCATGTACTAGTACTGTGGTATCCCATGTTACGCTGCATGAACACATGCTAAAGAAATGTTTAGAATTGTCAGTCTTTCACGAACGCACCACATTGAGTGCAAGGGGACGGTGAAGGGCATAAGAGTTCCTTTTTTGTGTGTTCTCTTCCTTTCAGTTTTATTGAACACAAGGATTAATGACTGGCATATATCTACACTTCTACTGTACCATCTACACACTTGTATTGATTATTTGTTGTTTTTCTTTTTTTCCCCTTTTTTCTTTTTTTTTTTTTACATTTTCTCTAAAACAGTCAAAACATCCAGGGGTTATATCATAAGCAGCTGCAACCTGCATGTCCATGAACCAAAGAAAGAAAGGCTGCCAGAATCTCACTTTCAGAAAAAAAAACGGTTTAAAAGATCCCCAATGCTGGAGATGGTTTGAAGTTATTTAGAAACAGTGTCACCACAACATAGTTTGTCGAAAAATGTACCGCTAAGTATATATCTCGGTCACAGTTCTTTAAAATTAATAATAATGATTAAAAAAAAAATCTAAGGGATTTGTATCAGGATTGTTTATATCATGTTAAAATGTCGTTATGTCATGTTCTCATACTCTGCTCTAAACCATAACAAATTATAATAAAAATATGATTTCTATTATTATATCATTACATCTTTTCAGCCATCAATGGTCATGTGTCTGCTGAAGGGGACCAATAAAGGCGTCCACTCTCTCTTAGAAGAGAGCCTCATCATCTCCAGGGAAATGCTAAGAGAGGCTCAGCTGTCCTATCCCAGGAACCCAGTAAGAGATCATAAGCATTCATTAAAAATGCTGCGGCTTTTTGTACACCTTCCTGT
Organism: Toxotes lorentzi; assembly: GCA_037833715.1. Lineage (NCBI taxonomy): Eukaryota > Metazoa > Chordata > Actinopteri > Toxotidae > Toxotes > Toxotes lorentzi. Next base: position 13,385,867 of record JBBMJY010000022.1, on the reverse strand, counting down.
TTCATTTAATGCATGGAAATATGACTCTAATCATCCCATCACACAAAAATTGTCATGATCAATATTATATACAGATTTTTGGTTAATAACATTTGTGAATGTGTACAAAAGTGTTTTTTTTTTTTTTTTTTTTTTTTTTTTGCAAAAGAGTTGCTATCACCGACCCCTCTCCTCTCTGTTTCCAGGTCCTTCAAAGCTTAAAACCCAAAACACTTGATTTAACCTTTTCTCTTCAGA
>JBBMJY010000022.1:13366148-13382534 GCA_037833715.1 Toxotes lorentzi | reverse complement strand
GGCAGGTGGGAGTTGGTTTGAAAATGAACTGGTGGAAGGGAGAAAAACTTGGAGGGGGAAGCCTGGCAAGGAGGAAAGTTGGGTAGTTTTGGGGGGTTTTTTTTTTTTTTTTTTTTTTTTTGTACACCCCCCATCACCAACTTACAGGCATGCTAACATTGTTATATTCACACTTCTCTGTTGTACTGTATTTTTCAGAGACCACGAAATTTTTCTGTCACATTTTTATTGATTCAAACATGCAATAGTTCAATATGTAACTGCTTTGTTCGTGTTTTGTAAAAAAAATAATAATAATGAAGGGCTTTGTCCACATTCTCTGCTGTATATGATTTCTTTCTTGTATGAGGGTATATTTTGTTCTCATATCTACATAAAGCTTTGCTCTTGCATGTTGTACACATACTGTAACAGATTGCACTCCGGAGAGACTTGTGTACTCAGGGTATCTTCTTAATACATGTACTTGAACAAAGCAGTGTTGTATGTCCTTGTAGTCTTTTCTAAAACTAAATTTGATATTTTAAAATATTATAGGAACTTGTAGTTCTACAATAAATGTATGTGGCCCGAATTGAAGAACCCAAAACATGTTTATCCAAACATTCATATTCACATTCCCTAATTGGGCTACCTTGTAGTGAAATTAATACTGAAATTTTATCACAGCTCCACAGAGTTACATGTGCTGTACATATTGACCTCTGTAATATATATTGTCCTTTGAATTTACACCTGGTGAGATATTATATGTCTATCCCTATTCTAGGTTGATGGTGAAGCCTGCAAATGAATATTGTTTGCATTCATATCGCTGTGTTAATTTTTGAGATGCAAAATTGTGGTGTAATTCTTGTCAGGGGACCGCCTGGTGGTCCCTGGACCCTATGTTGAGAACTACTACGTTTGACTAAAGAATGCTATTTTGCCATGGTGTCCTTGTCGATCCACTTTAGGGTGCAACATTAAACACCTCTGATATTTTCATGGGTTTCATGCCTAAAGTCACGCATTTGATCAAGACTGTATATTTTTACAGGAATTGTTTCTTCTTCTTTTGCAGTTGGTGAGACAAGAAGAATGAAACCTCACAATTTTTGACTTTACCACAGATCACCTGAGGACCCCCTGGAAGCCCTGTGTGAGGCCCTTGGTTGTCCTGGGAGCTCAGTGAGGTGACCACCACATTCAAATTCAGCAAAAGTGTTTGCAAACGCACTGAACACATTTTAGTCTACATGGATAGTCCTTGGCTGCATGTGAAGGAGGAAAGGGTGACTCCGTGTATTACATCATTGTGTAAGCTTCTAGCTTCACTAGACCCCCTGGAACCCACTCAAAGGCCCCCAGAGGTCCTTGAACCCTACTTTTGACAGCCCTCTGCTCTGTGCGCTGCAGGTTACACCCACTGCCCCGCCCTGCAGCCTCCTCTGCATCCTCCCCTCATGCTCTCAGGAATCAGCCACTACCACAGTTCTTCTTGTACTTTAGTGACGGACTGATAGAGCACAGCTGAGACGAAAACATACTTCGGTAAACTTTACACTTAGTGGAATTAAAAAAAAACAAAAACGTCGTTTTAAGGAGCGGTTGAATGCTGCGTTTACGGGCGCAACGCCATTGGAATGAGAAGACGCGCAAAAAAAGTTTTTAACAAGACGAATAATTGAGGTAAAAAAATCGATTTGTTTTGCTTTTTTTTTTTTTTGCATGTTCAGTGTAACAAAGCACAATACGACGAAGAAACTGCACTCCTTTCCCAGCTAATGAGGATGTCTTTTTTTTTTTTTTTCCTCCAGGATGCACTGGTTTTTGATCCCCAATTTAGGCCTGCTCGTGAGTACAGGATCTTTGTATATATGTGCTCTCCCCTGTGGAATATTTTAGAGGTGTCACCATGTCGACATTGAACCAGAAAAAGTTATGTGCAACGCCTATATATGCCAGGTTATCACTCGTCTGACTTGAATGCAATGTTATAAAGTGTGCGGAGGTTGTTCTCTAAACAGGCCTTACGGGATGTGAAGATATATATTTATTTTCTTAAATGTGTGTCTGTATGATGTTTGTCTGTGTTTAAATATGCCTTGAAATGAATCATGAAAGAGAAGACGTTGTTCTGTCACTCCGTCATTGAACTAAACTTTTACTTGTGTTTCAGGTTTGTTTTCACAGCTGTGCATCAGGTGAGTAACATAACAGTGTCTCTTTTCAGTTAAATACTATTTCATTTCACCGGAGGAGGTTAGAAGTCACTAACCTAGCTATTTGGCAAGTAACCGTAGCTAGTAATGTTAAGATAAAGTGTAAACAAGGCTAAGGTGCTAACTTGAATTGATAGTACAGTGCTTTAAGGTGTTGTCATCCACATTATGCATTTGCTTTCTAGTGCTGTCTAGATGAACATTGGTTGTTCAGTGGGTGACAGGTGCCAGTGTTCAAAACAGAGGTTCAAAAGCACCTTACTTTCCCATGACACCGTGGGGTCCAAATCTTCTGTTCACTGCAGGTGAACAGAAAAGGTTGGGACATTTATGTCATCATTTGATTGGTGGTTGCTTGTAAGTTCTCAGTTTGTTTCCTTCCATCTGCTTTTCTTCCAAAATGTGACTAAGTCCAATGGAAACAGACTTGGTGAATAAATCTTGATGTACATGAAGCATGTGACCTAAATGTCACTCAAGCTTAAAAATAAACATAAATGCAATATTTCCATCATGTTTTCCATGATATTCCCTTATTTGAAGTTTCACTGGTACTCTTTTAATCATGCTATTTTTTTTCTCTCCCTCCTATTCCTCAAAAGTTAAATGACAGCTGACCTGAAAATTAATACTAACTGTTTATCTTGATGCTCCCAGTTCCTAATATTTGTGAATACATGTTGATTTGTATATTATTTTGCCAGTGTTCTTGATTTTATATTTACTCTTTATTTGGATGTAAGCTTGACCTTGAGTGTGTGACAGGTGCCAGTATTCAATAGCACTTTACTTTCCTATGATACTTTCCATTGATTATAACATGGAGCCCCAGATATGATCTGAACATCATTAAAATGTCTTTGGGATATCAGAATCAAATCAAAACACAGTGGGCCATTTAAGCCTGGATTTTTCCCACTGCTGTATGACAGAGATTTCTCCATTAATCATTTCTTTTCTCTTTTTTGACCAGCCTTTACACTGGAAACCAGAACCCCGACAGACGATGACTCCTATTATGAGTATGTGCCTGATCGCCTGCAATGGAGCAGTGCTGAGGAACTATGTAACCAGCGCTCTGGGGCCTTAGCCACGGTCTCCAACCTAACAGAAAACCAAGACCTGACCAACTTTTTAAAATCGTTGAACATCTCTCAACCTGTGTGGATTGCCAAGAAAGGTATGACACATCTGACAAGTAGGTTCATTGTGCCATTTGTTTACGCTTTATCAAAACGTATTAGCACCCTTTCTTTTGAATAGTAGGGTCACTGTTCTTCTAGTCCCTAGACATCTTTCTGCCTAGACCCTGATTTAACAAAAAGGGTAATAGAATATAAAATGGAACTGATGATGCTGTTATACAACACTCTTAGCCACAGTGAATAAATGTTTCCCAAGTTTACAGTAGGAATAGGATCACAAAGTGGAATTTTATGATTGGATTCCATCTTTTCCAAGATCTGTGCCAGGATTTTTCCTTCATAGTAATGCCTTTTTCTTCTCGCTGTGTGGGGTGAAACCAAAGGTTCTTCTTAGACCCTTATTCTGGAATTCAACGAGCTCTCAGAGAGGAAGCATGCCCGTCTCCTGCACAAGTTCCCCTCCATGGGCTCAGTGACTGTTTGCACCCGTCTCCGGTTCAATCCCAACTGCTTTGGAATTTCCACCATCTTCTTTTATTCCATCCAGTCATATATTAATGAATTCCAGCTCCGCGCAAACCTGATCCAGGACAAGCCTGTGCAGCTGGCTTCGCTGGTCCATAGTGTTCATGGGCCTTACCAAGATGCCTTTCACCATGACGACTCCTGGCGCTCTGTGTGCATTTCTTGGAGCCAGAATGGTGGAGGCTAGGCACTATATACTCCTGATCATGGGTTCGCTTGGGGTGATGGCCTAAACAGCTCTGACAGCATCGGCCCAGATGGCCTTTTCATAATCTGACAGGAGCAGGACACTTTTGGGGGCTCATTCAACGAGTCATTCTCAGGGAGCATCACAGAGCTGCACATTTGGGATCGGGTACTGAATGGCAGCGAAATCTTAAAAATGGAAAATGGAGTGCTTGCCCATTTCCTCTGGGCTGGTGTTCAAGTGGAGCAGAGAAGCCATGGAAATAGAGTCCTCACTTATGAATCTGTGGAGAGACAACCCATGTCAAGGTACATTAGTCAGGATTCCACATGGGGACGACAAGAAACCAGAATCTAAATCAAAGCAAAAACAACCCGATTCTAAAGGAAGTACAGGAATAGTTTGATACTGTCTAAGACAGAAGAGACTAATCTATCCTCAAGTCCACTGTTATAACATTATTTTTATGTGCTGTTTACAGTTGAGCTAGTTTGGCAGTAGGGCTGGGTGGGGTTGCTATGCAGAAAAAAAACAATCACATAGAGACCATTTGAAAGTCATTTTGGACTACACACTTTTCAGTAACATGCCAAGATCTGAGCTGGCCTAATGCGGTAAATTCCACCCATCTGTCATTCCAAGCTAGGAATAAATCACAGATGCAGCCAGGCCCAAATTTGCTCTGTCTGCGTCCCATCTTCCTCTGCACCTCTTATCTCTCTTATCACTCCCAGTCATGAAGTAATGTACATAAATATTGATGGCATCTGATCGGTTACCCTTAGTCAACAAAACCGACTTAAAAACTAAGAACTGTTATATAAAAATATATGTATATATTTTAAAACATGAGACTGATATAGTGTGAAACACATAATACTATCACACAGTCATAGTATTAGCGTGTGTTAACCTAGTTATTGTGCACTGTGCAGCTGTATTATTTAATAAAATACAAACATCAGGGCTCAGTATTAGCAGATATTGAGTATTAAATAGAGATCAGCAAAACAGCTTTATCAGGATATTCCTAATCCTTTCTGAATTTGTGGCATACCTTGGCAAACTTCTATACACACAGTAAATACACACCCAAACCATCACACACACGTTCACATTTTTCCTTTCCAGCATTAGAAGTTTCATGAAACCGAGGAAAAGAGGAAATCTCTGTCTCTCCTACTCTCTCCCTGCAGTGAATAGGGGACATGCTGACCAAGTTGTAATTGGCAAACGTTATGGCTGCTAATGGTTCTTGTAAATGTTTTGTGCCTCACGTCACTCTGAATCCCACCCTTCAAAACAAACTTTTCCTCGTCTGACATCATGCTCCCCAGGGAGTAATGTAGCTCCAAAACCCTCACTCCCCCACCTGGAACTGAACACAGAGAAAGGATAGTACACTTGTGTTCCACCAGTGATATTGTCAGTTACAGTGCAGTAATTTATTTGCTAGCCTTTTAAAGATTAACATACAGACAGAGTGAGGCTATATGCAGTAGCTGATAAAGGCCTAGAGCCTTTCAATCTATCAGTTATAGAACTTAAATCAATATGGCAAGACCTGCTGCCCTGTCATAGTCCTTAATTTTGCCCTTCCTCTTCCGTGTCAGACCAGTTCAGACATACACTACATAGGCCACACTACTTCTGGAACTGAACTTCCATAGATTCAGTCCTTGTAACAGATGGTCTTGTCATCAGCCATTTCGACCAAAGTATCTTCGACCATGACCCACATCCTGTCAACTATTGATTGAAATGTGAATAATATGCTTAAAATTACAGCAATGTTTTTAAGTAAAATAAAAAGTGATTAAAAGAATTAATTAATAAAAAAAGAATTAAGAAGAATGACATTTATTACATATAAGCATTTCAAGTGATGGTGTGTAGTTTTAGTTTTATGTTGACATAACAGCATAGCTTGGAAATCTTGTGGCTAATGAAACTTCATTGCCTGTTCTCATGCCTTGAATTAAATCTGGGTCAGCTGTTTGAATTGTTTCGACAAGATTTCTGAAGTGTAGCATTATCCACGCTAATTTAACTGGACCAGACATTCAGTCTTTTGTGTCTTTTATAGATTTTCAAGATTCTAACATTAAGAATAACCTTCGCCGTTTCCTTCACCAGGTAACCTTGCTGTGTTAGCAAATTGGTTCTTGGATTCCCTCCTGGATGGGAATTCTTTGCAGAATCAAACATCCTCCTTAGAGTTGTTGCACAGCCTGCAGTCCAATGAGGATTGTCACATCTTTGACCCTGTTATCGGGGGCTGGAGTTTAGCCAAGTGTGAGTCATTTCGAGGGGCTGTCTGCCAGTTTAAGAAAGGTAATAACAAAGTCAATTCATTTTTATGCATTTTATTCCTTACGTAATGTGATGATTTGGTTTTGCAATCCATTACATATAGTGGTAAATGCTACCTTTACATAATTTTGCATTTTGAATTGTTGTCGACGTTGTGTCCTCATAGAAAAGAATATATGGAAATGTACAAGGCTGTTGTGTGTTGTCTTGCCATTATAGATTGCACTGTGTTGTATAGTATTTGTCTCTCTCCCTGCAGAAGTGTTGGATGTTTTCAGTTTCCCAAAGACACCATTCTTCAGCAGATTGAGCCAGGATCTTCTGACTAAACCTGTGAGTTGGACTGTTATGGTAAAAAGCTAAAAGGAGTTCACAGCTTTGCAGCAACACGGAATACTTCTGTCATTATGAAGTTTAATTTAGGCTGTGTAGTGGCAGAAATGTCGGCCGTGTGAAGGCCTGAGGTGTGTAGACAGAGAATTGGTGTATTAGCAACATTACATTCAAAATCATCATCTATCCTTCTTTTTCTGATGGAGGAACTGAGCATCAACACTTCCTGGGGCAGAGATCTGACCTCGCTGCAGCAGCTGTCCCAGGCTGTCCTGCACTCTGTGGAGGCCTGGGGCCCAAACGTCCTCATGTCCAGTGATGTCTACCACCTCTCCCAGATGTTTGAGATGGAACTGACTGCACTGGCTAGTACTCACTCTGCTGGACATGATGCAGCAGAGATCATGGTCTCCATTGCCACTAACTATGTAAAGGTGGCTAGTTTGATGCTGGAGCCCAACATGGCTACACAGTGGATAGGCCTGACGGATGATGGGGTGAGGGGGTGACCTTAGTTTATTTGTCTCATTTCTCTGAGGTATAATTGGTAATTGATTTGTCAGATCTGTGTAGAGAGTTTTATTTTCAGTTTGCATGAAAGAACTATTTGTAATTTGCTTCTGGCTTAGCAAGGTCACTTCCTGTGCATATATTGAATTTTTTTTTGGTCCTACTTAAAGAGATGAAGGAAAATAATTCAATCAGTGTTCTTAATCCAGGAAAGCCATCCTTCCTCCTCCACGAATTTCATTCTGACATTTTGGTGTTGGGTCTGTATTACTTGTACAGGTCAGTGTGGGGCCATTTACCATTGTCAAGAGAATTGACAGTCTCACTGAAGCTCTTGGAGACATGCTGTCTGCTGAGAGAAGAGGCTTCACTCTTTCTACCAAGAACATAGGTAATGAAAACATCTTAAAACATAAAAGAAAACATCAACTATCTGTTTATGGCCATAACGCAAGAATTCATTGGGTACTATTCATAGGCTAAAAATACGCTTAATACCTTTTATTGAATTCCATTTTAGTCTTTATTTTAGTGGAGGCATACAGTAGTAATTCTAGTTTTTGTTTTGTTTTAGGCTATTCTGATTTATTTAGTTGCATGTTATGCCGCATCTTGTCTCTGCAGTGGATACATCTACAGAATTCAGGAAATCATTTTTAATGTACAGACAAGTCTACTTTATATAATGTTATTGAACCCAAACCTCTGGTAGCTCTTGGCTTTGTAACACAGATGAATAAAAAAATACTTATCTTGTATTTCTACCTGTAGTTATTGTTATTGTTAATCTGCCTTCGGGGTGTCTTCTTTTTTTGCTGCCAGATGTTTACATGAAATGGCAGAGGCTGTCTGAAGAACACTGTAGTCAAGTCTTCAAGCCATCTGTGTTCGGCTCTCACACCACTAGCAGCAGTAATCAGGATGAATTGGTAATCCCTGACGCTGAGCTCCAGAGGTTACACACACTGGGTAAGAAACACACACAAAAACGTACAATGTCCAAATGCAAATTCTTTGTTGATTAATGAAGGCATTGCAGACTTGACTGTAGTGTCATAATAATGTTAGATATGTGTATTAGATGCCTAAACATAACTATCGTATTGTATTAATTGAGGTAGCCACACTATGAGGCATGATGAGGTGTATGTATTTATGCAGCTGGAGTTTTAGTTAGGAAAAGTAAATATAATCAAAATCTAAAGCAACTGGGAGACATTTTGGAAACAGAACTTTGAGCAGATGTGTAAATACATTTTTCATGTAACTGAACAATGTGTTTGCATTAGGCGAAGTGTGACGCTGCTGAAAGTGAAGTGATGCTCAACAAAGTAATTTGTATCACCAAAGAATAAAGATAAAGCTGCTGTTCTCCTCCTCGTTCTCACATCAGGACATGAGGAAGTGATGTTTATTCATACCCACTATAGCCATCTGAGTGAGATTGTGTCTGGAGCACAGGAACCTCCAGTGAGTCACCAAGAGAAAATGAAAAGGTTGGTTGTAGTTTTTCTAGTATGTTTTCTTATCTTATGTTCTACTTTAAATTCCATATTATTCTGAAAAAGACTCAACTCAGAGAACAAGCGTCAGTATCATATTTCATCCACACAATTTTCTCATTTAGAACAATCACTACCTCAGGCCATCCAGCTACAAAAAAGTTTGCCTTCAAGTTGCTACACTGTGAACACATTATGACACGGTTGTACTTCACTGCCATGTTGGCAGAATGGTAGATTACCAAAGCTCTGTAAACAAGATGCCATTGTTCTTTAATATCAGGTTAAACCAAATATGAAAATATAAATCAATAAAGTTAACTTATCTGCTAAGGTTTCAACCAACTAAGGCATACTTCCACCCTTAGTACTTTCATCATTTTTGAAAGCTTAGGAATCATTTGTGGATACCAGTAGTTTGGATTGACGTTTTTTTATTTTTATGTATCCATGACCTGAAAGTTTTAAGACAGATGTAAATGGTAACCATTGTTGTTCCCAGAGTTTTCCCGAGTCACCTGGCTTCTGCCGTCATATCAGCCACCATCCGTGATTCCTCCAAGGGCCAAACCATTCCTGTGGCTGTCCAGTACACCCTTTCTTCATCCAGCGTGGTACAGTCTAATATTAAGGCTGCGTCACACAGTATGATTATACTGCCTGTGATATTGAATATATATATTTGAACATCACAGCTGACTGGCCAAGGTTTGAACAGATCCGTTTTAATCTCTGGCAGCTCCTGTTGACAGTCAAGTGATAAAAGTCATATGGTGTGTGAGGTTTAAGGGTACTGATTTTGGACTGCATCTTTTGAAACTTGTTAAGATGGACACTTTCTTTAGTTTAAACTCCGACTTCTGCCTTGAAACTGAAATTCTTGCTGATGGCAGATAGTTTGTAAAAAAGCAACCATTGTGTCTGAAAAACAGTTGAGTTTTAGTGAAGTTGTTGCTCTTTGATAAACTCACCAAATCGAGCATGTCACTGCAAAGGAATTTTCATCTCCCAGCTAGAAGCACATGGCCTTTATCCATGTCGCTTTTGGCTGGGTACAGTCCAGGGTAATATATTAAGAGAGAAATAGAAAGGGAAGAAAAACAAGTGCAGACATATGTTTCTGTTTCTAGGTGGAGTATTCACAACAAGTTTCTCCTGTTTGTGCTTTTTGGAATTTCAGCCTGATGTAAGTTTGACCAGCAACATAACACGTAAACATAAAATTACATAAAGGACCCTGATAAATGAATGTGTCATTACAACAGCAATGTGGGCTGTTTGGTAAATGGTGAAGAGGTGGTCTTTTACTCTGTACTATAATTTTTTCGATGCTGTCGATCTTCATCTTGAACACAACACTCAAATATAATCAAGGAACACACGATGTGTTTCATTCCAAAACGAGATGTCCTTAGATAGCTATGCAACCTTTCTCTGTACCTAAAACAAAATGTCTGTATGAAATGAATCGATGAGTGTTTATGAGTGTCTGTTTGTGTGTTGTGCTGTATAGGCATAGTCATACCAATAGCTGGTCCAGTGATGGCTGCAGGGTGACATTTACTGGCTCTGGTGTCACTTCCTGTCTGTGTAACCACACCACCAACTTTGCAGTGCTTATGAATTACCTGGAGTCGAAGGTAACTCATGAGATGTTTTGTGATGCGGTGAGTTAAATCTCACATTGACTTAGAGGACACGTGAGGGGAAAATGTAAACAGCATGTTTGAAAGTCAAACCTCAAATTTAAACTGTGGTAAAGGTTATGAGAACTTATTTAATATTGATCATATGTTGTGGCTGTGTTTTTCCATCTTCTGACAGAAGTGTTTGTCATATAATTTTTTTACATTTATTTACATCTAAATCTAAATTGTGCTGATGTGCTGTACACTATATTAACCAGCAGGTGTCACTCCCAGTGTGCCTATCCTGTTGAAGAATGAATTGGTGGATGTGTTCTTTCTGTCTATCCAAAAAAAAAAAAACATTTTCATTTTAATGTTTTTAAATTGTACTTTTTTGGCATTTAGCTGATACACAAATCCGGCAAAACCTGTGATTTTTTTCAGTTATGGGATGGCTCCTCATTAACCACTAGGACACTCTGACACCATTCTTCTTTCTCTCTGTTTTTCTCTCACTCCTTCACAAAACTGCATTTCCCTTCTATCCCAGTGGAGTCCTGAGGAAGAGCTTATTTTGACCAAGCTGACATTCATTGGCTCTGGCGCGTCTCTGTGTGCGCTGGTGGTGACCTTGATGCTGTTCACTGTGCTGGAGTGAGTACCTGACTTTTCCAGTCCCACTTAACCTGTGATGCTAACACATCTACCTGGTTTCTGCCTGTTTGAGCCAGTACACACATGTTTGCCTAAGCCCTTTTTTTGTGTTCATAAATACTGCTGGCAATGCAACGGTTTTGTATTGACAGTCACTTGTTGTCATGTGAAGTTGCTACAGTCTAAAACCTGAACATACACTGTAAATATGGAATATTCACTGTGGGTGAAGTTGGTGTGGCTGCACAAAGTTTAGTAAATGTATAATACTTTAAGAATTTTTCAGTGATGCAGAAGTAAGAAGCTGTTGTTAATGTAATTAATTACAAGTTATTTACTATGTGTGCCTAAATAAAAGAAAATTATTGAAAAGCAAGGGTTGAATTAAAGTCTAATGTTCTTAAAACTAGCTTATAAATTTTGTCGATATTTGATATATCTGATTATTTCTGTGCTGAGAACATGACAATTGTTGGGCATTTTAAGAATTTAATAATCTTTTTCTTTTCTGTGAATAGAAGCTCCCAAAATCAATTAAACTGATATTAATAACAACAATGTGAAACTTGAATCTGATCAGCCATTAGAATCAATCCTACTTGGAAATTTGGCTCTCAGTTGCTCTGCCAATCTAATTGTATCGATAAATTTAAATTCAGAGATATTTGTTGTTGCTGTTACCCAAGATGTGTATACATAATATTGTTTGTATGGAATAACAGGTTAACCACCTGTAACCTTCATAGTATTTTTAAACATGGCCATGTTAAAATTAACCGTGCATCACCAAATTTGAATTACGCAGAAAGTCATGTTTAAACGTGTGCCGATAAGAAAGCTCACACTCCACTGCCACATCTTTAGTTGTGGTTTGATGTGACCCTCTATCCCATGTGCTGGAAAAAAAAAAACACTGAGATAACTTATGGTGCAGTAGTTGCTCATGCTCTGTTCCTAAAACTGCTATGAGTATTGACCAGTGCTAATCCAGTAATTACTGTTGTCTACACGTGAGTCCACTCTGAAGGTTTATGGCAGCGTTCTGCAGCTGTTAATTAAGATTAGGGTCACTGAGGGATCACAATCAGCTCGAGAGGAGCTGCCCTCGCGATTTATGACTGTCCTGAAATCAGAGAGCACAGCCATGCATTTCACACACATACTGGTGTATGATGTACATGCATTCGTGTACTTAAATACACACACACAACACACCCACACACACAAAGCATACATGTCCACAGATGCATGCATAATCACACATGAAATTATGGTGGTTGCAAGCAGTGATGCAGATATGAAATGAGTCTAAATAGGCTGAGCCCATCAAGAGGTAATGAAAGGCTCTTCAGTTAATTTACCTCTCTAAGCCAGTCTCAGCTGTCTGTTTCATTTATGTTGTGTAAAAACCCTGAAATGGAAACATTCAACCTATTCATGCCATTTGAACAAAGTGTATGTGTTTGTTTCCAGAGGTGGTGTAATGTTAAAGTGTGTCATATACACACTGCCATCCAGCATGCTATTGAACTCTGAATTTATATAGTAAACATATATCACGTGAAACCTCTCAGACCCTTCAAACCAACAATAGAAAGAAATGAAAAACAAAGATCTGGAATGATGCAGCAGCGCAGTCAACAGGATGACAATGGTAGAACAATCAGTAAATCAGTAAAGTAATCAGTAAACTGATTCAGAGCACTCAAAGCTAATCAGAGTCAGGTCATTTTATAGCCTTTGGATATGACTAATTTTTAGTGAGTCTAACAATGGAAATTTTGACGGGTCAACTCACCCGTCAGTCCAGAGTGTAAAATGTTCACTATCATAGCCTTGTGGTTATATTGTTAAGTTATAAAAATTATCTACTAGGCTTTAAAATCTATCATTTATTTACATTTTTGTTATCACCATTTTACAAATCTGTCAATTATGTTTAATTTTAAGGCAAGAGAACTTAACGTTATCCTCGTCTCTTTCCGTAGTATCCCCAGATCCGACAGGACGTCCATTCATAAGAACCTGTTCATCGCTCTGATCTGTGCCCAGGTGATTCTGCTTTGCAGCGGCTCAGCCATTCACAACAAGGTACAAGAAGACAACTAACATATATGCTTTTATTTAACAGCACATGGGATTTAATGCTATTACCCCAAAGGGCAGCCTATGGACAAATGATGAAAGCAAATTACAGAAGTGAGGAAGAACGCATTTGCTGACAATTGTATTGGTTAAAAAAAAATATACTTGAACTTGAGCTATGTTCAATAGTGACAGTTATTAGAAAGATTTCCACAATAAATTAAAATTAAACTAAGTTTTAGTCAAGATTGTAAAAATGTTTTAAATATTACAATCCTCTTAATTCTCATTTCTTCACAATCCCTGGCATAAACAGTACAAGCTTTTGTTAGTTACTGTAATTAATGAGATTTGAACTTAAGATATTGTCTACCTCCAAAGGCACATTTAAATGTTAACCCACAGCACTGTCTTCTTAGTAGCTGACATAATGAGATTTGAAAGCTGAGTCTATACTGGGGTTCCCAGTAAAACATAGGTGACCATTACTGTCGTATCCATCAGCCGAAAGACACTCTTAGCGGTCACTCAGTGGCCTGTAGTTGGTTTGACCCCTGATCCTTTGACCCCAGGTCATGTCATGGTGGACAGGGTGCCCCTGGGGGCCACTTGTTGGAAATTTGTCAAAGGGTTTCAAATGTGGTTTAAATTTGTCTGACTGACCATTCCTTACACATGCACACAGCGCCTCAGAACTGTGCACCTTACCCCCCCCCCCCTTTTTATATTTTTATAATTCTTTTTTTTATATATTTCTGTTTTTTATATAGCCTTTATATTTTAGACATTCTTTGCACTAAACTTATTTTATCTCATTTTATTTTATTTTATTCTATGTTGTATATATTTTACATATATGTTTGCACTGGAGAAGGAGTTGCTTTCATGACAATAAAAGGCATTCTATTCTATTCTATTCTATTCTATTCTATTCTATTCTATTCTATTCTTGGAAGGTAATTTTTCAGTTTTTAATGAGGCTTGTCGTTTTTGTTTTTTAGCCAAACCAGAGCCATTTACAGTTAATTAGTATGGAGTGCTTCAGTGTTTCATTCATTCAGTTGTATATATTGTTGTTGTTTGACATATTAGGTATCACCTTATTCCTTAGTTTATACTATTAATATATAACTATAAATTTGGTTAAATACCAATTTGGTAAATTTGGTAAAGTGTGCAAAAAAAAAAAAACAATCCTCCCTTAAATACATAACCCAGCAGGAGACAGGCACATTTTTCTGATAATGCTCATGACTGGATGCTTAGTATATTTGTGGCACAAGAATCAAAGGTTATTCTACTTGCTTTAATGGCGTGTCACTCAGAAGCACCACCTTGAAATGTAATGTAACGTACCTGTCTGCATGCACGTGTCTTTGTGTTTGTAGGTGGCATGTACACTTGTGGCAGCACTGCTTCATCTCTTCTTCATGGCAGCATTTAGCTGGATGCTGGTGGAGGGTCTGCTGCTCTGGAGCAAAGTGGTTGCGGTCAACCTGAGCGAGGATCGACACATGAAATATTACTATCTCATCGGCTGGGGTAAAATGGCTTGACACAAGCCGAATTATTCTTTTTACACACGTATAGATTTTGTTGTGATGATTATTGACACCTGATGATAAATGACAAAATGAAATAAATGTTAAAATCACGGATGTAAACCAACAGAGAGTCAGATTACCAGGTTTTTTCTTTTTATTAAAAGGTCTTTTGAATTGACAGACATCTGATTATGTAACCTTTGCATGCAAGAGTAATAATAATAAATAATAATAAATAATACTTTTTTGAAAGTATAATTGATTCTTGCTTATGTTTGTGGTCATTTACATCACAGTGGTCCCTTAGTGTGACCTCATTTCCCCTTCCCTTTTACCTCTCGTTCCCTTTACTTTTATCCCTTCCTCTTCCTGATTTTCTATTTCTTGCTGCTTGTATTTCTCTCCTTTATTTTCCTCCTACTCTGTTTTTATTTTTCCCTCTTCCTCCCTCCCTCCAGGTCTGCCGGTGCTGATAGTTACCATCACGCTGGCATCGGCCTCAGGCAAATACTCAGCCGATGGCTACTGTTGGCTCAGTGTCCAGAATGGTGTCATCTGGGGTTTTGCTGGGCCTGTCATCTTCATCATCATGGTCAGAAAATTAAATTGTAATCCGATCATGTAGTCTGTTCAGACTGAAATTGTTAAAATATAACATACTAGGCACATTTAGCCTTTCTGTACTTGCAATTCTCTTCCGAAGTGCTACACATTTGGTTTGACCATGGAAGCTAATGCTACCGATTATGATATGATGTTTATCATTAATGTTACATAACATTTTTTTAAACAGCAGTCAGTTTGGACACGTGTCTCTATTTCATTACTCTTTCCTCTCCTTTCCCACAGTCTCCTACTCACAGATACATCAACCAGTATTTCTGTCTGTCCTTTATCTTTTCCTCTCGTCTGTTTTTCATTTGTACTCTCCGAATTCTCTCTTCTTCGTGCACCTCTTCTCTGCTCACCTCTTGTTCCATTTGCCTTTGCCTCCTCTCATGTCCGTATCCTCCCATTTATGTCCAGGTAAATATCATGATACTGACGAGGGTGGTGGTCATCACCATCTCCACAGCCAAGAGAAGGTCCATCATGTTGGCCATGAGCACCAGCCCTGTGGAACAAGCCTACGAGCAAATCAGGTACTAACCACAAGGAGGTGCCATTTGTTCTCTTTTTAAAGCTTATTCACCTGGGCCACAGGCCTTGGAGCAAGACAAGCTGTAGTCATTGGGCGTCAAATGAAAAGCCGCTGGAACATTTTATATTGAATTTGTCATTTTAAAACCGCAAGCCTCATTTATCAAAGAAGATAGGAATACATTTTTGAATGGATTGCATTTGTGCTTTACACATAGAACCCTACAACCTACAGCCACTTGTGATGGCTGAAAATCTCAGGGCTTAGTTCTTTAGAATATTTGAATGTTTACAAGATAAAGCAGTTATTCAGATGTAAGTTTCCTGATGTATTAAGCCAGTGTTGCTTTTTTAAATTTAAAACCTCTCATTGACCTGTCATTTTTATTTAGTTCCAATGTATTGACACGCATGACAGTAATAGAAGCAGGGGCAATATCAGTTGTAGTCGTGGTGATGTTATTAATATATTATGAAGATTCTGAACACATGAAAATGGGGGGGGGGGGGGGGGGGGGGTCCCTTGGAAGGGGAGTTGAAGGTATGGGGAAACATGAAACACTCGCAATTCCCACCATCTAACCTCACAGCTTAACACACCTTTTCTTTCCTCCCG